>ML677386.1:4042550-4471351 GCA_007922305.1 Dermatemys mawii
GTGGGTATTAGCCCACGAAAGCTTATGTTCTAAAAAAATTTTAGTTAGTCTTTAAGGTGCCACAGGACTCTTATCTACAAGAGAATCAAGCCCTAGGTAAGTTGTTTCCAACAGGGGGTTGGGAGGAAAAGAGGTAGATTGAATGTGCTGACAATGGGAGTGACAGGCTAGAAGATTTTAGCATAAGGTGGTAACTGAAAAATATAACCCCAAACAGCCTTGTAAAGTTGTCTAAAGCAACTTGAAACTACACGGGCCCTTGCATCCTGCTTGCCAATTTACAGTTTGAGTTACATCTTCCCCATGTTTTAAATGTTTCTCAACCTTTTTGCTGTGTGAAAGTGCCATACAAAGAAAGAGTAAAAATACAGAGTAAACTGAGAAAAAAGACAAGTGAAATTCCTCCTAATCTAAGGTACCATTTTAAGAGAGCAGTAAGAGTCCAGATAAGAGTGTGATTTTTAATTTGTCAAATGTTTTTTAAAAGAAATAAAGGAATCCTGGAATTCATTCATCTTGGTTCACAGGGAATTAGTATTACTCATTAGTGTTAACAGCAGCCAAATGGCTAATTTAATTTGGAGCACTGAAAACATATCCTGAGGCAATGAGACAAAATCATATTTCCGCTTCTGTAGGAAAGGACACAAGAAATTAAATACACGAGCGGGGGTGGGGGGAGAGAATCAGTTTTACTTACTTCCGATGTGAACGAAACACCAGCATTTTTAATATATAGAATAGACAGTATAACTTGTACAAAAGGAGAGAACTGATTTCCTTGTGTCATCACCATCTCTTTTATTAAGAGTTGCAGTTGATACTGAAAGCAATGAGCCAGACAAATTAACTGATGGGTGACTTTTTTTTTAAAAAAAAAATCAGTTTGTATTTCTATAGCACCTTAGAGTACTCAAATTATTTAACATTAATCTCACTTTACAAGTGAGATACATTGGATGACTATTGCCTTCCACTGCATTGCCAAATGGGGAAGAAAACCGGCCTGGAGGAGGAATTAAGTGACTTGACCAAGGTTGCATGAAGTCAGTGAGAGCCAGGACCAGAACCAAAATGTCTCCTGAATCCCACTTCTGTACTTTAAGCATTCCAAGTGTATTTATAATACTAAACAAACTTACTTACAACATATACTTACTACCTAGTTTTATTTCATAATACTTCTGAATGTTTAGAAGAAATAGCATATAGTGGTTTAAAAGCGGGATCAAAATCTCAGGGGGAACAGTATTCTAGTCATAATTTGGTAATAATGAAAAACTGTTTCAATGACATTTTTCTCCCTTCAGCATTTTTTATGCAGTTTAAAAATGAAGTATTACAGCTATAGTTTAGAAGCAATACATCTGGAACAATACAGTAAATGCCTCAGCTCAAAGATTTGGGTATACTGAGAAGTCTCAGAATATTGGGTGATGAGATGTATCATCTGTGCTGTAATATCTAGATTTAAGAGCAGAATAATGAGCTTGATGTCACAAGACAGCTTGTGCACTAGATAATTAGGACTATAGTTAATATTAGGAGTAACTATTCTGCTTTTTTATGTTTATCTTACACAGTTACAGTCCATGACCAATCTTGATTTTTAAAAAGATTATTTCAATCTTATACAGACCTCCCTACACCTCATGTGTACATATCATTGTCATTAGTTCTGTTGCAGACAGATGCCTGGATCTGTTGCTAAGGACAAGAAGACATAGTTAAGGCTGAGTTTTAGTCATGGGTCTTTTTAGTAAAAAAAAGTCATGGGCAGTAAACAAAAATTCGTGGGTCTGTGACCTGTCCATGATTTTTACTAAAAAGACCTGTGACAAACTGCAGGGGAGACGGGGCCTCAGGGGACACTGCAGGTGCTGGGAAGGGGGGCATGGCCGGGGGAGCACAGGTGCTGGTGCAGGTTTGGTGGGCTGGGGCAGGCTCCTTACCCAGCTCCTGGGAAGCTGTGGTCCTAGCTCCAGCTGCTCCACATGCTGCCTCTGCTCCTCCTCAAGCCCCGGTTCTGCAGCTCCCAATGGCTGGGAACCACAGCCAATGGGAGCTGTAGGGGCAGTGCATGGCTGCCAGAAAAGGCAGCATGTGGAGCTAAGGGAGCTGAGGGAGAGGAGCCCAGGGTAAGCAGCCCCAACACCTGAGCCCCCCAACACCCAAACTCCTGCTGCTGGGGGGAGAGGCACCCCCAGATTGCTCCAGCAGCAGCCAATGCAACCGACCCAAGGGGCTGCCCAAGCTGCTCAGGCAGCTCTGGGGCCAGCTGCACAGGGCTGCTGCAGAAGTCACAGAAACTCATGGAATCCATGACACAAACAGAGCCTTAGGCATAGTGCCGTGTACTCAGCACAGAAATATTAACTTTAACTGCTCTTCAAGGGAGGTCTGAAGGAGCAGGCAAATTCAGAGCACAATGGTTCCCACTCAGATCCAGTGTCCTTCACACAATCCCTGCCTTTTGCAGGCTATCAATCACTGCCTCCTGGAGCAGGAGATAATGACGGACAATACAACCCCTTTTACCTATGTAAGAGTCCTGGGCAATATAGGTAACCCATTAGTCATTACTCTAAAAGCTATGCTCTTAATCACCCCAACCCCTACCATATGGTGTTCCACAAGACTCAGTTCTTCCTCACACCCCTCTATAGAAAGCCATAGAGAGGAAATAAGATGCTGGTGACCTGCGTATCACCAATGTGCAGATGAAACTATACAACTCCTTTGTCATCAATGCAGCCTCTGCAAAACCCATAATCTTGCAAACGTGTCTACTATTTCAAATGGCCTTGCCTTTCAAAACAGCTACATTTCAAGGGAATGATGCAGCTAATGACACTGAAGTTCAGACAACTGACACAGGAGGCAAAGGGGCAGTGTTCTCAACAAGCAGCCCCAATGATGATCCTTTCTGGGAAAGAGCTCTAAACAAGACCCAAGATTTTATGCAGATCAAAATATAAGAAAATGTTCACAGAGGTTTTCAGAGCTATGCACAGGATTTGTAAAAGCATAAAAA
Source organism: Dermatemys mawii (assembly GCA_007922305.1). Lineage (NCBI taxonomy): Eukaryota > Metazoa > Chordata > Testudines > Dermatemydidae > Dermatemys > Dermatemys mawii. Next base: position 4,045,585 of record ML677386.1, read on the forward strand.
GTTCAAAAGTCCTCAGCTAATCCTTTACACACATACATTAGTGAAAGTGAGGAGGGAGGACCAAGACTGAGAAAGAACTTTATGAACTTACACTTCATGTTTGTAGAGTCTGGCACTTCACCCTGGTGAAAAATATAGGACTGGGGTGGGCAAACTACTATTTTGAGGTTTCTGTGTCTGTCATACCCACACGTTTGTCATGAAAGACAAATTAGATCAGGGCTGGGCAAACTACAGCCCACAGGCGAAATTCAGCCCCTCAGGGTTTTGGATTCAGTCCACAGGATTGCCATCCCTGCGGCACCACTGGCCCCATGCTGCTGCTGAAAGTGGCCAGTAACATGTCCCTGCAGCCCCTGGGGGGTGAGGGGGAAGAGAGGGGTCAGAGGGCTCTGTGCGCTGCCAATCACCTGCAGGCACAACCGCCTGCAGTTCCCCATTCCCGGCCAATGGAAGCTTTGGGGGAGGCACTTGCAGGCAAGGGTAGTGCACACAGCCCTCTGCCCTTCTTCCCCCAAAGGCCAGAGGGACGTGGTGCCATCAGCTTCTGGGAGCAGTGTGGGGCCAGGACAGGCAAGGAGCCTGTCTTAGCCCCACTGCGCGCTGCTGCCACCCCAGAGCTGCTCCAGGTAAACAGCACCAGGCCAGAGCCCATACCACAAACCCCTCCTGCACCCCAAACCCCTGCCACACCCCTCCTCTACCCCACTCCCCTGCCCTGATCCCCCTGCCACACTCCAACCCCCTGCCCTGAGCCCTACCCCAAACCCCGCTGCACCCCTCCTGCACCTCAGCCCCCTGCCCGACACTCCCTGCTGCACCCCAATCCCTTGCTGAGCCCCCTCCTGCATGCTGCACTCCCTTCCACACCCCAACGTCTTGCCCCAGCCCTACATTCAATTTCCACACCCAGATGCGGCCTTCTGGCCAAAGTCTGCCCACCCCTGATATAGGAGAATGAAATCAGCACAACCTTACAAGGCCTCTCTTGTAGTTTAGCAGCAGCAACAGAAAGTTAAGTTTGCTATTCTTTTTCTTGAGAGCACAGCCTCAAAAGCTGCAGTCTCACCAGCAAGGCAAAGCATCTGCCTACAAGGAGGAGTGGTGGGAATAGATAAAACACAGCAGAGTTTTAAAATTTTCAAGTTAAACAATTTTTAAAAAAGACCACACTTGGTCTTATTCTAAGCCAAGATTTTTCATGGATTCATTTTTAGGGTCTCCCAGAATGGTTTTCCATTAAAAAAATAAGATTAAAGGAGCTCTGGTTAAAAGCAAGATGTTTCCTATCATTAGATGCCCATATTGAGTGGCCTACACTAGTGATTAATTATTGAAATTGGGTGTGAGGAGATGGCAGATGGATTTAGAAGCAAACAGAAGTCTAAAACCTATAGTCTACAACCTGCCAGCCAAAATAAATAGAAATCAGGATATATTTATGAAGTGATCATAAAAACCACACTAACTGTGTAGAAGAGGAAGGGAAGCAAGTAACTGGTATACTTCCATTGTAATTAGGGTATAAGCAACATGAAAATGTAAAGTGCAAGATACATATGACCTAAAATTATAAACAGCGTTGTTCTTCACATTTGAATATAAATGTTACACACAAGTTTGCAGTTAGAAATTCAGATTCCAAAATAGTAGAACTTAATGGTAACTAGGAAAATAATGCATACCTGGCTAATGCAGCAATATTTCCAAAGGTGTAGAACACTGCAAAAAGTTTCAGCCCCGAGGGAAGCCACAGAAATGCTGTCCCCTGCACAAGAAAAAAAAATATTTTCATATTTTCAATTGCTAGTCCCTCTAGTTTAAGAGCATCTGAAAATAAATGCAATCCATAACTTTTAAGTCAAAAGAGTCACCATGACCTACACTAGTTATACGCTGTATTCGGATACTCCACTAACCATCCAGCAGATTAATACCTCCCTCTACTGGCAAGTGAAATGTAACGATTTAATGCATTTAACTGAGTGTCCCTAATGTCATTGTAGAGGTGTGAAAATAAATCCTATCAATATTACTGTAGACAACATTTGTACAAGAGGCCTATTTCACAGGTACTTTTAATAGTAATTGTATAGACATTTACTTTTTAGGTTATTACACAGACTTTCAGTTTCTTTAAAACCCATAATTCCAAGTTAAAACCTCCTGTACATTATATGAAAGGAAGACATTCATTCATCAAGTTATATTGGATTAATATCCACAGTTCCTCCAAACCCACTACAAAGAAAGTCCTCCATGACCTCTCCCACTCACTCCAATCATAACATTTCTAAAGTGAACTGTCAAACCTCAGCTGGCAGACCAAGTATGTGCCTGGACAGGGGAGGAGAAGTTTGAATCAAGCACTTAGCTATCAGACTCCTTGTTTAAACCAGGGGGTTGATTATTCAAATCTATTTGCTGATCAGAACTGCCAGAACTAACATAGAAGAGAGGCAGATTCTAAAGGTAACCAGAAGCCAACCCACTTAGCTTTTTTTCAGATAAAACCAACACCTTAAATCACACAAACCAAAAGGAGGACGATGTAGACCACAGCACAAGCATAGTGTTCCATGTAAAAAGTATCACTTAAGCAAACAGCGACATTTTGCAAATACAGTTTGAGTGATCTTACAGTGAAGATCCAAGTGCAGCTCTCTAAATGACAAAGGAGTGGATGACTCTGGCTAGGTCCAGAGAAAACTGTACAATGATTTTTTTTTTTTTTTTAAAAAGCAACATATGGCCTCTGCTACTTGATAATCCAGAAGTGGCCAGGAATACTGTAAGACTACCAGGATGTGAATATGACAAACAGAAGGCATTCTCTTAATGGAGCAGATAGCAGCTGGGATAATTGGCAGAGACTTTCTCCAGACACATCTCACTCTTATCTGGGTTAAACCTCAGCCAGCCAGCTCTTAGCCAAGCCCTAATGAAGGTTAGGCCCTGCATAGGTCATTTGTGTGCACCAACCAGACCTGCAAAAAGAGCAATGTAAAGCTAGGCACCATCCATTTACAGAGACGCTGCAGTCCACCTGCTTCATTTGCTATCTTCCCCAACATCCTCACAAACCTTAAGGCCAGAAGGCACCATCATGTTAATCTCCCAGCACATGGCAGGCCACAGAACCTCACCCACACACTGCTGCAGTAGGCCCATAACTTCTGGCTGAGTTACTGAAGTCTTCAAACCTTAAGTTAAAGACTAAGTTACAGAGTATCTACCATTTACTCTAGCTCAAACCAGCTCAACCCTGTGCCCAACACCGCAGAGAAAGGTGAAAAACTTGCAGGGTCTACCAATCTGACATGGGAGAAAATTCCCTCCTTACCCCAAAAACAGTAATCAAGCAGATCCATACACCTGGGAAAATTCTCTGTAGTAACTCGGAGCCCTGTTCATCTAGTGTCCAATCTCCAGCTCTTGGAGAAATATGCTAATAGCAGTGGGGGATGGAAATATGGAACAGAGTAAAGGGGACAGTGGAATTCTGGTGAACCTACATGAACCTTCAAAGCACATCAAATTGCTTTGTACAACCTGGAGAGGCAAAACCAACCAATGGAATCTCAATTTTTATTAGGGTTGTCAATTAATCACAGTTAACCCCAGCGACCAACTGAAAGCAAAATTAACATGTTTAAAAAATTAATGTATTATTTGCATACATGAAGGTGGGGCAGGAGACATCAGCAGGGCGGGGCTGAAACACTAGCCCATGGCTTCTCAGGCAGCGGGGGCTGAAGCAGCCCATGCCAACCTGAGTCCTTGTGCCCCAAGCCTCCGAATCCCAGAGCCCCCAGCCCTGACCCTATATTTGAAAATACAAAAAAACCCCAAATACTTAAATGGTATTCAGTATTGTTTAACAATGTGATTAAATTTGCAATCAGTTGCATGATTTTTTTAATCATGCCATCAATCACTATTTAAATTGCTCAACAGTAATCCAAGTGAATTTGAGCCTAGCATCAGCATCCCAGATAGTTCTCAGATTGAACGATTATTTTGCACACTGCCAGATTCAATGCAAGACTGATAGCAGTACTGATTGCTACAAGACACCTTCCCCACAGGGTCTGAATTCAAATAGGAGATGCCCCTCCACTACCCTTCCCCCACAAAACAGCTCAGTCACAGGCACATGTAGAATTAGTGATTATGTTCAGTTAACTGTTCTAAGTATTTCCTGGATAGAAGTTTTTGAACTATTTCAGCTCACAGCTATTTCCACTTCCTAAAGACCACAGATTGCTCTGTATCGTTCAAAATCATACAGAACCAGCATAAGAACTCAAACCAGCATCACTTGCATTTTCCCAGGACAGAGATGTGTCTCCATATGTCTCCACTTAACACCACAGAAAATATGTATTGTAAAGTGACAGTGAAAGCTGCTCAGCCATGTGCTTTTAATGTGAAAAGGGTCAAATAAGAGAAGTTACCATTTTATGTTATGGCCAATAAAACAGAGCCCAAAGAGTGAATGTCTATATACCATGGAGAAATATTACATGGCAAGTCTAAAGCTTCTGACAAGGAAGGTTTTAGTCCCATTGTCACATTCTGTAAAGGGGAATAAACTATGCTTGCTTCATTTCTTAATATGAAAGAATCTCATTTCTGTAAGTTATTTTGTGTTTCATATTTTATTAAGACTGATAGAATGAGACTTATTTACTTGATTTTCATTCTAGAGAAGACATTTAATAAGTCCTTTGCCTGTAAAGTGTTTCTGTCCTTTGTGGTTGGAAGTCATGTTACACCAATGCTGGATCTTCACTCCATCAAAAATAATAACTTAAACCATACCGCTTTGCAAACAGTTGTTCCAAGCTACATTTCAACTGATTAGTCGTGTTTTTTGGGTTGTCACAAATATGCACCAACACTTACAAGAACTTTACTACTCTACACATAATGGGCGGAGAGATTTACACATTAAATGGATGGTTTAAATAAAGGTGTAAATACTCTCAAAAATTACTGTTCTAAATGTGGTTATCTGGTACACAGTTTGGAGGTCTCTCCAATGCACGCAGCTGATTTTTCAATGCATGACCACTGATTTTGGATGCCCAACTTGAGACATTGTTGACTTAATTTCAGAAATGCTGAGCAACAATGTTAGGTGAAGTCAACAGGAGTCAGATGCTCTGCACCACTGAAAAAGAAAGGTGTCTCAAGCTGGGCAAGCAGAACTAGCAATCTCTTCTGAGAACGGTTTCAGTCTCATAGCTGTGTTAGTCTGTATCAGCAAAAACAACGAGGAGTTCTTGTGGCACCTTAGAGCAGGGATAGGCAAACTACGGCCCGGGGGCCGGATCTGGCCTATCAGGGTTTTGGATACGGTTTGCAGGACTACCACCCACGGCCCCATGGCATTCCCAGAAACAGCCAGCACCACAGCCCTGAGGCCCGTGGAGATGGGGGCGGCAGAGGGCTCTGTGCGCTGTGCTTGTCTGCAGTTCCCACTGGCTGGGAACAGGGAACTGCAGCCAATGGGAGCATACCCACAGGTGAGGGCAGCGCTCACAGCCCTCTGCCCTCCCCCCAGGCACATGGTGCCAGCTGCTTCCAGGAATGGTGAAGGGCCAGGGCAGGCAGGGAGCTGCACACCACTGCCACACTGAAGACCTGTTCCCCTCCCCCCCATCCCTCCTGCACCCCAACCCCCTGCCCTAAGCCCCCCACACACTGCACCCCAACCACCTACCCTAAGGCCCCTCCTGCACTCCAACCCCCTTGCCCTGAGGCCCCTTCCACATTCCTCCCTGCACTCCAACCCCCTGCCCTGAGCCCCCTCCTGCAATGTATATCTTGAAGGTATACATTGTCTCCAAATCTTAAATAGTTGTGAGTGAGGACAAAGTCACAAAGTTCAGCCACCAGGTTTGCCATGACATTATCGGGGATATTGTTCCTGACAGCTTGTAGTCCATCTTTGTGTAGAATGTGGCAATTAAAAAGTGGCAATTCTTCAACAAAAAAGCTTGGAAAACAGACTTCAACAAGAAACCGCAGAACTAGAATTAATTTGCAAGCTGGACACCAACAAATTAGGCCTGAATAAAGACTAGGAGTGGATGGGTCATTACAAAATGTAATTTTCCCCTCTGCGGAAATCACCCCTTCTTGTCAACTGTTGAGAGTAGGCCACTTCCACCTTAATTGGATTGGTCTTGTTAACATTGACACCCCCCCCCCCCCCCCGGTAAGGCAACTCCCATCTTTTCATGTGCTATTTTTATATTTATATAATCTCACACATACACACTGCTTACTGTATTTTTCACTCCATGAATCTGGTGAAGTGGGTTTTAACCCACAAAAGCTTATGTTAGTTTTTAAGCTGTCACAAGGACTCCCCACTGTTTCTTCTGAAAATGAGATTCTTAATGAACAACAAATTGCAAGGTATATCACAGTTTTTTGCTTCAAAAGTTATTGCCCCAGCTTCCCTCTCTCTCAAAGCATCCCCTGCCACTATTTCCTCCCATCACAGAATACAGCTTAATTCAAATTTAGTAGTGTAAACTATTTTCAGTTATTTCAACAATACAAGTTATCTAGCAAAATATCATTAATTATACCAGAAACTGAGAGATCAATTGCAAGTTACTGAACTTCATGAATTACAAGTGGACATAAAGAAAGTAAGTTTTGATCAACTCGATTACTGCAAGTTCAATTTAAAATACTACATAATCCTTTTAATAAAATTTCCTTGTACATTAAATATTAACAAGAGATGTCACTAGACCATTTATTGTAAATAGGGGAAGACTGCCAATAGTGTGGATTATAAAGTGTCAGATCCAGCAAGGCACTGCATGCCCTTTTTTATTCCAAATGAAGCAATAGGAAGAGGGTTCTCAGCACCCCACAAGATCAGGCCCAGAGACTGAAGATTAGAAAGATTCTACCATAGCAGCTTCATAAAAGGTAGGAAAAAATTCACTTACAAGAATAGAACAGAGAATGCCAGTTGCAAAACATATGGCAAACCATTTCACTCGAGTACCGAAACTAAGCGTTGAGGCATCAAGGACCTTGGGGGGAAAAAAAGGTGAAGATTAGAACAGTATATTTTGGACAGCACCTAAAACTCAAATACTTTTGCATTTATTGAGCTTTAATAATAAGTATATTCGCCTTGATTTCTCAACCTGCAATAAGTATTCACATTTTACCTTGTTTGCTTAAGAAATCTCACATGTTTAATTTGTTCCAATTTAAAGATGGCATTAGCAATTTGATTAGACAGGTTATTTTACTCCGCTTTAAAATTTTATGCATACCATGGCATTCAAAAATATATGTTGCCGCCACAGATAAGATGACCTAACCATCATCAAACTGTTACAACTAAATCACATCATGCCAAACTAATGAGACCATTTTCTGCACAAGTTCACTCTAGTGAGCAACATGTGTTTAGCAGCTGTCAACTAGTTTGCTCCTTTATACTATATGGAAGAGAAAACAAATGATCTTATACAAGTTTGTTAGTGAACGTTCTAATCATACAGCTTTGTACATCCCTTTCACAAAGCTGCCTTTTTGTTATTAAACAAACAAGGCAGTCACATTTTGCGGCTACAGAAACAGAACAGCAAAATGGAACGTATGCCAAACAGAAAATTGAGAAGATATTCAAGTAATTGAAGAGAGAAAATCTGACAGTCCAGTTTGTTTGCTGAGAAACCACTTCCAAAATTAAAACAAATTAAATTATTAACCTGCATAACTTCAGGTATTTTCTGCATGCCAGATTTCTTACTCAATTACATACCTTCCTATAAGCATCCCTTTAAAACAAGGGAATTGTTTTTAACACACTACTGTATGCAAACAGTAATTTAGGTGGTCTTGGTTAGACTTTGCAAATAAAATGTATTAAGAAACCAGTTAGGGATGAACCTCAAATTCACCTTAGTGGCAGGAAGAATGACTTCAAAGCACCACAACAACAAGTCCAGCTCTTCTTGATTATGTTCATAAGGGTTGGAGAGTCTAAAAAAGCACCTGAGAGTTCAACATATTGACTAATCAGGGAGTGCCACATCACAGGCAGTAATCCCCATTTCCATTAGTACTTCAAGTTTGGCAACCAAGAAGCATAATATAGGATAATTTGCTTTGAGTAAAGTCAGTGAGTTTAAATTTATACTCAACGGCACCATGGTCAAATAGTCTACAAACTAAATCCTAAATCCCAGTTACCTAAGATGACTATAAAAGAGTTGATTTAGCATATGCTAAACCAGTGGTAGGCAATTTATGGCACGGGTGCCAAAGGCGGCACACGAGCTGATTTTCAGTGGCATGCACACTGCCCAGGCTCTGGCCACCTGTCTGGGGGGCTCTGTATTTTAATTTTATATGAAGCTTCTTAAACATTTTTAAAACCTAATTTAGTTTACATACAATAGCTTAGTTACATTTTATAGACGTATAGAAAAAGACCTTCTAAAAATGTTAAAAATGTATTACCAGCACACAAAACCTTAAATTAAAATGAATAAATGAAAACTCGGCACACCACCTCTGAAAGGTTGCTGAGCCCTGTGCTAAACCATACCTTCAAACTTTGCCTCATTTTATGTCCTCGCTTTCAGTTTTGTATGTTCTTTCAAACGATCATTATGATAACACTTTATAGTGATTTTACTTGACTGATTTCACATTATGTATTACATGGATGACCCATTTCCTGCCTAGATCCTTCAATAATAATGTTCAGCAGATTGTAAATCTATAAATTTAGTTGCATATCTTTTTGAATCTTTATCACCTTAAAATACATCATGTTTACTTTACACAGGTTTAGATCCAAGGACGAGGGAGTCAGAATATTATTTCTCTTCATGCCACTATTGATTGAGCTTATTTTCTTTAAGAATAGATTTTAAATCATACCAGTTAATTTTTGCAGAGTCAGGTTAGTGTGAATACTTGAAAAAATTTTTTAGGCGAAAAGCTAAATCAAATTCTAACACTAATTACAAGTCTTTTGGGCAAAAAAAGACTATAATTGTTTCATTAATATAAAGTGCTCAAACCATTAGAACTGTTAGAGATAGATTTCTTCAGTGACTTTATTCTTTGGTAAGCATTACATATACTACAAATGTGGTTTAAATCTATAATTTTATGACAGTTAGGATTTAACTTGAGGTGGATTTACCTATATACTACCGCAGTTAAAAACGAGGCATTTGGACAAAGAAGATAAAACATTCAGAAGTACCTTATGTACCTTAGTCCCAATGACTTCCAATGAAATTTAAGCTCCTAGGCACTTTTGAAAATTTTACCCACCATCAGATCTACTGTTATCTATTCAGTTAAAAACAGTTCTGGACTGTTTAAAGTAACAGATCTTGTCTGCAATGTGAGTTTATTGTGTAAAATTGACACAATGTGAATGAACATGAAGTTAATGAGATAATTTGATTTAGCCTGGTACGACCACCTAGAAAGAGTTTCAATAAAGCAGATATCACTGAAAAAGTTAAGACATTTCCATCACAAGTCAGAGAATACACATAAGTGATATTTCATCTCAGACATTAAAAACTATGTCTTACTTTTTAACTTAAGGTTTTTTCCATGGTCAACATCTAGACCACTGCAGAGCCACTACTGTCATTGTCAGTTTATGTAAAGAGGGGAACTTAAGGCAATATTGATATCTAAGGGTTTGTCTACACAGATAGTAGTACATGACAAGCTATAGTATGAATCTAAAGTGCACTAGCTTACTGCACACTAATTGGACGTTTGGACCTCACTATTGTGCACTGAAAGTTCCATAGTATGCTTTGACTTATTACTGAGAGTGCTACAGCACTTTAAGTGCACAATAGCAGGATCCACACATCTAGTTAGTGTGCAGCAAGCTAGTGCGCTGTAGATTCATGCTGTGGTATATGATGTACTAAATCTCCAAATAGACAAGTCTTTAGTATGTACATATTCTGAAAATATTTATGCATAATATAAATTTATCACCATGAGCAATCCCACTGAAATGAAGGTCTAATAGTATTACTCACGGTAGTAATGTAAAACACATGCGTAAGCGTTTGTAGGACTGGGGCCTAAGTCAGGGGTGGGCAAACCGCGGCCCGCGGGACCATCCTGACCAGCCTACCTGAGCTCCCGGCAGGGGAGGCTGCTGCCCACACCTTCCCCGTTCTTCCGGAGGCTCAGCGCACCTGAGCTTTCGGCAGGAGAGGCTGCTCCCAGCGCCTCTCCCGCTTTCAGCGCATCCACGGGCAGCGCTCGAGCAGGGAAGCTGTGCGCTCTTCTGGGAGAGCAGTGCAGCATATCTGGCTCCAGCCGAGCCGCGAGCAGCGTGGTAAGGGGGCTGGGGGGATTGGATAAGGGGCAGGGAGTCCGGGGAGCAGTCAGGGGACAGGGGGCTGTTGGATGGAGTGGAGGTTCTGGGGTGGGCGGTGAGGGGATGGGGAGGTTGGATAGGGCATGGGAGTCCCGGGGCTCTGTCAGGGGACAGGGGAGTGGATAGGAGTCGGGTCAGTCAGGGAGCAGGGGTGGGGACCTGGGGGGCTGTCAGTGCCCCCTCCAGAGACTCCCCACCCTCAGGGGACAAGGAGCAGAGGGGCTTAGATAGGGGGTAGGGGTCCTGGGAGGGGGTCATTAGGGGCAGGGGGGTTTCTGGATGGGGCAGTCAGGGGACAAGGAGTGGGAGGTTGGATAGGTCTGGGATTCTCGGAGGCAGGAAGTGGGAGGGAGTCTGATAGGGGGCAGGGCCATGCTTTTTGGAGCAGCACAGCCTGCCTTGACCCAGCACTATGTGCAAGTTTTCAACCCCAATGTGGCCCTCAGGCCAAAAAGTTTGCCCACCCCAACTCAAGTGCTTGATCCAACTCCTACTAAGTCAATGGAGAGACTCCAGTTGATTTTAATAGGCGTTGGACTGGACCCCTACGGTTCTGAACCCAGCCAAGTACTGAGCACATAAGAAATGCCAATTAAATCAAAGGGGCAATACCCAATGTTAATAACAAGTTTAAGTATTTTGCTGGATTATGACCTGAATGTGGAGCATAAAATAGATCTTCCCACTAAAAATGAAGAGTGGAGCATACACCAGACTTTTCAAAGAGATTGAATTTGAAAAACATAAGATACCAAATCTATTTAATTAAAACGTTAAAATACGTCATTTTAAAATAAAACAGATGAATTCAGGTACTTAATGTTTTACATTTGTTTACAGATTCGATGCTATGATGAAGTATCAAAGCTCTTCTCCCATTTTCAACAATTAAGACCCACCCTTCCAAATGACAGAATATGTTACTTACCTTATTAGATCCAACTCTTAATCCTTATGTAGGCAGAAAGGAAGTAGATAAAAGAGTAACCATAGGTCTCAAAAAATGAAAGAACATGTAGTGATTATATTCCCAAACAAAGAATCTAATGGGAAGCATTTCAGCTATCTGAATGAATGTGTAGAAAAATACATATTTGAATCACATTTTCAAGTACATTAATTCATGCAAATAACCACAAGAGCACATGAACATGTTAAATCCTTTCCATTGCAACTCAAATGAAGAGTTGGTATGGCAAGTCCTATTACCACATTAAAGATACCAGACAGCTTCTTTTGGAAAGCCAACAGTTTCAGTTTGCCACAAGGAAGGGGTGGGAGAGGACAGTAGTTTCTTCAAGCCTATCATGCATAGTGTTGCCAACTCCTGAAATTTTATTTCAAGTCTCACAATATTTGCTTTTTTTTAAGCCTAATCTCTTTGGAGCAACTGACTACATGAGAATCTCAGTACTAGTTTTTAAATCAAAGTAAGTTATTAGCCCTCCCTGCAGAGAACAGTCTGAAAACATGAAATGCAAAGTACTCCACTCAGGAAGGAACAATCAGTTGCATACATATAAAATGGGAAATGACTGCCTTGGAAGGAGTACTACGGAAAGAGATCTGGGGGTCATCGTGGACTACAAGATAAATATGAGTCAACAAGGTAAAGCTGTTGATAAAAAAAGCAAACATCCTTCTGGGATGTATTAACAGGAGTGTTGTAAGCAAGACATGAGAAGTAATTCTTCCACTTTACTCCAGTTGAAGCCTAATCAACACAGAGTAATGTGGTGCCCATAACTGGACACAATTCAGGAAGTATGTGGACAAATGGGAGAGAATTCAGAGAAGAGCAACAAAAAATAGGGTCTAGAAAACAACCTATGAGGGAAGATTGAAAAAATTGGGTTTGTTTAGTCTGGAAACAAAACTGAGGGGAGACATGATAAGTTTTCAAGTACATAAAAGGTTGTTACAAAGAGGAGGCAGAAAAATTGTTTCTTAATCTCTGAGGATAGGACAAGTAGTAATGGGCTTAAATTGCAGCAAGGAAGGTTTAGGTTGGACATTAGTAAAATCTTCCTGTCAGGGTGGTTAAGCACTGGAATATATTGCCTAGGGAGGTTGGTGAATCTCCATCATTGGAAATTTTTAAGAGTAGGCTAGACAAACACCTGTCAGGGATGGGCTAGATAATACTTAGTCTTGCCATGAGTGCTGGGGACTTGACTAGATGACCTCTCTAGATCCCTTCCAGTTCTACGATTCTATGATTTGATAAGCCACTGAACTGGTACATCAGTTCTTTCTTTACTAAGTTGAACTGTCTGATTCCATTTGCCTTGTCTTGTTGCTTCCAAATATTTTTCAGTGAATTATACCTTTAGACTAAATCATTGCAATTTATACAAAGCTGTGCATTTCACACTAACAAGGCTGTCACTAAGAGTAAGAATATTCAGAAGCGTAGGAAGAATACTACAGCGGAGACTTGTTGAATTAAAACTTAATTCAATGTCTCAAATTAAGTACTGTAATTAGTAATTGAGATCTTAGAACTCTATGTATTCTTTTATGTAGAAAAACTCTCGAGACTTAAAGCTTGTATATTCTTGAATCACAAATATCAATCTCCTCAAAGCATACTGACTGCATGGTACCCTACACTAACATTTCTCTCTACAGCACTATGCTCCAGGGTAGCCTTAATCATCAGTGGGTGCAGCATGCTCCTCTCAGTCACTTCTATAACTTCCTTATTTCTAAGGGCTGGTCTACACTAGAGGGAGGGTTCGACCTAAGATCAGTTACGTTATTCACATAGCCGAAGTCGCGTAAGTCGGCACATCTTATGCCAACTTACCTGCCGTCCTCACGGCAGCAGCGGGCTCCCCCGTCGACTCCAGCTTGTGCCTTTTGGCAAGCTGGAGTTTCGGAGTCAACGGGAGTGCCTTTGGCGACCGATTTATTGCATCTTGAGATCCGGCGGGTAGTGAAGACATACCCTAAAAGTGATTTCTTCCACCACATGAAAGGCTTCAGCTGTCAATCAGAATTCAGTCCCTGATTTGAAATTTTTTAAAAAACAAAGACTTTCTAGATTAACTCTACAAAATGTTTTTTTTGCATTTGTATAGACAGCTGACTAACACTAACCCATATACCAACTAAACAGATTTCTTCAAAGTTCTAAAAAAAACTAACAAGTGTTCAGCGCAAGCATGAGAAATGTCAGCCCATAAAGTACTATTATTCAAAAACTCAGTGAAAAAATAAGGGCTTTTAATTAAAGTGCTTTCACAGCCATAAAGCAGACAAGGTGGGGAGGTAATAGCTTTTATTGGACCAACTTCTGTTGGACTGAGACACAAAGCTATTACTTTACTCATGTTGTCTCCCGAACATCCTGGGACAAACAGCTACAACTACATTGTTCATAGCCATAAGTGACACTGAAGAATGAAAAGGGAAGGAAAAAATAAAGGCATATGGATCCAAAAGAGGGAATATGTTTCTGAAGAGACTTAATATTTAAATACCATTTAGCATTTAATAACATCCTTAATAAAAGCCTTCCTAGACTCTGGTGACCCGAACCACACAGAAGTACTATTAGTCTCCTATTTGTAATCCCCACAAAATGTTATTGTCCAGGAGCCCTAGCAGATCCACAGTTAGAACAGTTTCTTTCCCACTTCAGCATTACGTAGATGCCTTAAAAAATTGAAAAGATTCTACAGTATGTATAATGTATGTAATCTGTTTTTAAAAGAGTCATAAATGCAATATAACATGAAGGGTAATGTGAACAAATTAGGGGTTGTAATATTTAAATAGTGATTTGAAAAACATCTCTTCCACTTAAACAATAACTTTTAAGAACTTAGTTAAGCCTTTGATGGAACATGCTGTCCCTACCAAATGCATGTACTTTATTACACGTTGCATTTAGCACACAACACTGCTATGATCAAGAACTGCGCAAATAAGATGACCTCTGGGAACATCCCAATGCCCACTACGTAATTTACTTTTTACAGCTTCAGGTAATCAAAACATTAAGGCAACATGATTAATATTACAAGCTAGGGATCATCAGCCTACCTGTTGTCAGGAAGCCAGATCCTGATCTGAGAAGTTCATTAGAATAAACCAACTTTAACAAACACATATATATGTTAGTAATAAATATCCCAGATGGCATGTACATTGGGAGTTGCTGGTAAAGGTAAAGCACCACATCTACCTTAACTAAGTTGAGTCAGCCAGGAAGTGAGCAGATTGGTTTAAAAAGAATATTTTCCCCTTTTAGAGAAGGGACTATTCAGCAAAGCAAGTTGTTTGGCAGTTATTTAAACCTGATCTGTTGAATTCCAGTACAAAAAGCAAAAAAAAAAAAAAAAATTTAATATACCTGTTTGTCATAGTGAGATATCTTATGTATTTCACACTAGATGAAACTGCATATTCATACTTAGCAATAAAATTACTTATTTAAAATTAGTTACATTTTTACTCTAACTCAATTTTTTTAAGATGGGATTCATTTCGTGACTTTTGTCACCCGAGTTAACTACTAGTTCCCATTTTCTTCGGGAAGTTTAAGTTCAGTTTAAGAGGAAGCTTTAATTTAAATTATATTGAAGGCACTGCATCTTTAATGAAAAGAGAAGTGAATAGCCTCTAAACTTGTATTTATTTCCTTAACAAAACTGGTCTGATTTTTTAGGGCAGGGATTCTCAGCAACGGAGGGACTTTTTTAAAAAAAGCTGAGAATCCCTTCCTAATGTTTCAATCTTCAAAATATGAGTTTATATTTGAGAAAAGTCTTCCAGATCTAAACAGATAGTTACAATTTAAGAGTTCATATCAAAATAGGTATTGTTTGGAGATTTATTTATTGTGTAGAACCAACCAATATTGCATACCCCTCTACTAGATCAGCAGAAGCAGCTGAACTATTCCTAGAGCTCTGCTAACATCTTTGTTAATATCAGCAACCAAAACAAGCCATGTTATTACAGAAGTCACTATGTAAATTAAAAATAAGAATACCCATGCTAGTTTCTGCACTAATTAAAAACATTAGACCAAGATTAGGCTATTGTAAACATGGCAAAAAAATTTAAGTTATTTTTTAAAGGGTGTCCTCTCGGTGCCCTGAATCATGTTTCCAGACATTTTTCTGGCAATGTCCCATCTACCTATTTTTCACCTCACCTCTCAGAAGGGCTAAGTAAATTTATGTCTGAATTAGATATATTTCAAACAGGTTCCAAAATTAATGATGAACAGAGGTTAGTAACAGAGTAAAGGAACTACATGAGATATCAATGGATATACACATTTTCTGGTGGCTCCGGAAAGAGCATTTAAAGGAAGACACTGTAGCTAACTACCAATAACTAAATATTTTCTGAATAGCAAACAACAACATGTACACAAAAGTCTCGATTCCTGCAAGACATTGAGCAACCTCAGCTTCCAGAAAGTGCTCAGCGCTCTGCAAGTCTAGTTTTCAAAGGATTTTTCATAAGATTTGGTAGAAACACCTGCCATTATTTCAGCATTTCCATTCAGTAAGTGCTGTTTTCAGGGAAAGCTGACAGTTTGCAGCTATGTCTGGAAAGCTTTAGCCCAAAGAGCAAGTTTCAGCACACAGCTGATTCTTCAGGTTTCCAAAACTGAATCAAAGGCATTCCAGCTATTTTTGAAAACACAACATACACACCATCAGAAACGGGGGCAGAATCTAGTAGCCCATAGACTTTTCTACATGAAGAGAGAGAATGCGACCTTAATATCAAATGTACACATTAGAGAGTCAGGAAATTCAAAGTGTAAGGTCTCTGCTGCAACATTAGCTCAGCCACGTAGTACACACAAAGCATTTTATATTTCTCTCACTCTTAAAATGGACTTTTTACAGCACTGTTACCTGTCACCGGTAACACTGTTGTAAGGCTTATAAAGAAGCATGCTAAACTTTCTTCAATAAGTTTCCTCAACTGGGCTTTTAACACCATATTAGAGTAAGACTGAAAATTTTAAGAAGTCTCATTTACTTTTCACCATTAAAAAAACATATTAAAATGCAGAATAAAGGATGCCAAATACTACATTCAATAAGGAAAAAGCAAAGGGTACTGGAAACTCATGGAGTTTTTGTTCTTGTGAGTTAATGTTAGCTTGATCATAAAACTGGGTGAACCGTAACATATTGCTTAAAGGTCACATGAATAAACTTTTAAATGCACTCTAAATTTTTTTAAAATGCTCCCTATATATTCAGTTTCCTCTCTTGGTAAAGACAAATATAAAGAAGTATTTCAGTTTATTCTCTCCCCCACCAGTACTACTTTGTGTTAGTTTTACGTTCATTTTGATACAAGTATTCTAAATGGTGTGCTGACATACTGGTGCACTTAGGGTAGCATTAACCTGCAATATATTTTTCTACAAAGTCTTCATTTTATTTTGAAAATCATAGTTAGTACTAAATAAATGCATCCCTGGTACCTCCAAAATATTGCAGTAGGACAGTGTAATTTAGTATTTCAAGAGATTAGAAAGTCTGTGTTCATTTTTTTGTTTGATAAAGAGAATTCTCTCAATTTCTTCAGCTTAGTTTTTGCAGACAGTTACTGTAAAACATCAGGTTTATTATTCAACTGAAAACAGCCCTGTTTGCCAAACTGAGAGTTAACAGAACAGATGAGACATACATAAAATTAACAAGACATATGATATCTATTGCATAAATACCAGATATCCTTAGGAGAGACCAGATGTTTTAAGCTAAATATTTGTCATTCATATGCTACCTCAAAAAGCTTACCTAGTACAACATACTTCAATTGCATTAACACATGTACCTTACTTTTCTCCCATATTTCAAACAGTATTAGGTATGCAATCATTTAATGCCTTTTTGCTGTGGATATAAAAGGGGGAAACTTTTTAAGCACAGTCCATGTCAGTTGTTGAGATGTTTAACACTTTGATAAATGGAACCCGAAGAGCTGAATGTTTTGGTGCTTTTGCTTTACTGGTTAGATTTTTACTTCCACACTGACCTCCAATGTTCTGAGAGAAGGCATAACCTAGAACATGAGAATAGATTTGAATCTACTACACAGACTGTATCGCCTATAAAAAACAATCTTATTTTATTGTTTTTTTTAAAAAAGGCTTACTGAATACTCCTGTCAGTTTAAGGCCCTTTCTACACTATGACGGGATGCAACAACTTATGATTTTTTTTAATCACTGTGTGAATCCATACTATAATTTTAAAAAGTCACTAAAGGTATGTCATTAACAGAATTTAGCTTCAGCTGGTTTAAGTGTAGCATGGACAAAGTATACAAGTTTTGTTGCAGAGCCCAAGAGTCTTGGCCATCAAAAACAAAATATGAAAGCATGATGCCAAGATGAGAATAACTTGGCAAATGTTTGCTTTCTGAAGCAAGAGGTGAACAGTACCTACACTAGCAATAGTTCTCTTGTGGGCCTGCTTAAAAGAATCCAAGTTCTCAAAGGAGGCTACACTGGTGCAGCTTCACTGGTGGTGGTAACAGATCACCACTGTTTACACCACCTCACCTAACCTGCTCAAATAGGCCTACAAAACAGTGTGATAAAGTGTCTGAAACCTATGTATGCTAATGATCCCACCATAGAGCTGAACCAGTGGTAATGTAACAACAGAAATTAAGAAAAAGGCCAGTGCAAACAAGATCTAAGGTTTGGTATGACAAGACATTCAAATGCACATACACTACAGTGTGCAATATTTCAAGTATGAGCATCATATAACCATCCATGGCCAAAACATCAATGCTCCTGTCTTGATAGAATTGCCAGGAATGGAATTTCAAAGTGCAGACAAACAGCATCTTTTCAGATCAGACTATTTCAATATATACTCGCTGATGGCTGTACCAGCCAGATGCAGGAGTGGGAGAGGGGTGGTACTAGGGAACTGAGGGCTAGTCTACACTGGCAACGTTAAACCACCTCCACAGGGGGCAGAGCTCCCAGCACTAGTGCATTCTCTATACTGGTGGTGTACGGGGGGGGGGGGCGTTTTCACAATCCTAAGTGAGAAAGGTGAAGCACTGTAAAGTGCCAGTGTAGAGAAGCCCTATGGGAATCAAGAAATCCTACTAGTCTAGGTACAGGCCCGCCACACCTACTTCTATCATGTTAACAAGAAGATTACATTTAAATCTTCCCCCCCCGCAAAAAAAATAATTTATTTATCCCAGGAAACTAGGCAAGTGGAATTTTGCAAGGCTGGTTTAAAGCTTTATTACAAATGTAAGAGAATCATGATATTATAACGACACTAATAAAATACAGTCAAGTCACTTATACTGTAGTTTAGTGTTACATATTTAAAAGTGATGCATTTTTTGCTCTCGGATTGACTCTGTGGAGTTAAACAAGACTTACATATTTATATGGGCAACTAGAAGATCCACTTTTTTTTTCAGTAGGATTAAAAACCCAAGGACTTGTTCACACGAGGAAATCCCCTGGAAGGGCTATTGTGGGGCACGCCCACTAACTAGTCCAGAATAAAGCGATTTTTACTCCGGAGAAACGTGCACCCAGGGACCTATCCCGGAAGAGCCGGGTCTGGTCCCCCTTCCTGACAAGCCCCGAGGGGACTCTACGCCCTCGTGCTTCGGGATGTAAACTAATAAAACGAAGTGACCGAAACACCTTCCCCATGGGGCTCCCTCCCGTACTGGCGACGGGGTTCCTCGCTGGGCCCTGTGTGCTGGGCAGGGCAGCTCCCGTGTCCCCCGGGTGGGTGACCCATTAGCCGGCCCGCTCGGCTTCCGGCCGCTGTCCTGGGCCGGGGGGACGGTGCCGGGAGGGGGCTGATTCTTTATCGCCGGCCCCCATCGAAACACGAAACCGATTATCGCCCCGGGACACGAGCCCCTTCCCGCCCCGGGGGACCCCTGGCAGGTACCTGCGCCGTCAGCCCCTGCTCCTCGTCCTCGTGCCCGCTCAGCACCCGGCGCAGCTTCTCCATCTCGCCGCCGCCTCAGACCCCCTCGTCCCGCCCACCCCGCGCGGCCCCCTCCCGCCTCGAGCCCCACCGGAAGTCACGAGACCCCAAGCGGAAAAAGAGCCGCGGCTGCCGAGGCTTTCAACCAACCGTTAGAGTCCACTCGGGAGCCCCGCCCCCTCCGGGCGAAAGGCCCCGCCCCCTCCCTAACTTCGCCCTTTATCCCCTCCCTCTTCCCCGACACCGCCCCGCCCCGAGCCTGGCCCCGCCCTCTCCCCGCTTCCCGAGCGCAGCCCCTTCCCTCCTCGCCACGCCCCCTTCGCATACGCAACCCGCTCTCCTGGTCCCTCTGCTGCCGCCTACCTAATGCCCCCGCCCCCTGCCGGCCACGGCTCCGCCTCTTTTCTCATCCCTTCCCCCGCCCCCTCCCGGCAGTCGCTAGCCTCGACTTCCTTTCCCGCCCTCGTGCTCCCACGCGCGACCCGCCCACGGTCCTCAGGAGCGCCAGGCGGGAGAGGGCGCGGGGCGGCCGTGGGTAGAGCCCGCGGTGCTCCTTCGTCATCCCCAGCTCTGGGGCAGCCTTGCAGTACCAGGCGGGGCAGGCGCCCTGCCAGTGTGTTAGTTTGTGTAATTTCTTACTCACAGCATTCAGTCACCTGCAACAGATCGCTCTGGCCTCACTGCCAATCAGTCCGACAGAGAGGAGGGATTTCTGGAAAAATGTAGGCATGCACCAGGATGTCATGAATTGAATAACTGCTCATGCGACCTCCTATGGTTATCCTCTCAAGGGCAACCTCTCAGTGAAATTGTGAATAAATAATTTCCTATAATACTACTATATTGATAGTAAAGTATCTGCAGCGAAATATTCTGAATTAATCTAAACTTCCTACAGTAATATTTAAACATTAAGTAAATTACTTAAGTAAATGTACATACATACATCTTGTCATTGCTTACAATTCAATGGAACAATCAATTTCCGACCAAATTAAGGTGAAAGCACATCACATTAAACAGGATTGCATTCATGTGATAAAAGCATCTTCAATGAAAATGATCTGACTATCAGAACAGAAGAATGGCCATGCTGGGTCACACCAATGGTCCATCTTGCCCAGTATTTGGTTGATCAACAGTGGCTTGTGCTAGATACTTCAAAGGGAATGAACAGAACAGGGCACTTAAGTGATCCTTCCCATCATCCAGTCCCAGTTTCTGACAGTCAGTAGTATTCAAGGTGTGGGCATACCATGGATTTATATAGTGGCATTATGATATTTTCTGTCTTATTATCAGATCTATCCCTTTCTTAATGTCTTCCAACACTCTGTGAGCTTTTATGACTGCTGCCTCACATTAAGCAGATATTTTCTGAGAACGATCCACGATGACCCCAAGATCTCTTTATTGAGTGGTAACAGCTAGTTTAGACCCCATAATTTTGTATGCATAGTTGGGATTATATTTTCTAATGTGCATTACTTCACATTTATCAACATTGAATTTCATATACCATTTGTTGCACAATCACACAGTTTTGTATACACTCTATATGATACAATTCCAGGAACATCACTCACTTTGTGTCCCTCTGAAGCTTACGATGTCCTGTCAGTCAGTGTAAAAAGTGAGGGAAACAGCTACAAGCACAATTGAGAGCTCTTTTAGTTCAGAATATCATCAGACTGAACCATCACTGAATTTCATGGTCTGATACTGTCCAATTTCTAAATTCTCAGGCTTTCTGATTTCACAAATTACGTCTGGGTGGTGTGCAGCTACAGCAAGGGATGTATCTAGTTATGCCATGCCAAGAGACCTAAACCATTCTGATATCATAGGTAAATCAATTAAGCACCATTCTTACTCTGTGGCTAATTTGCATCCATCGCTTTAATTGGTTGTATGAGGGAGACTGTACTGATTGTGGATTATTTGGCCTAACTGCCACTGGTATAAATCAATACAAATCTTCCAGCACATCCCATCCTAGACACAAATCAGCACAACCACCCACAAAACACAACCAGTTCACATGATAACCCCAAACACACACAGCCTTCACACAGCACAGACCCATCATTCTTCCCCTGCAAAAAACAAACAAAAACAGCCCCCACAAATCATAACTTTGCCAATGAGATTTTCCATGTCTTTGCAATGAAACCAATTTCACTCAAAAATAGTTTTATATTAGTGTGGAAACTTTAGAAAACCTGGACTAATATTAAGTTTGCAACAAAAGGGGGGCATATGCTCAAATTTCAAGAATTTTGAATTTTGCTGTTAGTATTTCCCTTGTCTCTAATTCAGCTCAGATAAATAACAACAAAAATACTTTGTTCATGGTGTTCATTTGTAGATTGACTGTATCGTAGATCTTTGTCAATTCCGGAGCAAGGGGAAAGACAGTAGTGATATTTTTCTTACATGCTTAAGTGATTTAGGATGCTAAGCCCTGGTCTTAACCTAACTACACTATAGAGTTAGGTCAACACAAGACAGTTTACGTTGACCTAACTGTGTAAATGTCTACACTAAAATGTTGCTTCTGATGATGTAACTCGCTCGCTACGCCAACTTAATAACGCAACCTCTGCAAGAGGCATAGTGCTTAGGTCGATGTAGTTAGGTTAATGCAGTACCGGTGTAGACATAATGTCGCTTACATCACCTCTTGCTGGCTTTCTGAAGCTGTCCCACAATGCTCCGCACTGACAGTTCAGTTAGTGCAAGCCCTCTTGGTGAGGACACACACAGCAGACACAAGGAGTGCAGTGTGGACGTGCAAAAACAATTTAATTACTGCGGTGGTTGTATGTGGCCGTAACATAGGTCAACATAATTTTGTAGTGTGGACATACCCTAAATCCCAAGGACTTTCAATGAGACACAGTCTCTTAAGTGCCTGAATCACATTCTAAAAGAAGACTTAAGAGCCTAAGATGTCTAAGTACTTTATTTTACCCTCTGTAATGAAGTTTATATCCCCTTTTGTGTCCCTAAGACAGAACCGACAGAAGGGAGGAATAAAAGCTTCTCTCTACCATGACTGACTGGTTGGACCAAAAGGGACGAAAACCTGCTCTGATACTTTCTGCGGGTTAACACGGGCATACAAAGTATGTTTTATTTAGTCTCTATAAATTCTTCTTAACCCTTGGCACAAAAAAGCACAGGAAAAAAAAGTAATTATTCTTTTGTTTAGTAGGCATATTATTAATACCAAGTCAGGATTGCTTTCCAATTTTATGGCGAAGGGTTTGTAGAATTACAAACTCAAGGTTTTCCTTCATCCCATCTAGCTCTGCACTAAGGCTTCTGCTGAGGAGCCCATCTCATATGCAGGGAAATAACGCAGGATATTAATCGGGAGAGGCGAACTGATGAAGAAAAGGCAAGACCAACCTAGATCTTCACCCCAAATTCAAGTGAACGTAATGTGAACCTTTGAGATTCAAATACATGTAGATAGCTTTTCCCCCCTCCTACTTGCATTATCGACTAGAGCTGGATGTGAATCAATTGAAATGTTGGGGGAAAACAGCTGCTTACAATGTATTTTTGGTCCCAGGGAAAGCACTAAAAATCTTGTGAGACAATCAGTTCATGTGGTATCTCAGACTCAGGTTTACTATCAGAAAGCAGGATCTCGGGGCGTAGTGTAAGCAGAGCAGACCAGAGTCCCGTCTGAGCAGGGGCAAGCTTCATGAAGCCACTGGCACCACTGTAAACCCAGCACTGAGCAGACCTTAAAATCAGCAACCATAAACTTTAACCATACTTACAGCATGGTTCTTCTCCAGGGCATGGCAGGAGTTAAATTCTGCCCAAACCGTAACTCTTTGGCCCAGTACAATCACATGTTTTGAAACAGTGGGCCAAACTCATCTGTCGTACAAGCAGGTGTGGCATCACCGAATGGATGGACTTGCATCTACTTAACACCAATGGCTGAGTTTGGCCCAGCATTTGTAGTACAATAGCTTAATTTAGTGAGAACGCCATGACCCAGATTTGAGCATGAACCCAGTTGGCTGAAAATTATTAGGCTTGTTGCCATAGTTACCTGAAAGTTGCGGCAAGAAGAGACCGAGACTAGGGGGTAGTAGAGAAAAATGAAGAATCATGGCAAGAGTCTGGCAATGTGATGTGTGGGTGGCTATCAAGAAATGGGGTCGATACGATAAAGACTTAGTGCATTTTGCAAAAAGCAAGTTAATTATTTCTGCTCACATATTATGGAGTCCCATGACTTCCCCTGTCTATTTGCTACAGTGCTCATTTTTACTGGAATTAATTACTGATAGAGGGCTACCCCAATGATAAAATGAGGTGCAATGACAGCTATTACCCCAGCAAAGGGAGAGAGAGGCTTCTTAACAGTTGTTCCATGCTGAATAAAGACAAACTGCAAAGGTTTAGAAGGCAAAAAGGACTATTCACTCAGCACAGCTACTGGATTTTGCAGGGCTTATTTCTTGTTCAGTTAAAATAAACGTCTTTGAGTCCCTATTCACAATGGGAGCAGAACTGTTTGTGTTTAAACAAGGTAATTATTACCACCACAGTTCTCCAGATGCAAGACAGGATTTTAGATGCACCACCTTCCCTCAGAATATCTCAAGAAGTATAGTTTGGGTCCCCAAAGTTAATTGGTTATTGTCTGTCATATTAATTATAATACTGCAATTACTCATGTCTGAAATCTACCACAATAACATAGGAAATGAGTTGTACACCAACGTCCATGAAGTCAGTGGAAAATTCTCATTGACTTTAATGGGTTTTGGATCAGACCAAATGTGCACTGAACTGGATCCCTGGGCTGCAAGGCTAATCTCAGACTCTTGAAAAAATTGCACAGAGAGGTGTCAGAGGCTAGAAATTCAATTGAATGAGGCTTCTATTCCATAATAGATGGTAAGAGTATATGCTGAATTCGTGGAGCAGACAGCTCAGGAGATTAGTAACAGGACATGGAAAATTTAATCGGTAGGTTACGAGTTTGTATCCAGCCCAGCCTGCTAGTGACTAGAGATGCACCTGAGCCATAACACACAAGAGCTAGATTGTAAAACCTACAGAAGAGTTTGCATCTGAGGCTTTGGTTCATCCATTATACTTTTCTTTTGGAGGAAAAAGAAAAGGATCAGGATGGATTTTGGAAGGATCATTCTGTTATTAATTTGCTCATTGGTGACAGTGTGCACAGCACTGTACAATACACTAAGATGAGGAGAGACCCTGCCTGGAGGCCCTTACATTCTAAAAGGCAGACATAAAGAAAACAGTGCACGCTGAGGACTCGGAGGAGACTGTATTGGGAGGAGCGAGTGGGAGGGTTCCATCTCTTAATATCAGTGGGCAAGTGGGCTTTTCATTCCCTGTTTTTACTAGTGATGCTATGCAAAAAGGAAACAAGCCAGCCTGGCTCCTGGGGCCCAGCCTGAGGTTGCAGTTCTGGCAGTCAGTAAAAAGGTGTTTTTCCCTCCTAGTGATTTTGATATGGAAATCAGACACAATAGTGGGATCCCACCCTGCCATTTGTAGTCACTTTTCAGGGCAGAAAAACATCATTCCTTATGCTCATGCCAGTTTAGTTATCCTCTTTTCCGCACCTGTATTTTTTTCTTCTTTGCTCACTTGTTTTTCTTCCTGGTTCCTTTGGACTTTTCCCTTTTCCTTCTCTTCTGCATTTTGTTTATATTCTACTTCTCACCACCCACCCTTTTTACAACTTTTCCTTTCTCTGTACTAGCACACAACACTGGCATTTTCCTGACTGCACCACATAGATATTTAAGCAGACATACATTTTAGATACATACATTGAAAGAAACATTCAGGAATTTGTTCAAATAATATCTATAGTCGAGCCACTAAGTAATGAAGATCATAATAAAATTAAGTTCAGCATCCCTGAGGAGGAATTGTACAGGATATTGGACTAGCTGCATCACTATTCTGACTTAGCTCAGCAGTTTCTAATATCTATTTTATATCTAATCTTAGCTGCCTCCAAAGGGTGGTTAATTTTCCTTTTCTGGTGCCCATCTCTCATTCTGGAACATCTCTTAGGTCTTTTTTTTGTCAGTTTCTATCTTTCCTCCACATTCCCACCCTGCAAGCCCCAGATGTCACCATGGTGCTTTGTATGGTGAACAAAGCGCTCTCCACAGTGCCATCAACAACTGTAATTTACTAATAGTGTGTTTTCTAGAAGAGCTGGAACGTTGCATTTTCAGTGATCAGGCAGAGGGGAACTTTCATCAGTTGGCCTCATAGTGGGAATAACCCCATTATTCATAATAAGAGCAAAAGAAGCAGAATGAAAAGAGAATATACAGTACTTGTCATGAGACAGGGTATAACAAAATTTCTCTAGAGAACTGCTTTATTATTGTCATTAAAGGAATCTCCCTTAAAAGGCATCCCTTTCCCTCCCATTATCCTCCTGTGATTATTTCTGTGATTTGTTCTTGT
This sequence comes from Dermatemys mawii, assembly GCA_007922305.1. Classification (NCBI taxonomy): domain Eukaryota; kingdom Metazoa; phylum Chordata; order Testudines; family Dermatemydidae; genus Dermatemys; species Dermatemys mawii. Next base: position 4,071,469 of record ML677386.1, read on the forward strand.
GCAGGCTGAATGATTGCTATGTAACCATAAATGGCAAGCTTCCAAAATCAGGTGTACACAGAACCGACGTTTTAATCTTGAAAAGACAAAACAAGTTCTATGAGCAATTTTAGCATCATCATAGAATAATGAATTCTCAATCATCTCGACTAAATGATCCAATAGGTTTTTTTCCACCTATGGCTAAGATTTTGTAAATGGAGTTATTATTCCCGCCTACTGGAATTCTCAAGAGGTGCAACATTCCTCAGCAGCAGTCAAGTGACACTCTCTGAAAAAGGTGGGACATTCTTTCTTGTCTGAAAACATGAAAGAGGAGAGCAACTGAAGTTGTCAACATGCACTACAGAGGGACAGGAGAGGCCTCTGCCTTGTTCTGGAGAAGCAGAAGCAGGGGATACAATGAGGTATATGTGGTTATAACAGTGATAAATGCTTTATTACTAATAGGGTTTGTCTACGCTTGAAAGTTAAATTAGATTAAATTATGGTGTGACTTAAAAGTGCAACAGCTATTCTGGAATAACACCATTTCATAAACCCAGAAAAGACCCAGATAGTAAGCTAATACACAATAATTCCAGGTGTAGTGAAACCAACAGTATTTACTCTTCAAGACTGCATATCTCTACTCTTGTAGCTTAACAAATCCTTAATAATTTTGAAAAGCCCAATGAAATGTATGTATTGAATGCAAAGCCATTAATGCCCACATTTTTTACTGAAAATACTTTTATCTGGTCTTCAGGTTGCCATACACTACACCCCTCCTCTCCAAATATCAATACATTTATGAATCTCTGTGCGCTGAGGGACAGAGGGATGGATAGCTATGCAATTATTTATTATTAACCAGATTGGGAAACATTACAAACAGCTCCTCTTTCACGCACTTTTGTTTAGGCAAATGAGGGAGAATGACTAGTGGCTAAATGGTTGGTCACTCTGGCTAGTAAAGACGTCAAAGAAGCTATCAGCTCACATGATGGCGCTCCGTCCCTAAAAACTATCTGTCAATAGGAAAAAGAGTGACAGGTCATGCAATAGCCAAAAGATCACATTCCCTCATCCCATTAAAAGCTCAGCGCCTTCAGATCCCATTACAAGTGTTCAGCACCTTACAGGACAGGTCTCTTAACTAAAAGTAGTTGGTAGTATATTCACAACAGTCCCATCAAATTAGCACTGAAGGGCATTATTGCTTCAGGTAATTACAGCTGACAGACAGTAGCCTGGAGCACTATTTATTCCAGATTGTATAAATATTAGAAATAAAATGAAAACTAGAATCTCCCCTCAGAATCCTGTTGGGCTCAAAGCCCCACTCAAGCACATTCTCTGCCCTCTAAAACAATAACCTACTATACAATACTTGGTGTCACCCAATGTCAGCAGTTCCATTGTTACATTCACCCTGCCTCATTACTGATTGTACTATGGAACAAGCTGCACCATGTTCCTGGAGGATCATTCCAAATGAACTCACTCCAGAATGTTTGCACACCTGGCTCCCTCTTCCATTTGCTCTTGCCTGTGTAGATGGGACCTAGCAATGTTTTAACCTGTTACAACAATATAAAAAAGAAAAAAAAACATACAGGCCCCTTTAGGCAACATGGCACCTGAGGGTGTTACATTGTTATGGTCTGTAAGTGACCAATGCTGCCCCACTCCCCGCCCCCCCATTTTCTCCCGCAAGTCTCCTAAGCAGGACTTCAGTCAGTGAAGACCACCACAGGACTCCACACTGCATTGCAAGAAGGATGCTTTCACTGGGAACAGCCAGTCTCTTGAGCTCACCCTGTCCCAAGCCAGTCTCATCTCTGGTGTACCTGTTGGAGGAGGGCCAGTGAGCCAGCACTCCCCACCTTCCACATCCCAAACCCAGATCTGTCCAGTCTGGATTACTTTCACGTGCAGAAGCGGAGGGGCCAGTCGGAATGGCCCACAAGTATTTGAGTCGTATTTGTAAATCCAAATGTGTGCTCTCCATTAACATATTCATTTCATCACTCAGCTGAGAAACAACCAAGCTTTTGTGATGCCAGTGAAGTTATCACCTTGTGACCAACAAGTGTAAGTACCACACTCCTCTGCCACTAACATGGTTGTAACAGTCAGTTTGGGGCTAATTCGAAGGAAAGGAGCTCCACTCTCCCTTCTTTCCACCACCTTTTGTAAGGGGGCCAACCAAAGAATACAAAAGACAACACCATACATGCCTGCTTTACTCAAATGGTGCAGCATAGCCTTATGAGGGCAATGAGTGTCATATAAAAGTGTGTCCTCCTTGTCTGTGCAAGACACTCATGTACTTGCAGATGCTGGGGGTGCCAGGAAGGGCTACAAATTCTAAACGAGGTACAATGACTGGTACTCAGCAGGAATCATCCTATGTACACCATGGAGTAAGTGAAGCAATAGGCACTTTAAGAGCTAGCTCACAGCAGCTGTGCTTCTCTGACACGTCTAGAACAGGACTCCTTGTGCCTATAGCTTGAGCCATCTAGTGGATACCACCTGGTAGTTGGTCAGATATATTTAATTTTAAAGCAATGGGCTATCATAGCACTTTAAGGATTTATTATGCTGTGATGCTGTATGGAATCTGGGGGACACATTAAGATATTATGAATACTACTATTGTAAAATTGAATGAGGTGTGCCAGATAGGCCATGTAAGATATCTGCAAAAATGTTATCTGCCAGATAGGATAATGCCATTTATATGTTTGTATCACTGTTGTATTATGAGTTATAGGCATGTCTGTATTACAAAACTTGTGCTATGCTTCTGAGTGACTCTCCTCACACAGATTGGCATCAACTCTGCCTAGCCCGCTTGATGGCCCATTAAGGACCATCAACTACTATACAACTGACCTACTGAGAGAAGGCAGGGGATACGCCTTATGACTCAACAAGGCATGCAGGGACATGCCTATGGACAGAAAAGGCTTCCAAGCCTTCTGCTGGGCAGCATGTGTTGGAAACAAAGGAAGCACAGGCCACATAGCAAAAGACTATAAAAGGCAGCTGCATCTTTTCCACTTTGTCTTCAACCCTGCTTCTTACCTCTGGAGGAACTTTGCTACAACCTGAAGCTCTGAAAAAAAGGACCAAATGACCCATCTAAGCTGTGGATATGTTCCAGGCCTTTCAAGCCAGCAAACTCACCAATACTTGGAGGAATCTGCTATATGGATTTTGAAATCTTTGAATGCATGTAATTGCTTTACCCTTCAACATCGCTTTTCTTGTTCTCTCTCTTTTCTTTATAACAAACCTTTAGACACTAAAGGATTGGCTGGCAGCACGGTATTTTGGGAAAGATACAAACCTATACTGACCTGGTAATATGGCTGACTTTGGGATCAGAAGACCATTTTGTATATGAGAGTATAGTTTTAAAATAACTTCTCACTGTACTAGCCCTAGGTGTTGACTGGGAGCCAGAGAACTGGAATGCAATAAAGAGGGCTGTGGGATTTCTTTTTTGCTTCTGGATAACCAGGGTTTGGGGGGGATCAGAAGCACAGTTTGTGACTAGTTGGGGAGTTAACTTGTGTTACCCACCAGTCTTGGGTGCATCTGCTCTCCCTTCTGAGGCCTGCACTGACCGTGGCATTTCAAGTAAGGGCTGCCCCATCTGTGGTACTGGTGAGCTGACAAACTGGAGAACGATTTTTTTTTCCTCTTCCCAGCTACCTCATGAAAGTAAAAGAGCAGGGCAAGATCTCTTGCCTGTCTCACAAGAGCATTAGGAACAATGTACAACTCCCACTCTGGTTCCATTCTTCAGTCCTATGGCATTGGCAGGTACAGCCAACCACCCATACGCTAGCATACATGCTCTGTTTTGCAGCTCGAGCTGTCCAGGTCATATGTGCTCCTTTTGTGAGAGAACAGTAATATGTGCTTTAGTCTTCCCCATGAAAAATTGCTGTGACCAGCAACATTCAAGGAGAAAAGGAGGAACCTGCCATCATCCCTATGTCCTGTAAAAGCTCTAGCTAAGACTGCAGTTGATGCAAACCTTTAGAGAAGCTGTAAACTGTCAGTGATTGGGATGTTGGCAGTCATGTCTAGTGGTTAGAGCAGGAGTCAGTCAACTGGAATTGGAGCCCAGGATCTGAACCAGAGTCAGAAGGCAAGTACCAGAGTCAAGGTTCCAAAACAAAGCCAAAGGTCAAGACCCAGTTACCTAGATTGAGACAAGGCAGGAGCTATCAGAGGCCTAGGCAAATGCTGTGAGTAGTCACTGAACTGCTGCTGCTGGGCTTAACAGGTGGTCTACTGACTCTTCCAATCAATCACGTGGAATAGTCAAACAGACTGCCTACCACAGGCCAGCTGGCCTCATTAAGGTTACCTGGAGACTAACTTCATTGCAGGCCCTGCCTCCTGACACAAGCAGCATATAGCTCATCTGCCTCTACATACAGGAGGCAGATCATTGTACAAGGCTAAGGATGGGAAGTAGATAAAATGCTTTCTCCCAGATTACTAAACAATTTTCAGCATACGTAATGCAACAGTCTCTGTATTTTCATTTTGTTGGGCCAACCAGACTAGCCCCTGATTCGAGTAGCACTCCTGAAATCTGTCTTCTTATTTCTGAAAGCTTATGTGATGTGATAGACACCTTAATATAGCAGGTACAGTTGCTACCTCCTTGAACTTCTAACCCTACTATTGCTGCAGACCATACAAATTGTAAGTAGTGGAAAACTCCATATTGGGTGTATATGTCCTGCTTTCCTGAATATTGTTTTGCAAAAAATTCTGTTATATGGCAACTCCTAGCCTAAAACAAAGCATTTGATGCAAAAAATCTATGGCAAGGTTACCCAACTTGATATCAACTTACAGGGGGCAATGGCAAAAAAATTTCCAAAGGTAGGTGCCTAAATACAGATTTAGATAGCTAAGTGGCCTTATTTTTTGAGTTGAGGACACCTCCCAACTCCCACTCATGTTAATGGCCATCTTTTCCCCTTATTCTGATATATTCTGAATAATTTGTATTGTCAACTGAAAAGTTTCCCGCTGACTGTGTACCCTTTGTTCCCCCTATCCATATACCCTTTGGTAGTGGGCAGTTGTGTGTTTTCTGATAACATTGATCTTGAGGATTGTTTAGATCCCATTTATTTTCCTCAAGTGCAAACTAATGAGATTGATTTGATCTGTCATTGGTACAACTAACACTGTGTGTCACAGTAAGAATTCTAGAGAGATGTTTCTTCATCTCCTTCCTAATCCAACAAATCTCATTTATGTAAAGGATAACAAAGTTTCTCTCTCTATATAAAGAAATCTGTCAACTGTATGCCAATAATTCCACAACAGTCAGTAAAAACAGCAACATTAATTTCATACACAAGTTTAATTTTAACTTCAGCCATTGAAACAGAAAATGGACCCTCAGAGGCCTTGACGATCAGACTTCCCATACGTAGGATATTTCCTTTAAGATGTGATATCGCGTATAAGAAGAATATTCCATTTTATTGTGAAGACACTACTTGCATCAACATTTATTGCCATTATTTTGATTAAAACTTTTTGACAGTACATACGTAGGTTGGGACACAGATTTCCCTGTCCAAAAATTATTTCACTGATCAAATTATGTCTGTCGCATACATTCTTAATGTTGTATGCATTATTTGCAGTTGTTGATGTCACTTTCAAGCAAGTGTGATGAAGTAAGTGGGGGGGGGCGGGGACAGAAAAAAAAAAAAAAAAGGCTTGGCTGCCACTATGTGGAGGCAACCAGACAATAGAATTTAATCCTTCAGCTCTTACCTTGACAAGACTCCCACTGAAGTAAAGGGAAGGGGTTTTTTTTGCCTGAATAGAGACTAGAGCAACCTTCAAAAGCCCAAATCAACGTTTAACATAAAAATCCACATCATTCCAATCTTCTTAAATATGCATGTTTGTAACCACTGTTACCCTCCTTCAGTTTACAAGAAATTTTTGCTTCTCTCAGGGTGACTCTAGGGAGCAGGAATTATGTAAAAAATAAGCAACATGCCCTTTCAGGTAAAAATCCAACAGACATGCAGTGACTGACCTGGCAACTTGGAACTGGCAAGTCTGCAAATGCATACTTTTAGATCAGCGAGTCATTGCTGAACTCTGGTATAAATTTTAATGACGAAACAGTCAGGAACAGATGCTCCCCAAATACTATGTTAAATGGTTTTTAAAATATTTAAATATGCAGAACAATTACACCACCTACAATTGTGTCTTACTGACCTCTATGTTCACATTGATTTAGTAGGCTTAAGATGCATAAAATGGTCCTGTGCCATTCAATTATGTAACTAGTTAAATAAAAACAAAGTTCTCATTTTTTAAAAAAACAATTGAGCACATGATTTGAATAAGTATTTTCATTAATAGAAAAAGTAAAAAGTCAGTACTTGTAAGGCAGCAAAGAGTTAGGTGTAATTGTTTACATTCAGAAGAGTACAAAAAAGGCAGACTACAAAATTTAATAGAAGTATGATGTGTTTGGTGTTGGCAAGGTTTTGTATTCATGATGAATTTTATGACAGGAAAAAATGCAAAAGTCTGCATCACAGCAGCTGTAGAGCTCTTCCTTTGTTGTAGTTCACTATGAGGAACACATTCCCTGTTTCTCCAAGATAAAGATATTTAGTTCTTCTTTTCCATCCTACCAAGAAAAACAGGAGAATTCAGTGAAGGTCTTAGTTTTTAATTACAATTATTGACTAAGGCTTGAACATACTGTGAAAATCAAAGGTTGGGTATGAAAAAGACTTACTAAATTATCTGGTTTATTACCTTATCACAACAAAGTTGGTCCCTAAACTTCCCTGTTTTGTGCAGACTAGTTTTAAAGTGTCCCAAAAGATGGGAGCTCCTAAGCTATTGTATTGGCATGTGATGAGGCAATGAAACATTCAAGCATTTGCTTTACTTTTGTGTCATTTGTTTCCTGGGAAGCCTTCTTCCCAGCAGCTGCTCTCTGACAGAAATGAACTACTAGCAATAGGATGTTACAGCAGGAGGCACCAAAAGCTGGCAGCTAATAGTCATTGCTGATTATAGAAGATAAAAACTGCAACCGTTCTAATCTGAATTCATGTTCAGAGAACATACCTAGCAAATGTCAGTTTGTTACCCCTTCCCCACCCATATTTTAAAAGTCACTCACTTGTATTTCATCAGTCGGCCTCCTTGGATTAGCTGTGCGATTTCATTAGTGAAGTGACATGCAAACAGAAGCCAGTTTCTTGGCTGTACCTTGTAGGCAAATCTCATAAAAGTCAAAGAGTAACAACACAGTGCTGTAAAACAGAGTCAACATCGTGTCAGTAGTAGAGTCAAAGTTTAAGGCTAATAGTAACCACCATATAATCTAGTCTGGATATTGCAGGCCACAACCATCACCCACACGCTAAACCCAACAATTAAATTTAGACTATTATGAGCCGCAGGAAGATAGTAGGAGGGACCAAGGTGCACCAATGCCCAAGGCCTCTGCAGTGGCAGGAAAACAATTAAGTGAGATTTCCTCTATGTCATGTGGGTATGACAAAACCAAAACACACAATACCCTCCCCTCCGACCCCCCCAAAAAAATCCCACAGAAAACAGCGCCACTGGCTTACATTTAAGAAACTTACCACCTAAGCTTTTAAACTTTTTATGATACCATTTCATGCAATCAATACTAATTTACGAGCAAACCACTATTTAGCAACTACTGAATGCACTTCTTTACTATGGCAGCACCCCAAGAGAGGCAAATAATTCTATAAGTTGTCTATTTTGCTTGGATCCAAACAGAGTTGCAATAACTGTGGATCCCTGAATCCCTCAGTGGCTTCCTGCAACTACACACAAGTTACCAAAGCATCCTCAGTTCAGGGTCCAAATCCATCTTGCATTGCAGTCAATATTTATTCCAATGGGAGCTGAATCAGGCCCTAAATAAATAAGGTCCTCTCTTGAATCTATTGGCACATCCAAGGACTAACAGTATTTTTAAAAGCACCTAACACTCCCCTTGTACAAAAAACCCCATTCATTTTCCAAAACAGACAACTTACAAAGGAAAGTTCATTTGCGTGCCTACGTTAAATTAATTAACAATTTTAATCTGCAGTTAAGTGCTCATAGAGTAAGGGAGTAAAAAATTAAAATCTAAGGAAAATAAATTTTTTGCTGTAGTGTAAACTTTCAGTCTTTTATGGAAATTCAGATGCAAGAAAACCTTTTGAGAGCTCTACTGAAATAGCTCTGACAATAGGACAACAGACCTTGTCTCAGAAGGGAAAGTCTTATATTTGAAGAGATTCATTTGCATTTCTAGAAGAAAATTTGGAAGAAGGAAGAAAGAACTTTCATTTTATATAAAATGAAAGCAATTCATTACAACTTGTAGCAAAAATAATGCTTGGTGGAGAGAAACATTCACCTACTAACCTCTGTAATAGTGCTCAAGGATGACTGCAGCAGCAAACAAACAGTTCTATTTACAATTTCTTAACAGTCATATAATCTTCTGCTTGAAACTGAACTAGCTAACTAAACGTTGTGTTATAGTGTACATATATTTGATGGAGCAAAGTTCTTTTGGCAAAATAGTTGAAGAGTTGTGCAATTTCACTATTTAAAAATCCTCCCCAAACCAAGTGGATGTTTAAGCTTCCATCCCATTTGGAATGTACTATTCTACTATATGGAGAAGATGGTTAGTTTCAACGTTGGCCTGAAACATCTATTTTACCTGTGCAACACTTATCAGAAGGAAGACCTTGCAAAACATGTATAGTAAATGCAATAAAATTTTAAGCACCCAGCATCAGCTATACAATAAGGGGACTCTAAAGGCTGAACAAAGTTACATTTCAAAATATCCCTTTTCATTAGCTGCTTAGGACAAGGCAGTTCCATTGGGAAGATGGAAAGGAAGTGATGTGTTTTATTTATCAATTTCTGCAGCATGGGCTAGATTAAAAGCAGCAATTTCCTCTTGAGACATCTAAACACACAGAATCAGGCCCCAGTAGGATTCACAAAATTCCGATTCAGTTGCCCCCAGTTGCTGTAGGCACCTAGATGTGCTTAGCACCTAAGTTTGTGCAGTAAAAATTCCCTAGGCGCCTATGTTTTTGCCACTGAGCAAGCGCCCTGCGGACCCACGCCAGGCATCTGGCTGCCTAAGCCTCAGAATGATTCACCATCTGAAGGAAGATAGGCATTCTTCTGCCTAACTTGCCTGCAGGGCCCAATCTGATGCATTCAGAGCTTTCCTGCTGGCTTAAGCCCCTATAGGTGATCTTGCTTAAGTCCCCGTTCCACCTGAGGGGGAGAAGCGATTTGAGCAGGAAATTGTGACTTCTCAGGTGAGTGTGCCAACCACTGGGCTAGGAGATATTCTGACATGGGACTCCCAGAGGCTGCATCTATGCTTTGAGTTAGGGGTGTGATTCCCAGCTCCAGTGGACATACTTGTGTCAGCTCTCATCAAGCTAGTGTGCTAAAGATAATGTAGCCATGGTATCATGGAAAGCAGCAAGCAGTGACGTGGGCTAGCAGCCCTGAGTACAAAGCTGTCAGACTCTTTTGGTAAGCACTTGGGGGACCTAGCCTGTGCCAACACGCACTGCTGTCCATGCTACCATGGCTACACTATCTCATGTACTAGGTACCTCAGTTTTTCCTGAGGAAGGTGTTCCACTGTGGATAATTTAAAAAATTATCACAAGGGCAGGGGAAAGAGTGAGCGAGCATGGGAATGACTGTAGCCTGGTAGTTAAAGCACTCACTTGGGAGGCGGAAAGCCCACGACCTAATCTCCTGCTTCAATGACTTTTTAAATTTATTTATCTGAAGTGGAACCATTTCAACAGGAGACTTTGATGGTTCCCCCACATCAAACTATCCCATAGTCTCGTGGTTAGGGCACACACATGAGAAGTGTCAGAGCCCAGTTCAAGTCCCTTCTCCCCCCTCACTTGCAGAGGGGACTTGAACCAAGAGGTCTCCTGCATCACAGGTGAGTACCCAAACTACTGGGCTAAAAGAAGGGACATATGCTAAGGGGCACAGGAAGTAGTTCCCTGAGATCTTGAAAAACGCAATATAATCATACAGCCTTCTATATGTTAAACAGTCTATCCTCCTCCAAATTGTTCTGAAATGACACCCCTTGCTAAAAGTTAGGAGAAGGACCTCTCGCATTTCTCCTCCATCTTCTTGCCAAATAGGCATCTAGCACCAAGAGAGGGTTTTCAGTGGAGAATCCTAAGCAGAGGGAAGGACCTATCCCAAACTTCAGGCATCTATCTCAGAGGGGCAGGACATCTCTCAGTTTGGCATCTCCCATTGGCTAGCTTAGGCAATGAGCCACCTAGCACGCTGGCTTTTGTGAATCCCTTTTTAAGGCATCTCTCTTTCCCTATTCATTGTATAGGGAGCCTAGGTGCTGAATTCAGGCTTTGTGAATCCTAGTGATTTTCTAGGTGGCTACACATTAACCGGGGCAACGCTCAGCATCACCATGCCCAAGTTCCTTTATGAATATAGTTCCACATTTTGTGATTTTAGAAGAGGCTTTGCTAGTTAAGCCCCTATTGGAATTTATATTACTTTATTTCCTTTATCAAGGGCAAGTTCTGCTTAACTTACTCAAGTACTCAGACTTCAGTTGGAACATTTACGTATAAGGAGACTGAGTTCTCCACAGTGTTTAGAGGGCTAGTAAAAAATGTTGGTTTTAGTTTAACAGGAGTCATATGACCTAGTCAGCAAGACTCCAGCATACAGAATTTATGTATCTGTCAATCGGGGACCAAATCCAGTCACTTAAGAAAAAAGAGGAACTAGAGAGGTTAAAAAAAATTCTCACTGCAAGCGCAGTTTGTTTTTTAAAAAAGAAAGCACGTCACACTTTTCGATCCTATGTATGTAATTTTCTCTGTTTATATATAAATACCTCAATTATCGACAAGCAGAAGAGAAAATTAACTGCCCAACAGTGCAAATGATGATTTACTCTCCTGATACAGTGGGAATTTTCGCTGTGCAAGAACTAGGCTTGCTAGTGAAGATCTTAAAGTTTTGTTCTGGAGGAAATTTGAAAAAAATGTGTCAGAAAATTTCGATATATTGCATGTGAATGCCATAATTATGAAGAAAGAAAAATGGTATACTGTATTGTTCTCCTCTCTTGATGTGCCACACTTTGGTTGAGCTGAGCAGTTGATCACCGGAGCATATTTCATAGCATGCATAGTGCAAAACAGTGTTTATGTCAGTAACAATGCCCAAAAGGGTCTTCCAGCTCAGTAAATATTGGCTAATAGACAGTGACTCAATTATCCAATAATACTTGTATGAAGCAATCAAATTAAATCAAGTCAGATTTTCTGTTATAAGCAGCACACATTTTTGCTTTGGGGGGAAATCTGCTCAAAAGACTACTGAACAAATTAAGTGGAAGGCACTATACTTTGGCTAACGTAAATGTCAATATGTAAGTAAGAACTGTATATTAAACTTAAAAAGGATTGCTGTCTGGTTTTATTTCCATCATGCAAGAGGAAAGGAAATCCAGTATGTCAGAAAAGCAGACACTTGGGCAAAGGGTGTACATTCCAAGAAAAACAAGTGTTTAAATGAAACCACTCTTGCATTTCCAAGCAGCAAATCTTCTGAACAGAACGCAGAGTGAATGAATAGAAAGAGAAGTTTTAAAGAATGATTGTAGCTCACTTGCATTTGTAGAAAACCTTCTAATAGACAAAGGAGATTAAATTTTCTCAAGCGACTACTGATTTTGAATGCCCACACTTGAGACACTTTTCAGAGCCCTCCCTGCATCTACACTTATTACTGAGTATCTACCCTCTGGAAAAAATAATCTGCCCCCTTTGAGATGTTTCAAATTGGGCACCTCAATAAATAAATACTCAGAAGTTACTAGGCACTTTTTAAAACGTACATCCACAATATTTTAGATCCAACAAGAGAGTTTACAGATGTGTTAAAATCCATAAAACACTTTCCAAATGCTACACTTCAAGCACTAATTTTAGTTTAAGTAGTTTGACATTTTAAATCTGTCCCAACTTCAACCTCATTTCTTACCAAATGTCATTCGGCCACTAATGATCTCTGGAGATTTCTTCATGTCATTAATAGCAGCAATAGGGAGTCCCCAGTTGGCTACTGGTCCCCAAAAGTGCTGTAAATGAAGTGGAAAGAAGCAAAAAGAGTTTATCTTCTAATTTTGAAGGATTTTTTTCTATCATCATCTACATGTTATTCTTATATATTTTTAAGAGAGGAAGTTCTGGAAGAATAGTAGTGTGTTAGAGCTTCCTTTCAAGTTAGAAGAGAGCCAGCTTTCAAGCACACCTAAGTGGAGGGAAAAAAACCCTCCACTGCAGGGGAAAATCCTCCTGACTTTCCCAAGCCCATGTAGATGGGTTTGGCATAGTTTGTCCCATGGGGGACAAAAACAGAACACGCCATTCTTCCCAGCTGTCAAGTGCCAACAGAACACACTCTGTGATCACTACCGTAATCTCAGGTTTATGCTAGAGTCTACAGACAACTTGTGCAAACAAACAGTGCATCTTGTTCACGCAAGAAATTCTCCAAACCATTATTCAACATAAAAGCAGAAACGCCCCCGCCCCAAAACCCTCAGTGCAAAATACCTCAGTGAATAACTTAAGGGGGCATTCCAGCATCAGCTAGATTGCTCACAACAAGCGTGTCTGAGCTCTGGGCAACCATGGCACATTGTGGAAGCTGTTTGGTAATAACCACCTTTCATTTAGGTAAATGAGAACAGTTAAATATGCTTTGTTTAGTGATAGTTGAGGCAACTGAAAACCACTGCCCAAAGACTAGACAGCATACAAGTCTGGGCAGCGTCTGAGCCATGCGGTTCAAGGGGTTTCCTGGGGGTCTAAGTCAAACCCTCATCCATGCATTTAGTTTCAACGGTGTGTCCGTGCACGTGCACGACAGAAGAAAGAAACCCCCCAGAAACAGAGAAAAGCAGGGGTGAAAGTGAGCCGGTACCGTCCAGTACAGCGTACCAATAAAAACCTGTACCGGCCCGTATGCAGCCCACATTAAAACACTGTTGTGGCAGTGCTTTCATGTCCCTGCCCCTTTTATGCTTCCCTGCCACCAACGGTGGGGGAGTGGGGCAAAGGAAACAGCTGCCCCAACTACATACACTTACTCATACAAGGCAGCTCTCACCTCACAGCCCTGCCCCTTCCGGGGACAAGATCCGGCTCCGGCCCGGCCCCATACCGGTAAGTGTCTATAGTGACTTTCACCCCTGGAGAAAAGGCAGCAAATAACCCAGATAAGAGCTTATAGAGGGGATGGGCAAACTATGGCCCGCGGGCCCCTCCTGCCCAGCTCGAGCTCCTGGCTGGGGAGGCTCCCTGCAGCCTCTCCCAAGCTATCCTCCTTTCCTTGCAGCCTCCGCACACGGTGTGGTCCATAGCTCCTGCCAGTGGCTTCGGCAGCACTGTGCGCTCGGCACTCCTGCGGGCCAGCATGCCTAGCTCCTGTGGGCTGTGTGCAGTCAGACACGCCGTGCAGCATGGTAAGGGAGCCGGGGCCAAGGGTTGGATAAGGGGCAGGGGGCAGTAAGCAGGGAGTGGAGGTACTGGGGAGGGGGGCTGTCGGAGGTGGGGGAAACGTGTGTGTGCGTGTATTGGGCGTGGGAGTCCCAGGGGTTTCTCAGCAGGTAGGGCAGTGGATAGGAGTTGGGGTGGTCAGGGGACAGGTAGAGGGTGAGGTCCTGGGGGAGCAGTTAGGGTAGGGAAGTCTCTGGAGGGGGTGGTCAGACAAGGAGCGGGGGGGGGTATATAGCTCGGGGGGTCAGATAGGGGGCGGGGCCAGGCTGTCTGGGAAGGCACATCCTTCCCTACTCAGCCCTCCATACAATTTTGGAACCCCAATGTGGCCCTCGGGCCAAAACTTTTTTTCCACCCCGACTTAGAGCATGATCTTGAGAAATAGGTAAGAGAGAAAGCTTTGGGGCAGTGTGCTGTCTGAAAGAGACATGGAACTATGAGCACAGAAACTGTATGCTGTAGTCAGGGAAACAGGATTTTATCAAAATAAATACCTCTCAGGAATTTCTCCAGCAAAACACACACACAAGACCAGCAAGTCGGCTAACTGCTAAGGCCAAAAAGGGGTGACATTAGGACACCTATTTGCAAGTGAAATCTGGAATTCTTTGCAGCCAGTTTACATCACTTTTGCATTTATTTTAATATTCAGAACAAGGGAGCACATGGGGGAGAGAAGCAGGGGGAAAATAGGTTTCCTTCACCTGTACTTTTAGTTCTTTTGCAGAGAGCCATCCAGTGGTCTGGACACGAGCTTGTGGATTTTACCTGTGTACTCCACTAGAATAGAGACAACTTTGCTTCCATCTCCAAATCAAAGGAAGGAAGATTAAATTTAAACTGCCTCTACTGTGGTGGAATAAGCAGATCTAACTCATTAATAGTGCTCAGACTAGTGGATGGCCACGTGTGAGAAAAGTAGTACAAAGCTTACAAAAAAAATAAAGCTAAACTAACCCCCATGATCAGTTTTGCTGAGTTAAGTGCTGTTTAGTAGCAAGGTTGGTAGTTCTACTGTACTATAATGAGAAGTGACCTCATATGTTTAAGGTCGCAAGACTAAACACCACAAAGTAACACTGTCAAAAGTGACTTACGTGCCTGACAATGGGAGTTGGATGCTTCTGAAAATTTTATCCAAACAGTTTAATTTAAGAAGTTTAACCAGTGTGACAATTTTCTTGTGAAGGACAGTATAAGACTAAAGAAGTCAAAGACTTCCATTTCTATTACTGAAAAAGTGGAAGAATATGAAAGTTGACAGGGAAAGAAAATGCATGAGGAATCACTAATTAAAATCTAACCAATCCATTACTACTCTCAAACCCACAAAACAAGAACATTCTGAGTTATGGTATTTCATTTCTATATTAATGACAATGTCTAGGTGAAGGCATAATGACACCTACCACTCTGAGACACCAATGTAAGTTGATATATTCTGTAATAGCTAGAATCACAGCAGCAGAAATTCAGTAGCAGTGATCTGTTAATGGGGGGTGGGCTTGTATATAACCAATATATAATAGTTGCAATGTTCTGTTTAAAACTACAGCTTTTTATGTGACTAGAGCAGGTATAGGCAATCTATGGCAAACGTGCCAAAAGCAGCACATGAGCTGATTTTCAGTGGCACTCACGCTGCCTGGGTCCTGGCCACTGGTCTGGAGAGATGCTGCATTTTAATTTAAATGAAGCTTCTTGAACATTTTAAAAGCCTTATGTATTTTACATACAAAACAATAGTTTAGTTATATATTACAGACTTATAGAAAGAGACCTTCTAAAAATGTTAAAATGTATTACGGCATGCAAAAATCTTAAATTAGAGTGAATAAATGAAGACTCGGCACACCACTCCTGAAAGATTGCTGATCCCTGGACTAGAGGTACATTCTAGCCTACATCCTGAGTTTATGTTGCTAATGCATCACTTTATTCCAAGTGTAACCACAATTGCACATATACTGTCACTAATACTGTTTTAAGTACCTCTACAGCTTTCTTTGGATTCATTTAAAATAGTGGAATTTAGTGCTTGAGAACTGACACAATGATAGCACTGGGAAGTGGCTGTCCATCTACCCTCAAAACAGTTCTAGCCTTAGGAGACTTAATGCTAGCTTCTTGTTCTGGAAGGTAGTTCATGTTCATTCAGCATCTGATTCCTTATTAGACTGCCTATAAAAGTTACCAAGTCTGATCATTAGTGCGATATGGGAGTGTTCATTAGAAATTCATCCGAGTCCACTCAACTTGTTTCATATAAGTCACTAATCTGCCATCAAATAGTAACTTTCAGTCACTGTTGATCTGGACCGCATTTGAACTGGAGACCAAGAGGTAAAAGGCTCCACAATCTCTTTTCCAATCCCCTCAGCCATTCAGTTCTCCTCCCTCAGAAGTTTTATGTTTTTTTTTAATCTAGAAAGTAAAAGGATTCAATAGAAATATAATAAAGTGCAACTTCACATGTACAGGCTGTCTTCATTCTACATGGGAAGTAGACTAAGATTGTCTGAGTACATAGTGACAGACTTAGTACAGCACTAAGTACACTGAATCCCACAATATAGTGAGCCATGATTTCCAGATTCAGCAATGGAGATAACTGAGGACCATCAAAGAAAGTCTAGAGTGAAAGCTGTGGGACTATGCTGTTTACTGTCTGAGGTATACATGGTTAAAAATAAAACATTCAATTCATTTAGCAACAACACATGACTGTTCCGTAGTCAGAGATGGAACTCTAAATCAATCCCATACCCCTAGCAAACAGTGACTGAGCGGGCTACTTTTAGCTTGGAAAAAAGGCGACTAAGGGGGGATATGATAGAGGTCTATAAAATCATGAGTGCTATAGAGAAAGTAAATAAGGAAGCGTTATTTACTCCTCATAATACAAGAACAAGAGGCCACCCAATTAATAGGTAGCAGGTTTAAAACAAACACAATAAAAGTATTTTTTCACGCAACGCACTGTCAACCTCTGGAACTCCTTATCTGAGAGTGTTGTGAAGGCCAATACTATAATAGGGTTCAAAAGGGAGCTAGATAGATTCATGGAAGATAGCCATTGATGGACAGGAATGGTGTCCCTACCCTCTATTTGCCAGACGCTGGGACTGGGTGACAGGGTATGGATCACTCAATGATAACCTGTCTGTTCATTCTCTTTGGGGCACCTGCCATTGGCCACTGTCAGAGGACAGGATACTGAGCCTGATGGACCTTTTGCCTGACCCAATACGGCTGTTCTTAAGCCCATATCTTTCTGAAGTGATTTCTTTCCTACTTTAGTCCTCCTTTGATGAGAGGACTGTTAGCCTGATTCTACTCCCAGGTGTGAGGTGAGGAAAATTTTTACTAACTCACCAGTCCTGAACATTAGTAATGCACCTCCATAGACAGAGTCAGTCAGTTCATAACAATGCTAGTACGACAAGATTATAAATGGCTCTAATGAAGTAGAAAAAGCTTCTTCTTACCGTACTACGTTGTCAGCATTCATTATGGTTCACCATTCAGACAATGCATGAAAGAGGAGCAAAGAAGAGTTAGTTTCCTTCAAGAAACATGGTCAAATTACTGATCTTGAAAGGAAGAGTGGAAAACATAAGTAATGCTGCAGCAATTTTTCCTCAATTAAGTTTTGTACTAAAACCACACATATTTAACAATTGTTTTAATACAATTTTTACCCTCTAAATATAGTCTTTTCACTTGTCTAATGTACTAGGGCGAGATCCTGATCCCACTGCAGTATGTGGGAGTTTTTCCAGGGACTTCACTGGGGCCAGAATTCCACCTCTAATCTTCTTTTAAGATCAAGAGGGTGGCAAAAGTCTATCTGAGCTCTAAAAGCAATGTGGCTGGCTGTCTCTTTCATGTAACTACAAACTAAGAAAAAAAAGTCTAATGAAGTGTAGGGTTTTATTCCTGGTGAAATCAAACAAGAGTAATTAATGTAAATCAGAAAAGAAGGTGCATTTGCTTTTGATAAAGAAACCAAGAATCAAATTGACCTTCTAGTTCAGGTAAAGTTGCCAATGAGGATTTCACTGTTACAATGCTTAGCGGACCCTACCTTAAAAACAGTTACATTGTCAATATAGAGGTTATGTACAAACTTCAGTGGCTTGACACACACACTTAACTGAAGTCATTACATGCGGGTTTTACAGTACGATATGATTGGGTCAATGAAAGTTAGTGACACATATTTGGGACTGTCTGCTACTACATGATACAGGTTAAACATAAAAGGGCAAAACCCAACATGCATTAGAAGTTGCATGAATGGCTTAGTCATTATACTAATTGAATCTATTTCCCTAGTTAAGTTTCCTTCACACCTTCTTGTCAACTGTTAGACACAGATCCACTTGATCATCGCTACAAAAGGCTTTTTTTTTCTTCTGCTGATAATGGCTCATCCAAATTAAACAGCTTCTTAGAATTGGTATGGTAATTTCCAACTTTTTATGCTTTCTGTGTATATAAATGCATCTTACTTCTGTGTCTTCCATTCTATGCATCCAATGAAGTGGGCTATAGCCCCCAAAGCTTATGCTGAAATAAACTAGTCAGTCTCTAAGGTGCCACAAGTATTCCTCGGTTTCTTTATGGATACATATGAATATGGTTGCTAATCTTAAACCCGTCTAGATGCAGTAGCTTACTACAGGTATGTGCATGACCAGCATATATCCCTGCATATTTGAACTGTCAGCCTCTAATTTTAAATGCATATTCAGTATAACCGCCAAAGGAATGTTTTCCCCATTATTTCTAGCGTTCTTCCATTTTGTAACCATGCTCACTAGGGCAGGGGTCTTCACACTCTTCCCCCCGCTGCCCCTTTCCACGGAGGGAAAAGTCTGGCGGCGCCCAGGGGATGTGTCTACCGAAATGTTGCCACAGAAAGCGGAAGCTTCCGCTTTCCGTGGCGGCATTTTGGTGGGACTAAAATAGCACGCACCCCAGTTTGAAGACCACTGCACTAGGGGATTCAAGCTACTTCATGTGCACTTCTGTGGGTATGCCCCACAGTAACTTATTATTGGGCTACTGAGTAGACAAGGCTTCTTAAAATATGACATGAAAGAACATTTCATAAGCCTCAGACTTTTTTAGTAAACTGCACTTTAGTACATATGATACAAGTTTGCTAGCTTCATGACTGTGTAACTCGCGTGTTTTCCCCATTGGTCTGCATAATCAGTCATTGAGCCAGTCTCCCCTGAAGAGCAGTTACATCAGGATGAATATAGTCCATATTTTGATGGTTGCAGCGATGGCAGTGCTGTTTTCATGAAAACACAATTACTGTGTATGTTTAGCTATGTTTGTGGAAACATTGCTAATCAAGCCAGTTAAAAGAACTCTCAGACGCAAGCGTATATTTTAATGGGAGTTTAATACCAATTGAATCCAGTCTGCATCAGGGTCTAAAATAATGTTATTTTAACAGCAGAACTCACAACTTGTCCAGATGAGGGAAGATTCTCTCCCCTCACCAAATCCTTTCTGCTTGTGTGTCCTTGGGACAGCTACCTCTGTGTGAGGAATATGAAAAAAACCAAGGTTACACAATAACCTTGTCAAGAATCAGAGGGGTAGCCATGTTAGTCTTGGTCAAACAATAACCTTGGTTATTGGCACCTTATAGCCTAACAGCTGTATTAGAGCATAAGCTTTGGTGGGTGAAGATCCACTTCGTCGGATGCAGCCAATGAGTTTAAAAAGGTAAACAGAACGTTGCAGGGTTTCTTTAGCTGGTTTTTAAAGTACACTCGGTGCTCCTCTGAGCGCTGTCCGACCCACATTACAACAGACTGACCCACGCGGACACGGACCAGGCACTGCCCCTGTGGCTTCTTGCGACCTACACGATGCCCAGAGAGCTTTGCAAACCCATGTAAATGAGGAGGCCGGTTCCCCCCTGCGATTGGCCCGTGGACAGCAGCCAATCAGGGACACGTGCGGACGGTATGGGCGGGACGCCAGCCAGGCTACGCCGGCGGCGCGAGGCCGGTGCACGTTACGCGGAGGGATTCTCAGGGGCTGTGGGGATACCGCGTCTTTCACCCAGACTAGCGACGTAAAGGGCGGCGCCCATCCCCGGACCCAGCCGTGCCTGCCCCGGGGCCAGCAGGGCGCATAGCAAGGCGGGTCCGGGTCAATCACTGCGCGGCCACCCCGGACTAAGGTCGAGGCGCGCCACCAGCCCCCCCCCCACCGCTCCCGAGCGCCATCACTGGAGCGTGACACGCCGCGGGGAGCCCGCAGGGACCCAGAAGGGCCCCCCCGCAGCGCCGGTTAAACGGCCCACAGCAGCCTCCGCGCGTGACAGGGCGCAGAGTTGGGGGCAGTGCCGCGCCCAGCCGCGCTCACCTCATCAGATAGTCCCTGAAGTCCTTGCTCCGCACATAGTCCACGGCCTTGCGGGCCAGCACCCCCGCCATGGCGGCAAGGGGGGTCGGGAAGGGAAGGAGGCCCGGAGCGCGGCAACTACAACACTCGCTCCGCGTCCCCAATGACAACTACCCCGGCACTGGGGTCAAACCGGCGCCGCGGGACGCCCCTCGGCTATCGCTTTACGGCAGCGCCACCACCTCCGTCGCCATGGCGCTCTCGCCGCTCATTGGCCCCGGCCACCTCGCCCCCTACCTACATCACCGGAGTGGGGGGAGGGAACGTAACGTCGTAAAAGCTCAAAGACAAATGCAAAACAGCTGGTGTCGCCCGAGCAGAGGAAAGCGGCGAGTTTCTGAGCCGCTATTGGCTGCTGGCAGGTGTCTGCTTGTCTCCTATTGGTCGCTATCCCCACCACATTGTGTCATCTCCAGTTCTCTGTCCCACTCTTGACTTGCTTCGTCAAGGGCAGCAGCGGGAGCTGCGCGAAGAACGAGCTCCCGCCTACAGGCAGCCCCGGCAACGCTGCCTGCCCAGACTGGTAGAGGCAGCGGGGCGATTGACACCCCAAGGGCTGCCTGCCCGCCTTATCTCCTCATGCTTGATTCTGCCTGAAGGGTCATAATCCTTTGCATAGAGAACACAACCTTGGCTCGAGAATTATTTTGATGTTGGACAGTTGTGAAGTCTGGTTGCCTTTAGGCACACAGCCTACTAGCAGCAGTTTACAACACCGCAGAGGAAAAGCAGTATTGTGAGCGCTCTTGATTTTGTCTTAAGTTTTGGGATAGTTCGATTTAAAAAAAAAAAAACTTCCCAGCTACTAGAGAGGTGAGAATCTCAGATTTCACTGAAACATATAACTTCCTAGTGCTCCTGGTTGTGGAAAGGAGTCTGAAAACGTGAAGCGAGTGTATACTAACTGGTAGTTCCCCATAGTGGGGTGGGGTGGGGTGGGGTGGGGTGGGGGGGCATAATCTAAAAGGGAGGATGCATACTTGCCCCATGTGTCTTCTGTCCAGTGACACCCTGTGTCCTGCCTGGGGCTGCCCTGCTGTCCCCATGCCATGTTACCTGCAGGGGGAGGGTGATAGCTCTGTCCTTCTCTCCCTGTAACTCCCCTTTGGCACATTCAGCAGCTGTCCCTGGCATGAGGGCAGAAAGAGGGAATAGGACAGTTTATCAAGTGATCCATCCCCAGTCATCCAGTCCCAGCTTCTGGCAGTCAGGGGTTTAGGGACACCCAGAGCATGGGATTATATCCCTGACCATTTTGGGTAATAGCCATTGATAGACTAATCCTGCATGAATTTATCAGATTCTTTTTTTGAACTCAGTTATACTTTTGGCCTTCACTACATATGTTGGCAACACAGGTAGAAAAGAGTACAAATAAATCAGCTGTTATTGCTGGGGTTAGAGCTTTAGGGTATGTCTATACGGCAAATAAAACCCATGGCACCAAGTCTCAGAGCTCAGATCAACTGACTAGGGCTTGTGCTACAGAGCTAAAATTATCACTATAACATTCCCACTTAGGCTGAAGTCTGGGCTGTGAAACCAGTCAGGGGAGTGGGTCTCAGAGCCTGAGTTCCAGTTTAAGCAGGAATGTCTATACTGCTATTTTTAGCCTTGTAGTCAGAGCTCAAGTCAGTTGACCTAGGCAATGGGATATTCACACAAGCCCTGATCTGATTAATGTAGGCCAGAAGGGGGTCTATTAACCTCATATACTTCACGTGGGAGCCAAAGCCTCATAAAAACCTAACTGTAGATGAGTTAGGGGAGCTTGGGGGAGAAGATGGATTAGGATTATAAAGCTAGCAAGTGCAAGCAGGGAAAGGGAACTGGTCAAAAACAAGGAGAAAGTATGGGGGAGAGTAAGCTCTAGAATCTACCTTGGAGTAGAGAGTCTAGCAAGAGGCTCAGACTAGTGAAGTAGAAGGGAGTAGAAGCAGCATTAATAGTAAAACCAAAGATAGAGAGGTAGAGTAGGAGGGAGCCCAGGGAAACAGCAACTGAGCAGGCCAGGATTCTTAGTCATAGGGTTTGTGGGCTAGAACCTGGAGTTAAAAATAGGTTTGGGCTTGGGTTCCTCTATTAGCTACTGGGAAGTGGTATGAGCCCTAGAGGGAGAATATAAGGTGATAGCTTGTCTGGTGGGACTTTGATGCCATGGAGGAGTGGACTGTAGTGACTCAGCTGTGGGACTGAGTTAAAGAAGGAGCATTTCTGGTTGTGGAGAAAGAAGATCTGCACTATGAGCAACCAACAATGGGGTGCCATATTAGGTAAAAGCTCATTCCCAGACCTAGCCACAAGGAGGTTCATCCATGGTGAGTGGAGCTCTTTACATCTGGGCTCTGGGGGTATTTCTATACAGTTTAGAAAAACCTGTATTTGGCCTGTGCCAGCTAATCTAGGTTTATGGGGCTTGGACTGTGTGGCTGTTTCGTAGCTATGTAGACTTCTGGGCATGGGCTGGTGCCTGAGCTGTGGGACCTTCCCATACTGTGTGGTCCTAGAGCCTGGGTTCCAGCCCAAGGCTGGAAGCAATGAAACACCCTTGCAGCCTGAGTCCAAGCCAGTTAGAATTGTGTTAGCTGTGGGTTTTTCCGTCTCTGTGTAGACATACCCTGAGACTCACTGCCATAGAGTGTGTGGCTCTCCCCCTGCTGTAGACTTACCTTTAGAGACTTTGTGAGGGTGGATAGGAAAGGACTTGAACTCACAAGACACTTGTGTGCAGGGGAGTGAAATAGAGGAGTTCTATTTAACTTCTGACCAGGCAGCCCAGGAGGAAGGAAACTGGCTTCAAAAGGGGAGGAGAGGAAAAAGACTCTGATTCCCAAAATATGCCAAGTGCAGGGAGAGTGATCCTGGACTCTGTAGAGGCCTCTGACCTAAGCTCAAAGAACACATTAAGATGGGGCAATTGAGGCAGGCATAACTGCTAGCCTCAGTGGTGTTAAACTTGGTTATACTGGGGCTGATATTTGACTTGATGGTCTGTTGGCACAATCCCTCAGGGTAGTTGGGACCCTGTTTTCTCTGTAGAGGAAGCCAGAGGTTCTCTTTGAAATCAGATAGGTTTAACAATATTACCTTTGGCCTAATTCTTATTAAACCACTTTTGGCTTAATTTTCTAACAAGGGCCAAAAGATAACAAATATAGTGGATAAACAAAGTGTAAGATCACTAGATGATTAACTTGCAGTGAATGTGCCAAAGTCCTCTCTTCCAGCTTCTGGGATCAAAGTGGAAGTGCCAACTGGTGGATTACAGGCAGGGCTTTTAGACTTCCTGCAAGGTCCTTTGGGGATAAACATAGTGCCTATTATTTTTTTTTTGTTACATTTTCTATAAATCTAAAAGTGCCCACCCAATACTTTGGTTGCCCTTGACAACTTTTACAAAAAATAGTCTCACATCTCTGTGTATGTATTAGAGAGAAGCAGAGGTTGGAGTCTGACCAGTGATCCAAATCTGAAATCCACAGCTTGTCCTATCTCTCTAATGATTCAAATCAAACCCTTGCAGCTGAATACCCCCAGCTGTGTGGGTGTAATTCAGCTCCACACTCTACAACACCACTCTTCTTTCTCCTCCCTCTGCCCCCCGTTGAGTTTGAGACATAGTAGTCTAAGTCAGTAGGAGTCTGTCTTGTGCTTAGTAACTGGTTATTCTGAACCCTGATGTCAAGTGGCAGTACCACTGTCTCAAGGATTAACGAGAAATACTTCGATATACTTTCTCCAGAAATGTTGAAAATGAGATTGGTACTTTTAATAATACGGTACTTATCTAACTGTGTGTTTATACCAATAAGATACAACAGCAGTGCTGGCATGATCTAATATAGCCATACCCCACTCTTCTTTTGACTTCACATTTCCATCCCAAGAGTGTATGTGTGTTTAAATCTTGGGCACCAATTTTCAAAGATGCAGAGAACCCACAGATCTCATCCAGGTCAAGGAGGGCTTCAAATGTTCAGCACCTTTGGAAGTTCAGAAATTTCTCAATTTTATAATTATACAACTAAACTCAATTGACTTTAGTGGAATTACTTCTGATTTTCACTGGTTCAAGTGAGAAGAGACTGAGGTACCTAATTAGAATAGTTTTTATATTCTACTATAATTCTAATCCCATCAAAATCATTGGGACTTTTACTCCTGAATTTAAATCAGGCTGTGATTTGGCTCTTGATTTATAAATGAAACAAAGCTTAATTTTTAGCCCATTTCCCAACCCATCACATCACTTAAGAGAAAATTCTGCATCCTCTTTTTTCTGAAATCCTGTACTCAAGAAATGTACAAGAAGAATTTGGCATGGAAAAGACTGACAGCTAATTAAAACATCATTCCACCCCTCCCTGCCTATTCATGAAGTCCGTAGAGCAGCACAGGGGATAAACTTGGTTCACTCTATTTTTAAACTGTTTAATTAGACAGCTTGTTCAAGAGGTAGGCCTTACTCATCTGTTTATATTGGAAACTTTTGTTATTCATGCTTGACTATCAGGTTTAGGCCCTCTAGTGCTTCACGTGATTAATGCATTAATAATATTTATTATGGTTTTAGTCTTGAGAATGCTCTTATGGGAACAGCATTAATACAACCTCACTAGAAGTATGATGATACAGTACAAACAATGTAAAAGAATGCTTAAAACTGTAGACCAGTTTGACCTTTCAGTGACAAGGCTTCTGGGGAGAGCAAAGGTTCTGTAAGACAGAGAATGCAGGTACTTTTATAATGGTCAGTCTGGTTATTCCAGTTCTTTGGCTGCATAGGATCTTTTATCTGATACTTTAGAGATGGGCCATCAAAATTTGTCTCTTGCATGCCCAGTGCATTTACTCTCTGCTAACTGGTTTTGGATAATGGCAATTATAACATTGTGCTGCAGTGCTCAAGTGTTATTTATCCCTGATTTTTTTTAAAAAGCAACTCATTGTTGCACCCCTCCAATGTTAGTCAACACATTTAAATAGTGTCACTTGATTAACATTTAATGGTAACACTGAATTAAGGGTCTGGATGACATTTGGTTACATAAATGTACAATTCTTTCAGATTTTGCTGGCAGTCAGTAATGATGAGAATTTAATTGTACTCCCCAATGGGGCATATTGTGGCATATTTGTGAGTCGGGGGAGGAGGAGGAAGCCAGCTGACACCACACAAAAGGTAGAACTTTTAGGCTGGCCAGTAAATATTTTATCATCTAATCTTTCTGTGGGTTATTAAAATGCACAAATGTAGTGCAAATGAGCTGTTAGTGGATCACTTTTACAGTAATGGTATAGAATACCTTTGCAACCTGTGGGTGAGACTTCCCTGTGCTCTACTTCCCAGATCAGATTTCATCCACCTGGGTATTCTCCCATGCAGAGTATTAAGATGTGCCCCCTCTGTGGGGTACACATCTCTTACAGCGCTGACTCTAGGTTTTTGGCTGCCCTAAGCAAATTTTTTTTATTATTTATTATTTTAATATAATTTAGGTTTTGTTTTGTCATAACTAGTTTTCCCTGATAACTTCAAATATAATATAGTTGGAGTAAACAAGATCTGTTTGTAAGCTGTTTTCGGAATCAGTGGTATGTAATTTATCTGGCACCTAGAGGACTGTTAATATTAGTAGTGATGACTCTTGAACATCTTTACACATACCATTTTCTCCAGGGAAATAGTGAGAACAGAAGTAGCTAAAATAACCTTTCTGTGAACAGGTGTAGTCCTCTCCCACCTCAAGACAGAATATGCACGCTGAGTTAGTGGCCCATATCCAACCCCCTTCTTGGGGCTTTCCAGTATTCTCAAAGTCCACTATGCTAATATTGAGTGGTCCCATTCATGTCGTAAGAGCTGTTTGCAGAGTAAGGTATTGTGGGTACTGTGGGTGGCAGGATTTGGCCCTGGGTTATAATCAAAAGCTAGCCTTTACAAACTGATTTTACTTCCTATTTCACACCTTTTACAATACTTTCCCCCCCCCCCTTTGGTGTCAAAAATTCATCTTGAACAAAAGGGACATGTAGTACCCTCTTTTTGCCCTTTCAGCTTTCTGTGACATTACAGAAAATAATGGACATCACATATATTTAGAACACACAATGGGGCCCAAATTCAACCTCTCACCATGCATTTTATGGGACTAATAAGATGTAACTAGATAAAAATAATTGGTTGTGTAATTGGAAAACAGAACACTGCAGATGTTTAGAAGATGAAATATTTACATGTGCCTGCCTGTTATTACATGCTAATCAATTGACTAGTTAGCTACTTGATTTGCAGGAGTTGTTACTTGCATATCATAATGCAGCTTTTGTGTTCACAAAACTTAACATAATTTCACAACCTGGCTGAAAATTTGGCTCCAGGTATTAGAGACTTTACTATATAATCTTAATATTGACATACCAAAACCTCCCTATTTTAAAGTTGTTAGAAATCTTACTAAAAAAAGATATACTGGCATTAGAAAAGGTTCAGAGAAGGGGAACTAAAATGATTAAGGGTCTGGAACAGGTCCCATATGAGGAGAGATTAAAAAGGCTAGGACTTTTCAGCTTGGAAAAGAGGAGACTAAGATGGGGATATGATAGAGATGTATATAAAATCATGAGTGGTGTGAGAAAGTGAATGAGGAAAAGTTATTTACTCGTTCCCATAATATAAGCACTAGGGGCCACCAAATGAAATTAATGGGCAGCAGGTTTAAAACAAATAAAAGGAAGTTCTTCACACAGCACACAGTCAACCTGTGGAACTCCTTGCCTGAGGAGACTGTGAGGTCAAGGACTATAACAGGGTTTAAAAGAGAACTGGATAAATTCATGGAGGTTAAGTCCATTAATGGGTATTAGCCAAGATGGGTAAGGAATGGTGTCCCTAGCCTCTGTTTGTCAGAGGGTGGAGATGGATGGCAGGAGAGAAATCGCTTGATCCTTATTTGTTAGGTTCACTCACTCTGGGGCACATGGCATTGGCCACTATTAGTAGACAGGATACTGGGCTAGATGGACCTTTGGTGTGACCCAATACAGCTGTTTGTATGTAACACTCAAAAACCTTAACATCAATTTTACTTTTTTTTTGGCATGTTTTAATAACTCATTTTCACAATTCTTGTAACAGGCATCTTATCAGATCTACATGTGTACTATAATGCTTGTAGACACACTGGGAAGTGTTATAGAAGGATTAGAATGTTAAAGATAACATCAAAAGAAAAATATTGGGCATGTGCGTTTTTTCTTTGTTTTATAAAGGTGATCTGAACTTTTGAAGTTTTTTAGGATTGCTTTTTTTTACCTTGCAAATGTCAAAGCTTGTCTTCTCAGCTGCACTGGTTATCTCTTTTACAATCCGAACATGTGACCTGGGAAGATTTCTGTCCTTGTTTTAAAAAGGAGTGGTATGTGAACTTTTAACAACAGAACATTTCTTCTAACCACTGAAGTTACATGGGTCTTAAAACAAAGTTCTAAACAGTCTGAATAAAACTCACTTTTCTAACTTAGAAAGATTTCACTTCCATGGTTTGTCTTAATTCTACCAGAACTTCAGGAACCCCCAAGTCTGATTGTGTGAAAGAGTAAATAAGACCTGAATTTCTCCTGTAAAATGGTCTGATTTCAAAACAAAACGTTGTTCGTGGTCCCATTACACCTTGTATGGAGACAAAATGCGCAGAACCCCAGTTTTTTCTTGGCTTATTACCTGTAACTGTGGACCTCCTTGCAATTGTGAGTTGTAAGAATTTCAGGGTCACATTTTCAAAGAGGCCTCAATCTGCCCTCCATGTCTGTGCACACAATGTTGTATACACAAATTGCCTCTGCACAAAAAAGACAGAAATGTATGGCTCTGTCTGAGCTGCATCTGAGTCTTGCCTTGCTCAGAAAGGGAAAAGGGGAGCATAGGAACCTTCTATGCCCCTTTGTGGCACCTGGCATTGGTTGCCGGGTTTAGCTAGGGACTGATCTAGTCCCTGCAATATCGTAAGTCATAGCACCATACGAATTATGACACTGGCGCAGACCCAAGCTCCATCTAGTCCAGTATCCTGTCTCTGACAGTGGCTAATACCAGATGTTTCAGAAGAAGGTGCAAGAAACCTGCACTAGACAGATAGGGGATGATCTGCCCCCCACAAGGGTCTCAGCCCGACCTAATCTCTGAAAGTGGCTTAAGTTCGAAAGCAGAAGATTTAATATCCCTTCAAACATCAGTCCAGCAGTTGCTCAAACATAAGCTCGGCTGTCCACAGTCTCAAGAAACCATTACAACAGCTAGAAATAGCTAGAGCACTGTGGGCCTCTGCCAGTGGGTGTCTGAAACTGGTTGCCAGCTCCATGCCACCTTAGGGTTGCTATTACACAAGCTGGTTAAGAGGTTTTCTGGAGCAGCAGGGCTTTATAGTAGGACTGCTATTTAAAAAAATTAAGTTCATAAAATTGAACATCAAAATTAGAGCAGGCACTGTGCACTGTGGTGCACTGCATGGCTTTCTTGTTCTTCAAATCACTGCAAAGTGATTTCCAGTGCTTTGGAACATGAAGAGATGTTGACTTGTTCTTCATCATCACCACCTTTATGATGTGACCTTTTTCCCCCCATGAGGAAAAATGGTTTGTACAACTGGTCATTCATAAGATTGGTGTTTGTAAATCAAGGTTGTGCTGTGTACACAAATGAGTTGTGTGTGTGCAATTGTTCTTTTCAGTGCTCAAAAAATATTTATGCAGGTGACTGTGTGGGCAAGTTGCACTTAGACAAAGAGGCCAGGTTTTGTAAATTTGGCCCTTTAAGTTACATTTTTAAAAGTAAGTTAAGCTATTTATAACCAGTTGTAAAGCAGTCATTTTCTAGATAGGGCCCAGATTTGCAAGGTGTTGAGAGACTCCAGGGAAGCGTTGAGCTGAAGGATAGCTCAGCATGCTCAGCACTAACACAGTGGGCCCTTAATAGGTACATTTTACTGTGCATATGTATATATTGCACTGTGATTTCTTTATACACTTGTAGGGTTCAGGCATTTAAGAATAGCTGTACTGGGTCAGACCAAAGGTCTGTCTAACCCGGTATCCTGTCTTCTGAGAGTGGCCAGTGCTAGGTGTTCCAGAGAGAATGAACAGAATTGGTAATTATCAAGTGATCCATCCCATCGCCCATTCCCAGCTTTTGGCAAGCAGAGGCTAGGGACTCCATCCCTGCCTATCCTGGCTAATAGCTATTGACGGATCTATCTCCATGAATTTATCTAGTTCTTTTTTGAACCCTGTTACAGTCTGGACATCACGACATCCTCTGGCAAGGAATTTGCATTGTGCAAAAAATAAATAAATTGTGCATTGTGTGAAAAAATACTTTTGTTTGTTTTAAACCTGATGCCTATTAATGTCATTTGTCTCCTGGTTCTTGTGTTATGAAAAGAGTAAATAACACTTGCTTATTTACTTTCTCCACAGCAGTCATATTTTATAGACCTCTGTCATATCCCCCTTACCCCTAATTAATAATTTTGTTGCCCTTTTCTGAATCTTTTCCAGTTCAATACATCTTTTTTGAGATGGGGCAACCACATCTGCCTGCAGTATTCAAGATGTGGTCGGACCATGGATTTATATAGAGGTAATATGCTATTTTCTGTCTTATCTATCCTTTTCTTAATGTTTCCCAATATTGTTTGCGCTTTTGACTGCTGCTGCACATTAAGTGGATGTTTTCAGAGAACTATCCACAATGACTCCAAGATCTTTGAGTGGTAACAGCTAATTTAGACCATTTTGTATGTATCATTGGGATTATGTTTTCCAATGTGCATTACTGTGCATATATCAAATTTTATTTCACCTGTCATTTTGTTGCCCAGTCACCCAAGTTTGAGAGATCCTTTTGTAGCTCTTCACAGTCTGCCTGGGACTTAACTATCTTGAGTAGCTTTTTATCATCTGCAAATTTTGCCACCTCACTGTTTACACTCTTTCCTAGATCACTGTAGACAATATACACTCAATCTCTTCATACCTAATACATTTACACATGGAAGGCCCCCTTCTTGAGTCTGCTCAAGTAGGTGGAGACCCAGTAGATCAGTTCCCTCATATTTCCAATGTGTATGCAGAATCCCTTAGTAGCATCCAGCTGTTGGACTAGCTCCTTGAGACTGTTAACAGCCAGGTGTTTGGGGATGCTCTGACTTCTAATAAGAGGACCATAAAGGTGGCACAAAACCTATATGCCCAGTTCTGTCCCAAGCAGAGCTTGGCCAGACCAGAGAATCAGGGCCATAGGTGTTTATATATTATATAAACATACACATGAACAAGGACAAAAATGTGAGCCAATTCATTCACCTTGTGATGTTTCACAGCATTGTTTTATTCTTAAAAAAAAGAAAAGAAAAGAAAAATACAGTTTAAAGGGGATCTGCTTTGATGGAGTCCCGTGTGCACAGCACATAAAACAGAACATTAAATATTGGTTTAAATTAAGATTAATTATAAATTTTAAAATAGACTACAAACAAACAAACAAAATTGAGAGCAACACTGGAAAATGTAATCCTAGAAAGCGCATTGCTGTAGTTAATGCAACTCCTTGTTCCCCTGGACATACTGCTGCAAAGAGTCTGAATCTGCTGATTCCAGTTGAGTATCAAGATGCACAGCAAAATAAACACCACTTCTAGGATACAAAGCTCCATGTTCACATTTTTTTTCTTTTTACCTTTTGCAACAGAAAATAAAAGCCAACATAGTATATTGTTTGCTTCTGCAAAGCATGTGGGGTGATGAAATTCACTTGAAAAACAAATTAACAAAAGCACTATAAATAACAACTCTGGCCAACTTGTGACCATCAAGAGACAACATGGATAAGAAAGAGAATTAAAGAAAAGGGCTTAAGTCCAGCATTGCAAACCTTGCCCATTTTCTTTTGAAATCAGGAAAGGCAAAAGATGATTTATTTTACTAAGATTTTTCTGGTGATGTTTTCTTTCCCCACACCTGGAAAACCCAGATAGAGTATGATTTTTGTCTCAGTAGGACACTATCCTTTAATAATAATAATAATTAATATTTAAATACCTTGTAAAACTCAGGGGGCTCCCATAGGGGAGAGTGCTAGGAGCTCAAACATAATAGGAGGTTTGGCTCTTTAAAAGCAGGAAACCTGAAGAGTACATTTCCCAGGGAGGAACTGTTGAGTGTCATGTGTCCATGGAAGTGTGTGTCAAGTGACAAGCTAAGACTATGTAAGAAGGGCAGTGGAGGAGGCAGGAAGTGGATGGAGATGTGCTTTAGGATTGATCTCTTCAGAGTAGCAGGCCTCTGCAAACTCACTGAGGAGGGTTGGTGGAATAGACTCAGGAAGAGGCCTGAGGAAACAAGAATGACAGTCCACTTAGCCCCATCTGGGCTCAACAATCCACTAGTCTGGCTGGCACAGTTATAAAAAGGGGGACTTCCTGCCAGCCTTGCTGGAAGATCAAGTCTGGCCACCTTAACTGAAAGTTTCAACTGACTTTCACCCCATTCCACTGTTTTGTCCAACTGACTTCCTTCTGGCAATAATCCTCTTTGGGGTCTTTCTGTAGGTCTGTCCTAGGTCTTTTCCTGGCTCTATTCCACCAACCATCTTCAGCTTGTTTTCTCAAGCCTGCTACTATGGAGAGGCCAAACCTAAGGCACACCTCCTCTCTGAGCCACAAGCTCCCACTTGTATAGTCTTGGCTAGACATCTGACTTTCTCATTCTTATGAGACCTATCAGTACCTTTTGGAGATTGCAGTTCCCAGAGTTCTCTGCCAAATCACGATATATTAGGGCTTGTGACATCTGCTCTTCAAGTTGTTGTCACTGTTCTATACCTTATTCAACATCAGATGAGAGTGGGAGAGTTTACAAGATTTCTCAGAATCAGGAGTTGTGTTCATCAGTAACAACTCTTTCTCCTTCACTTAGAAAAAAGTGTACAAAGTCTGGTATTTGGCACCATGTCTCCTTAACCTTCAATTCCTTTGAGATGAGCTTTAGTGCAGTTGATGATCAGTAGCTGTATACTGCTGACTGGTTGAGCCAATTCACCATGATGCAGATGCTGGCATAGTTGAAAACTTTTAAACCAAACTGCTTGCTTTCACTGTGAAAAGTGCTTTAAAAAAGTGATCTCAGAACATCTTAAGGACTCAAAAATAGTACTTGGGGTTGGGGAGGGAATCTATTTTATTTGGCTTTAAATCAATAAGGATATAGGGCAATTGGCACGTCTTGGAGAAGTTGCGGATTCAGGATCCTGGCCCGAATGTAAAAAAAAAAAACAAAAAAAGCCCCAGCAAAAGATAACTTTGCCTTATGCTGGACTTCTGCTGATTCTGGTGACTTCATGTGCAAGTTGTCCAAAGTTCTGTTAACTGAGTAATAAAGATAAACCTCTTGAATAACAAACTGTGGGTTTCAGTGAGGCATTTTGGGGTCTGCTATAACCTTGTTGAGGTAAGTCTTTTCATACCCCTCCTCTGAGCCAGATTGGAGGACAATACAGGCTCCAGCCTTGGTGCCTGAGGCATTCTGTTTAAAGCAAAGTATGTGGCTGCCATTGCACCCTGTAAAATAAGAGAGAAAATACTTGGCTTAAAATAAGTTCTTTCATTACTACCCTCTCTTCCCTAGTTCCTACCACCAAAAGAAAGGAGAATCTCTAGTAGCTATTAGTAATATAGGCCCTGGCACACAGCAGAGTGGTTCCAATTCCAAACCACACTTCCAATACTAGTGTGTACAGACACACACTCGAGCTAGTTCATTACAACATAGAAGAAAGTTATAATAACTAGTAGATGATGATCTGTGTAAAAGCTTTACATTTAATGCAATACTATATTTATCTTGGGCTCATTTGAAAATAACTCCCTTATTTCCTGTATCGTTAATACAAATTCTATCTTTTCACTGTTACGCAGGAAGTTACAGTTCTCAGGAAAAAGATGCTGTACCTTCACCAGGTGAACATCCTGTCTGCTGAGTTGATTTTGAGAGAGATATTCCCTGTTCACTATCCATGGGTGTCTTAGCACTTGGACTGCTGTTAGGCGCTGATGAGGATCTACATGAAGCATCTTGGACACAATATCCTGTGGTTGAAGGAGAAGGAAAGCGGGGAGGGAGAAATGTAAAAAACATCAATTGCAGTTTTCAGAGTCTGATGGGAAATATTTTTACTTAAATTTTCCCTTACTCATGGTAGTTTCATCAGCAGTATTTAAATAGGCAGTGCAATGCATCCAAGCATCTATAATCCCTTGCAATTTTTAGAGGTAAAACCAAATTTCATACTGACATTTACGCAGCTAAAGAGCCCATCTAAACATATTATGATAAAACTGGATACCCTATTAAAACATCATCATTTGAGAATTGGCCTGCACAGGTGAGATGAACTAGTTATTTCTCTAACAACAAGAAAACAAAACTAATCAAAACCAACAAACAAATTAAGGGAAAAAAGAGTTTCCTACAGGAAAACTGGGATATTAAAGGCTCCTATGTCATTTTTGAAAGTCGAACTTAGATTCCTTGGTCACTGGGGCACTTTTGAAAATGTTACCTTAAGTCACCAGCTTGAGAATGTTCACTAACTATACCCAGCCACCTTTATTATACTAAGTTATAAGATTCCCACATTGCTGACAAGCATGAAACATTTAATTAAAAAGCCTCTAGTTAAATTAATAATTATGAATATTTTTTGTGTTTAGTTTAACCTGTTTGATCCCAACTAATTGTTACAATAATGTTTGTACGTAGTGGTGTTGTTGGAGCTGTGTTGATACTAGAGAGGAAGTTGGGTGAGGTAATAGCTTTGATTGAACCAACTTCTGTTGGTGAGAGAGACAAGCTTTCGAGCTTACACAGAGCTCTTCCTCAGACCTGAGTTAAGTGGATCAAGAACTATCTGACAACTCAAAGTAGTTGTCATTGGGGAATAATTGAAATGGGAGTATTTCTAGTGAGGTTCTGCAGATGTTGGTTCTAGGTCTGGAACCATTCAACATTTGCTTCAATGAGCAAGCAGTAAATATAAAATCACTACTGATAAAATTAGTGGATGACACACACATTGGTGGAATGGAAAACAACAATGGAGAGGGCAGTGTGAAGGCACATGGCCTCCTACATACCAAGGTGAGCAACTAGTTCCTCTGGGTCCGTTCCATGCCAATGAAGCATACCTGTAAGGCTTGCTCTGCCTGGATGGGGAAGAGCTTAAAGTGGGGAAGCAGGAAGAAGTTGCAATGCCCAGGGATGGCTGGTGACAGAGGAAACCTAGCCAAGGAGGAGGAGAACTGCAAGACATACATACTGATCCCATAGCTACCCTGATGGATGGTAAACAATATATACTGGGTAGAAGGTAAAGCCCATGAGGGGGGCAATAGACTGTGGGACTGTGTCCTTAGAGCTGACTCGCTAGGGCTGCCTGAGAGACTGGTCCTTGTTCCAGCCAGATCTCTTTCCCCGCCTTGCAAAAGAAGTGGAGGAA
Organism: Dermatemys mawii; assembly: GCA_007922305.1. Classification (NCBI taxonomy): domain Eukaryota; kingdom Metazoa; phylum Chordata; order Testudines; family Dermatemydidae; genus Dermatemys; species Dermatemys mawii. The sequence goes on from ML677386.1 coordinate 4,106,113, forward strand.
CAAGAGCCAAGCACTGGCTTGTGGGTGGGGGCATGCAGAGAGTTTCCTCTGAAGACTGCCAACCAGGTGGGGCGGGGGGGGGGAGAAGAGGGGGTAAACAACAGACAGTGGAACATGGAGGGAGTGTCTAGGGAGCCTAGCCCTGCCCCCACCCTATAGGCATTCATTCTGAGCTATCCGGATTGCTTGGTAACCCGTGTCAATTTAAACAAAATGCATTTTAATACAGCCAAATGCAAAGCTGTACAGCTAGAAACAAGGAATGCAGGCTCTACCTACAGAAAGAGGGACTGAATCCTGGATAGCAATAACTCTGAAAATCATTTAGGGGTCATAGTGAACAAGCACTGGGCTATGACCTAAAAGTGTGATGCTGTGGCAAAAAGGACTTGTGATCCTTGGATGTATAAATGGGGAGTAGTGAGGCTATTTTACCTCTGTTCATGGCATTGGTAAAAGCTATCCTTGAATACTGTGCGCAGTTCTGGGTCTACATTTAAAAATGGTTCTTGAAAAATTGAAGAGGGTGCAAAAAGAGAAGAACCATAAAGATGATTTGAGGGCTGGAGAAAATTTCTTACAGTGAGTGCAATGTGCCTAGTTTATCAAAAGAAGATTGGAAAGGTCACTTGATTACAGTACGTAAGTACCTCCATGGAGAGAGAATACCAGGTACGAAAGGGTTTTTTATTTTAGTGGAGAGAGACATAAGGACCACCAATGACTAGAAGCATAAACCAGACAAATTCAAATTGGAAATAAGGCACACATTTTTAACAATTTGGGTGACTAACCACTGGAACAAACTACCACGGGAAGAGAGATTTTTCTCCATCTTTCAAATCAAGGCTAGAAGATAGGCTTTAGTCAAGCACAAGTTATTCAGCTCAATACAGAGGTAACTGGGTGAAATTCTATGGCCAGTAATATACAGGGGGTCAGATTAGATGACCTAATGGTCCCTTCTGGACTTAAGAATACAAGAGAAATGAAAATATTCTTGTGGTTAGAATTTAGGAGATGTTTGTTCTAATTCTGGCTCTTCTACAGACTTCTTTGGGCAAGTCACTTTGGCCAAAACGTACAGAAGTGACCAATACTTGGAGGCATGAGTGCCCATTTGAGACATACCTTGGGCTGATTCTTAGAAGGGCAGGGGGCTGAGTGCCCGCTACTTCAGATGAAGTCAAGAGGAGCCGTGGCATACTCAGCACCTCTGAAAACAGGCCCAAGATATCACAAATGTAGAAACCCAACATTAGTGGTCATTTCTGAAAATTTTGGCCATAATCACTTTGTGCTGCACTTTTCTCATCTGTAAGATCAGGACAAGGATATTTCCCTTCCTCACAAGTGACTGTGAGAGACAAATTAATGTTTGTAAAGTCAACTGAGATACTTGAATGAAATGTGCTATGCAAAGGCAAAGTATTATTACTAATACAAAACTATAACAACAAACATACCTAAGTGCATGTTAAAAATATTAATTTATGGGTTGCCTTTTAAAAAGTTTACCTTCAGGGGTCACACACTGATCCACTAATAAACTGGACAGTTGCAGTTTTGGACTGCCTTATATATTTTGAAAAGTTCAACCAAATGAAAGGATTTTTTTGTTTGACTTAGATATTAAATTTTATTTATTTGTGTTATGATGCTGCATTATTTCCTGAAATAGGATACAGAAATTTATAATGTAATAAGTCACACAGAACCATTTTGACATAGTTCTCATGAAAACAGAGTTTATGGAACTAATACAGCTGCTGATTTCACCTTCCCTTGCTTAAAAGAACCTTTCATCTTGCAGAATGACCCCTTTTTGGAAAGCAGGATAAAAACATGAAGAGTCTGCTGACCTTGGCAGCATCGGACACTGAATCCCAGTTTCCTCCTGCAAGTGCATACTTCCCGCTGCCAATCCTAGCCAGTATCTCTTCTGGGGTGTCATCTGGTCCATTTGCAAAAGGGGTGAATCTGTGTGAAACAAACATGTTTATTGTAAAAAGATGCATCTTTGTGTACTGCAGATTTTTAGGTATACAATTGTAGGGCCTGATTCTGCAGCCCTAGCTCCCATTGAAATCATTAAGTATTTAATTTAAGTAAAGACTGCAGAAACAAGCTCTTAATTTTTATTCAGCTATGGTGAGAGTTTCTCATGGACAAATGCTGTACCATCCCCTTGAAATTGTCCTGTGAAGAATAAAGAAGTGCGCCTTTGTTTCCCTCCTGTTTCTTTCCGATTTTTTTTTAACGTAAATGGGATTTTTCTCCCTTTTTTTTTAACCTTAAAAATTCAGAGCTAGTTTACCTTAGAGCCAGGATGATTGGCAAAGTAGTGGAATTATGACATAAGAAGCAGGAGGTAAAAGCTCTGATATTTCTGAGATGATGAAAGCAGGAAAACAAGCACTTCAAAAAAAAAAAATTAAGAAGCCCATCTTTTAGGTCTTCTTTAGTCATCATAATAAAGATTGCAGAAACAAATCCCCCGTGATAGGGTTATGGAAAAGCCTTCTCCCCACCCTCAAGCTACCTCCTCTTTGGAGTACAAGAGGTGCCCCGATCTCAACAGGCTTCTCCCATTTTGAACTTTTATATGTCTGACAGCCTTGAGGAATCCTGGGCGTTCATAAAAGACAGCAGGGAAGAGCAGTAGTCATGGTCTCAAACCATGTTACAGCAGGTCCTACAAATGTATGAGTATCTTGAACAGATGGGACAATTTATGAAGGAATCTCCTCTGTGCCCAACAAACTCAGCCTCAAAACTATAACAAAGGCCCCTTTAATAGGGTCTGCATGCTATTGCTCCTCCCCAGCTCCAAGGGCAAGCTCCTGGCCCAATGGCAGGGCCACATGAGGTTGTCCAATGGGTAGTCAGATTTTCTTTTAAGGATTACATTTTAAAAAAGCAGTTAATTAATCTAACTGGTGAGATAATATGTAGTCCTTTAAGGCCTTATCTCCTCTTGCCATATACTGCTGTAAATCTGTGGTATTAGCTAAACAGAGACCAGAGACCATGGTGAAGTAAGGGATTGTAAGACATTGCTTTATTTCAGAGCAGAAGCTGATTTGATTTGCAGTGCAGGCCAGACAGGCTTTGCACATTACTCCTGAAGCATCTAACATATCTAACACAGTTTCTGATCAATTCTGATCACCACTAAACAGCTAGCATTGGAAGTGCTGGTTTCTTTTTTGTAATAGATGAGGCAAAATGTGAGTAAAAGAGCTGGACTCAGAGTGTGTGTTTTCCATACAAATCTGAGGAGGGAATTCAAGTTCTTCTTCACTGCTGAACTAGAAAGTATCTGGTCTCTGTGCTTTAAAAGACATTGTAAAGATTCAACCAGTGATTAGATATGACAAATGTGCATTTATTCTACGCTGTGGCCAGTCAGCCATTCCTCTACTAGAGCCATACAAAACTTGACATTTTTAGTTAGCAAGGGGTTTGACAATTTTTGTTTCTGGTTTGTGTTCTGACTTTCACACTGACTTTCAGATTCAAACCAACTCTTCATTCTCAACCCTTTCTACCTCCTTTCTCTGAGCCATCTTATATATGTCTTTAACCTTAGCCACCACATCTATACCTCCTTTCCCTTTCTCGTTCCCTCCCCTCAGCTCCCTCAGCACCCACTCCTTTTGCTAGTTTGTTCCTTTCTACAGTCTTATTGCTGGTAGGAGACCCTTCTTCTTTAACTCTTGCTATCAGAAGCAAAATTCTTCTTCTATCTGCATCTTGGAGCCTCCATCTATCTTTCAAATTGCATCTGAAAATACAATTTTTCTCTTTTTCATGGGTGCTCAGAAACCCCAGTGATGAGCACAGTACAGCAACCTGAATAGAACACACCTTAACATTGAATTTCATGAAACTCCTCATATGAATAAGATGAGCAGGATCTGGCTCTTTAATAGATTATACAGTTAGGATAAAATTTCCAAAAGTGCTTAAGTGGTGAAGACATTTAGTAGTTTAAGTCTCATTGAGAGTCTGGGAGATAGGCTAAGTGCTTAAATCAGTTCTGAAAGTGCCAGACTTTTCAGTTCTGAAAGTGCTGGGTTTGTTTGTTTTGTCTGCTGCAATTGGTTTAATCTCTCAAAATATACTGTGTTTGTATTTATCCATGATTTGTTTATGTCTTTAATCAGTTTTGAACTACCTGCACCCAATATCTCGCACTTACCCTGCCAACATAGTGTACAACAGGATCCCCAAGCTCCAGATGTCACAGGCTGCGTCATAACCTTGTCGTTTCAGGACCTACATAAGGAAATCGAAAGAGCCAAGGTTAATTCATGCTCCTGAATTCTGAACTTTGTGAATTTCAGGAAAATGTGGCTGTTACGGTGGTGATTTATTAACATGTGCAGAGCTTGCTCTAATGTACAGGTGGAATAGGGAGTTGCCTAGGGCAGCAAAACAGTTAGTAATTGTTTGCCTGGGCAACTATCTGTCAGGAAGAGGGATGCATTTACCGTTTAGCTGGAAATAATAGAATCTATTTAGCTGGTCCTAGAAACACAACTCCAAAGAAGCCAAATAAAATGGAGGGGCTGGGAAGGGGGCACCGAGGGAGGTGGATTTTAAAGGCAATGAATATAAGCAACTATTCTCACACACATTCTAACCAGCGAATCCCTTTTTAAGGATGTAACACCTTTCTGCTACAGTATATAATATATTTATTAAAATGTGTTAGCTAAGGCATTTTTAAACTTTAACTATTTTCCTAGTCTAATACTTCCTAGGTTGGAAGTAACAAAGAATGTTGCAGATTTAGCAAATTCAGATTTGTGGGAGGAGAGAAAGCACTTTGTCTGGGCTAGGATAAAAATTGTGTTTAGGTCAGGTTTATTCAATTTTTTTTTTTTTTTTTTTTTTTTTTTGCCTAGTGTAGATGAAGAGTAACACTTTACCTCCTAAACTCAAGCTAAAGAAGTTACCCTGCATCTACATTAAGAAAAGTGGTCAAGTTTAGGTTGGGCTTAAGGAGCATATGGTAATGGAATTCACATACCTCCTGGCAGTGGTGTTCTGTCCCATCTTGTGGCACTGAGACCACTTAGAGAGAGAGATGAATGAGTCTGCTCTACAGTTTAGCTAACTGGCATATGGCTTTTGCCTCATGTTGTAGAGGCTCATGCACTAAGCTCCAGAGGTCCCAGGTTCAATCCCATTCACTGATGACTGGGGTCTGTTGGCGTTACATTAACAAAGCCAAACTTGACCATTTTTCCTTGTGTAGACAAGCTCTAAGGTGCTTTGAAGAAAACTGCCCAGCCGAGTTAATACTGGTGTAGAATCAGAGGAGAAGCTATGTTCAGTCCTTTTGGCTGCATGGACAGCTAGCACAACACAAGAGGCCTGATTCAGATATCTTCAGTGGTGTAAGTCAGGAGTAATGCCATTCAAGTCAGTGGATTTATGATGGTGTAAATCGCTCAAGGTGGGGGAAGAATAGGGTATTCCTGATGTTCTGAGAAGGGCCTTAGAGCATTCTTACCCTCAGGAGGGTAAGAATAACTAACTTTTTGTATTTGCTTCCCTACTGCTTTAAAAGTGAGTCAGTATTTTGAGATTGTAATTGTTATACAAGATAAGTTTTTCCCATGTTCTGGAATCACTAGATCCACTGACCTCCCCTGCAAAACTCTACAAAAGGAAGGAATATTCTGCAACATTCTTTTTTCTGTCCTGAAGCCCTAGCACCGATTAGTGATCTCACTTCATTGAAGGGTTGTGGTGGATTCTCCAACCCTGATCATTTTAAAATCAAGATTGAATTTAGGAACTTTTTTTTTTGGCAGGGAGTGGGGTTATGGTCTGTGTCTGACAAGAAGTAAGTTTGGATGATCATAATATCCCATCCTGTCCTTGGAATTTATGAAAAAAGGGGTCCCAGAAAATCTGGCCTAGGTAAACTTCAGCGAATACCAGTGACAAGGCAAAAACATTCTCTCCATCTGACAGATGTGCTTAGTGTGCATCTGTTACCTTGGAAAAAGCTACCTGACTCAAGACAGTCATGACTTTGGGGCAAATCGAGTAGACAAAAAATTCTAAAGAGCTTAAAAGTACAGTATATCTGTGTTCAGTATTGACTGTACTGGCGACCTACTGGATCATGACAATTTTAAGAGCTAGTAAAATAGGAACAGGTGTTGGGGTGTGTTTCAGCTTCCAAAATAACTTTCATAATCCATGTCACTGATTTTTACAGCTGCATGAAATAAAACAAAAAGGTTCCAAAGTACTTCCAATAATATATCCACTTCGCCAAAGACCTGGTGTTTAGGTAGAAAATCTGCACGCTTTTTGGTGCAAAAATCTACCCTTGTGCAAGTTTATGCTGTAGGGAATCTGGAAAAATTAGGGGTGCAATTACTCAGAAAAGACTGTTTGCCAAAAATTCCCTATTGTTGCTGCCACTGGTGATGATAATGGTGGGAGGGCTAGTCGGAGCTCCCAGACATCACTGATGCTTTTAGCATCTACAATATGTTTTAACATCTACAATAACGCAGTGATTTAAGTGCCAGCAGCCACCAGCCCTTGTCCATTCTCCTGGTCCCACTGGTGAAACTCAACAGATGGTAGCAGTGTGGGATATTTTGGCAAAAGGTCAACCACAGACCATGCCTATATTTGTACAGTGATTAGCACAATGGAGTTTCTGGGCATGACTGAAATACATAACGATAAGCATCTGCACTAAAATCAGATACCAGTTCTTTTCCACAACTTCCATAAAAGTATTTTTTGTTAAAAGGGCTTTACAAGAGAATGTGTATTATCCTGTCCCCATGGAAATCAGAGAACCTGTCATGTATGTAAGAGCTGAGATTTCCTAAGGGACAGAATGTGTTTTCCAATGTACATATATATGGTTCTTAGGTCAACATACTGTAGGTGATTTGTAGTGATGGGCAAACTTCAAGATGGCTCCACTGATTTCAAGCAACCACCCAGATGTGTATCCATAATCATCTAACTTTTCGATTTTGCATTACTGGGCTGAAATATTGTGAAAATAGGCTCCCTGCGCTACTTTACATTTCTGCTTCTGGGTGTAGTGGCAACGAGGAAGCATACAAGAATGGAAAAATAAGAATAAAAAAACCTTATGTTTTTGCATGCCAAAAAAGATTCTGTCCAGAGTTTGGCTGAATTTTGAAGAATGAAGGCTCCTTATTTTATCCAAAATGATCCCCTTGTACTCTGTCGTGTAATGCATGGTACTCGTGGTTTGTTTTTTCCTGACTGAACTATGCTATTTATTCTTTAGAGAGAACACTGTTCCCACTAGGTGGCATGCTGGTTCTTCCTCTTAGGCACCTTTTACTATCTATGATATTTTATCCTGCAATAGCCCCCTTAGCATTTATTACCAAAAATTAAATGCTTTCCAAAATAAAGATTTATATATGCAAACCTGCCATTACAACTCTGCTTTCCTCTTGCATTATATGCTCAATCTCCTTTCTAACTACCTATTTAATTTCATATGCATATGGGAGGAAATGATTTCAGTGGGGGCTGAACTGAGACAGTAAAAGACAAATCTGAGCTGATGGACAGAATTATGTCACAGGAGCAGCACTTAAGGCTTTCATGTGAACTGCCAGTTATGGCAATGTTTCACTTGATCTCTAATGTTTCCTGCATTAGTAGGACTTGCCTGGCTCATTGACAATGGTTCGGAGTATGAGTTCTGATCTGAATTCAGGTCACTAAAGTCTAATCTGATGATGTGTTGATCTGGCAGTGTTTCTGATTATGGACAGTGTACAAAAGATATTCCATAATGAAAAGAGAAATCAGATACTGTAGGCATGTTACATCTTTCAGAAAATGCCAATATTAAGTATCTCATATGTAGTCAATTGTCATCTTAAAAATTAAGCTGTCAAGATACCACAGTACATTTTTCATTTATTCTGGTATATCTTAAAGAGCTATTCCCACTTTCCAGAATGGATAACCGGACCAGCAACAACAAAATAACTGACCAAAATGTAACTTGACAATGAAAGAGTTAATAAAATATCTGCATTTGTATATATTGATCATGGTGATGGCATGTGTGTCATGGAATATGATTTTGTGTCTAACACAATGAGCCATATCATCTGATCATAGAATCTCAGGGTTGGAAGGACCTCAGGAGGTCATCTAGTCCAACCCCCTGCTCAGGGCAGGACCGGATGATGAGATGGTGTCAATTTAACAAAAGTCACTTTTTGAGAATTCAGAGTAGAGGATCCAAATTTTAAAAAACTTCCTAAAAGTATTGTCTGTAGGAAGATGAGCCAAGTACTTACTTCATAGTTACAGACAGATACCAAGTTGCTACTTTTTTGGGCAGAAGGGGAAAGAAACTAAGGGGCAAAGGATGCTGAGGATTGCATACTGTCTGAGGGAAAAATGGTATTTGATTGTGGAATGATACATAATTTTGTATTCTGTTATTGGGTAGTAACCAGCAGACATAGTAAGACAATTAGAGTTGTATGTTCAGGGACTTGAATAAACTAGTGAAATCTGATTGGAACAAATTAACAATCATCCAGCAGATAAACTTTTTGATGCTTCATAGAAGGACAAATATGGGTCTCAAGTGCTGAACTGTAGTGGGCAGCCTAAATTGTCCAAACAGGTAAGGAACCAAAGCCATGGACATGGTTACCACAAGATTAGGGGCAATAAAGAGGAAGAGCACTAGCTTGGATTAGCGCTAACTTGGATCCAGTCTTTGTTACCTTGTCCAAGTCACTTGGCTTCTCTCTGCCTCAGTTCCTCATCTGTAAGTGCTGAGGATAATAGTGCTTATCACCCTCACAGGGGTGTTGTAAGAACACCAAACATTAAAAACTGGGGGGTGCTCAGCTACTACAGTGACAGGGGACATATAAGTATCACAGATAAAAAGAAGAGAAAACACAGAGGGCCAGATTCTGATACCATTTCCTCACACTAAACAGCACATTACTCTATGAGTTGTCTCACTGACTTCAGTGGGACTGCCCATGGGGTGAGGTACTATCCATCATGAATAATAGTATCAAACTATCCCAGAGGGGAAATGAATCTAGAGATGTAATGCCAAGAAGGAATTCAGACATGCTGCCACACAAAGAGTAAGAGGAAGATGGGCTAAGCTTAGGTGAGGAGAGTTTATTAAACCTGTAATGCCATTTTCATCTTCACTATAATCACCTAGATTCTATCTGGCTGGATTACTGTTTGAAGTCAGAGATGTTTTGCAGGCTCTTTTGTGTTTTAAGCTCCTGAAATTGTGGAACCAAGGAAGCCATTAGCAAAACTCCCATTGACTTCAGTGGGCCAGGATTTCATTCCAAGAATTTTTCTCTCGTGATTCTTAATTGATCTTAGTTTCAATATAATCATTTTGAGACTAACTTTGTTAGGATGAGGAACATTGAAGTGAAAACAACCTTCTGACCTCGTAAGTGAAGCAACTGGTGAAAAAGAAATACCTAGCCTGGAGTACTCAGCCAAAGTGACACCTAAGTAACAGTTGCCAACTTTCACACCATTAATAAGCACCCCAACTTTCACAATAAGCCCAAAATTAAGCTAATCCCATTTCAAAACAGGCCAATCTCTAAGAACCCCAACATTCTGTGACTAGATCCCCCATGGACCCACTGTGCACCCCTGACCCTCCCTCCCTTGCTGGGAGCCGATCAAACAAAAGAAGAAACAAACTACAAACCAAAGCTAGCCAACAAGCAACTCAGAAGCCAATTAAGCCAAAAAAAGCTCCATTTCTGCTTTTCTCCCCCCAGGGTTTGGCATGTTTGATAAGTCAGTCCCAACTGGACATGGCTACAGACAATAGGGACATGGGGAAAGCTAACTAACCACAAGGAATTATAGGATTAGGGATGCCTGGTAACAGGGCATATAAAATTTGTCGCTTGCTAACTCCTGCTTTGTTCCTTTTTTAAAGGCAGACAAAGGAAGGACAGGGACAGACATGCTTTTTGTTATAAAATTCTGTATCCACAGTTTATGAAACAGTCCTACCTCAGGGGCTACAAAGTTGGCTGTGTAGCAAGGTGTCATGAGCAGTCCGTTCTCTGCTCTTAGCTGTTTAGCAAATCCAAAGTCACAGATCCTGATGGAATCTGGGTTTCCTGACTCATCCATGTAGAGAATGTTACTGGGCTTCAGATCTCGATGCACAACCTTAATGGGAAACAAATTAAAAATAAATAACATGGGCATGATTACACAGCTTGCAGGCTTGGTTGCCATCATTATATGTTTTTCCTGATGGTGGGGAATCTGTGTATGGGGGCGAAGCAGTTCCTGCCTTGAAAGAGTGGGCCTTTGAAGAATGTCACTTTTTTAAAATTAAATGAGTGAATTGATGACATGGATACAGAATTGCACTTCTGTTAAGATCAGAAATAATAATACAAATTGCATCCTCTGCTGATATATAAGAGGGAGGCAGATGTTCCAGTGGAAAGACATCTCTTTTATGGGTTAGAAAAAGGGATTACTATACAAATAAAATACATCCCTCTAAAAGTATAGGAAACTCTTTGAATCTGAATGTTTTAATCCTTCAATTAAAAAAGAAGACTGCCAAAGACGGAAAGTGTGGACTCATTTGAGTATGAGGCTCTTTCTCTGGCTGCTCTTAATATGAGTGGCTCTCAACTGAAGGGAGACATTTTCATTATCTTTCTATTTCCTTCTGAAAAAATCCTTTGTGCAGTGTGTATTTCACCAGAAGTGGCTGAATTTCAGTGGTGGGCAAATAAATTATATAAACTATATCAGACATGCAAAACTGTCATGAATATGTATCAGCCTTGGTACAAAATGAACTCATCCTGGTCATGATGATGATAGTGGAAAAGGTACTTCACAAGCCCATCCAAAATGCTGCATGCCCCAGACAAATGGGAAAGGAGAGTACTTCAAATTTCTATACGTTGGGGGTTTGAATATCAAAAATTGTGCTATTAATAGGCTGTCTAGACCCTGCCCTGTCAGATGCTCAAATCAGCATATAAGCTTAAAAAATGGGAATTTGTCTATGCACTTATCTGCTGATGTGAATGAGGGTTAGGATTTTGATATTTTATTGAAGAGTTCATATTTGCCCATATGGGGCTTGGATACTACAGTGATGATTGTGATATGAATAAAGCCCACACAGATTTGAAAATTAAAATATCTTTGGCATTGCATAAATATAAGGTACTTGGCCAGGAGAATGACATGAGTGGCTTTGATCCCACTTCAAACTGGACACTCATTTTTAAATATAATTATTAAACATTAAAAAATTAATTCTTTCCAAATTTCTTTGCACCTTTGAATGTTCATTTTGGGCAACTCCCCATCCCCCCATTTAATATTTATTTTCTGAGTGGCAACATCAAAGCTACTTTTCTAAGTCAGTTTTTATTAAGGTTGACATGGAGAACAGAGGCAATCATACTTACTCCTTGGGAATGCAGATAGTCCACGGTCTTGGTAATGGTGCAAAGGACAGCACTAGCCTCTCGTTCTGAGAAGCACTTTTGTCGAAGGATTCGATCCAAGAGCTCTCCTCCTCGCATTAGCTCCATCACCAGGTACACATATTTCCCATCATCATATACCTAATAGAGCAGAAGAAGCAATCATACATCATCGATCCATTAGTCTAGCAAATAGTGATCACTCTGCAATATCTTGCCATGTTATTGCAAGATGCTGCAAGAAGAAAACAGAGCTAATACAGGAGAAGTGAATTTTATACTCCTTGTATTTAACAACAACATAAAAATGAACTTTTTGCAAAAGGGGTTAATCGTTACAGTAACTCCTCACTTAACATCATCCCTGTTAACATTATTACATCGCTGATCTATTAGAGAACATACTCATTTAAAGTTGCGTAATGTTCACTTATAACAGTGTTTGGCCACTGCCTGCTAGTACAGTACTTTGTCCACTACTTGTGGGATTCTCTGGAAGAGCAGCCTGTCAGAGTTAGCAGGTGGGGGCTTGGAACCAGGGTGGGCCAGCGGCCCTCCTGTCTGCTCCCTTCCATCCATGCCAGCACCTCCCTCCGGCAAGCCTTGTAGATGAGTGCCTCCCCATGCCTCCAGCCTGCAATGATCATCTGTTTTGCAGTGTTCAGGAGGCTCTGAGGGAAGAGGGGGGAGGAGCGAGGACATGGCACGCAGCCTCCCTCCTCCCTCCCTGTGCCTCCCACCCACCACAATCAGCTGTTTTGCAGCACACAGGAGGTTCTAGTGAGGGAGCAGTGAGGACTCAGGGGAGAGAGTGGAGCAGGGTGGGAAGAGGAGGGGTTGGGGTGGAGCAGGGGTAGGGCCTTCGGGGGAAAGGGTGGAGTGGGGGCAGGCCTGGGGCACAGCCGCGAGTTGAGCACCTCCCGGGACTTTGGAGGAGCAAGAGGAACAGCCTGACGATCTACCCTCTTTCACCCCCTGACTCCACCACCTCAATCAAGCTTCACAATCATCATTGCTGTGTACAGTATTAAATTGTTTGTTTAAAGTTTATACCTGTATTACACTGTTTATTTAAAATGTATATAATGTCTTGTCTGGGAAATTTTTTTCCTCTAGAACCTAATCCCCTCTCTATTTACATTCATTCTTATGGGGAAATTGGATTTGCTTAACATCATTTTGCTTAAAGTTGCATTTTTCAAAAACACAACTACAATGTTAAGTGAGGAGTTACTGTATTTTTTCCTTATCTCTGAAGCAACAGTTCATCCTACCTTGAGCAGAGAAACCTAGTTTTCATAATTTGCTAGCAAGTCTGCAAAATATTAACAAACCAAGCTGCAGAAGCAGCACGACCAAATGCAGCCTGAAGTCTCTTCTGGGGTTAGCCCAAACTGACTCACAATTATCTGCTCTCTTCCAGTTTTATAGGATAGCACTTGACATTTTAAATATCAATATTTCCCTTTGTCTCATAAGCAGCCAAACAAAGTGCATTATGATTAGTCAGTACTTACTTTCCATGATATCATATAGCACGTGCTTTGCTATTCTGGTGAATAAGTTGTTTGCATCATCTTTTTGTCCAAACTGGAATATAGCAATTTTAATTTCATACCCCATTGCTAGACTGGACAGTTATATGGACAACAAGAATATCCAGTGTTATAATAATCAATGCTAAACCTTTTTGGAGAAGATACAAAGTTTCATGCTGACAGTTTGAAGGCAATCTCTAACTATTAGGGATTAGGATGAGACCTTAATGGGGACCACATATGCCTAGGGGTTTCTTGAACTTTCCTCTAAAACATCTGGTGCTGATCACTGCTTGAGACAGGATACTAGACCAGATGAAGGTAAGTCTGATACAGTGTGGCAATTCCTATGTTCCAGTGTGTATAGACTATGGATAATGTCTGTGTGTTTCTGTCTATTGAAACAAAACACATACACAACACAAACCACTACACTTAAAGTGCTGGCTATGGTAGCCTATTGTCCAAATGACTAGACTAGGAATTATAATGTGAGTATTGATATATGTAACTTGCCTCATTTCTTAGTGGACATAATTGGGAAGGTGAATGGAAGGGTAAGTTGTAAATGGGGGCTTAACAAGCAGTATGCTAAAGACAGAATGTCTGTGCTGGCTAAGATAAGCAGGAGCACATGGATGCTAGGGACAACGAACAAGATAAACCTGGAATGTAAAGATCAGTTTCTACATGGACAGAGCATACTGTACAGGGATTGGGTCCTGAAAAGTAAGCAAGCTTACTATAAAGCAACCAGGGGTCAGCAACCTTTCAGAAGTGGTGTGCCAAGTCTTCATTTATTCACTCTAATTTAAGGTTTCGCATGCCAATGCCAGTAACACATTTTAACATTTTTAGAAGGTCTCTTTCTATAAGTCTATAATATGTAACTAAACTATTGTTGTATGTAAAGTAAATAAGGCTTTTAAAATATTTAAGGAGCTTCATTTAAAATTAAATTAAACTGCAGAGCCCCCTGGACTAATAGCCAGGACCCGGGCAATGTGAGTGCCACTGAAAATCAGCTCGTGCATCACCTTTGGCATGCGTGCCATAGGTTGCCTACCCCTGCCCTACACACCCCCTCCCCCTACACTTCAGTCAGATCAACTCAGCATAGCTTTGCTGTATGCCAAATAAAGGAACATGAATGACGAGGTTGGAGTCGAATTGAGTTCTTGGGGAAGGAGTTGAAGAGGTATCAGGAAAACCCAAACATCATCTACACGCATTCTCCTAATGTTCAGCCGGATACCCATCTGCAAAGTGGGTTCTAGAAGCATTAACATTCTGCCCTTGGATAGAATTCTACTGTGTTGTATTCTATTTAGGTTCTTAGACCATGCTCATCACTGTAATCCCTGAGTGCCTAGAATTTCACACTAGATCATTCCCAATTCCTGTAATTCTTGGATAGATGCATACTAAGCCACTGATTCTCAAACTTTTTACTGGCGACCTCTTTCATATAGCAAGCCTGTGGGTATGATCCCTCCTTATAAATTAAAAACCACATTTTTAAATATTTAACACCATCATAAATGCTGGAGGCAAAGTGGGGTTTAGAGTAGAAGCTAACAGCTTGCAATCCCCCATGTAATAACCTCATGACCCCGAGGGGTCCTGACCCCCAGTTTGAGAACCCTTGCACTAGGCTGTGTCTTTGTCTCATTCTTGGAATGGGGGAAGGAGTGGGAGCCAGAAAATGTTATTTATTATTTGAAGTTTTGGAAGCCCACATGATCACTTTTCCATAGCTTTCCATCTTCCACTAGAATCAAGGGCTCTGAACTTTGTAAATACAACACTCTAGGAACTCCAACACAAATGAGCTCACAGAGGTGTCTTTTCTTTGAGGGAGTGAAAAAATCAGTAGTCTCCCACCCAAGAACAAACCACACCCCAGAAGCAGGCTTCCTCTTTTTCCTTTACTGCCATTTGGGAGACAGCTAGCACTGTTAGGCATCATCTGTATTAGGGGATTTTATCAAGAACATTTTCCAATAGGGCTGCCGGCAGCTGGATTCCTAGTGCTGACAAGACTCCAGCAGCTTACAACATTTCTACACCAAGCTGACTAAAGCCGCTCAGAGAAAAGGGATAAAAACACAAGAAGTCATTTCAGGGTGCTGTCTTTGGTGTAGCTGAGATGGGGGGTTAGCACTGTCGGGACGTCTTTGCTAAAGTCCTGTAGCATAGACAAGGCCTCAGAGATGTTGTCTTTCATATTAAATGTTGTAATAAGCTCTCTTCTTGTTGTCTTTTCTGGTTGCTCACATGTAAATTAAAGGTTTCCTGGCACTCAAGAAAAAACAGGGGAAGCCCTACTGGCCTAGTTGACAAGCCTCTCAATAAAACAAGTACCTGAGACTGTATGTCAACAGTTACCAACCAGGAAATAGCCATTCCAGTTATCTACAGAACCCTCATTGTTACTGTTCGATAATCTACTTTAAAAAAAAGATTGAAAGATTTTGGTTATGAAAAGTCTTTTAAAGGCAAATTAATTTCTATTCTATCTAGACTTATGGGTCATTTCAAATATGCTTTTAGCTAGAGTTGGCCAAATAGCATTTGTTGAATGCATTGTCTGATAATCTTGGCATTTTTGTGTCCAATAATTTTTCAATGAACATCTTTTCTGGGATTCTAATGGCTCATTTTAAAATTAAAATGCCTGAATATTAAAACAGGTGAGTTCCTCGGGTACAGAGCAGGTAAGCTTGATATTAAAAGGAGAATTGTTTAAAGTGGACATGCTTATAGACCACTCACATCTTTCAGAGTAATGATGTTTGGATGCTGCCCATATCTCAAGAGAATCTCGATTTCTTCAGAGGGGTCTCGTTTGCTTTTATCAATGATCTGGAATAAAGGAAGCACAGACTAGTAAAATACAGCTGACAACACCCATCACCAAGCACAACAATGTCTAATTTAAATGTATTAACATTTAATGTTCTTCTGATAATCATTGTTCTAGGACAGGACAGCCAACGTTCTGAGATACCAAGACCCACAACAGCAATCTGCCGGAAAACAGATGGTGCAACAGCCAGCCTCTCTTTTTATTCCTGCAACTTTGTGACCACAATTGTGAGTACGAGGGATGTAATTTGAACATTAGCTATTTGAATAGTGCCATAAAAATTCTAGTCTGTAGACACCAGGTCTAAGGAAAACATTACACCTGCTGCTTAAATGCCACCTCTGCAAATAGAGCCTGCTGCTAGGATGTCATTTATTTCTCATCGACATTTCTACCGGCTACAATTTGCATGTCAGTCAAAGAGGCTTGGTCACTTGCCCAGCTGAGTGCATTGCTTTCAGTGCTGAATGTTAAATGGTTCTTCAGGTCTTATATGTAAATGATAAATATGAAACAAAAGTAATTACAGAACAATTAGAGGAAATTAGCCTTACTGTGGAGTCTCAGCTGTAACTCCAGAACTAAAGCTGTAAGATCCACTCCACTATAAGCCCAATTTTCCAAAAAAAATTCTGGCTAGGAGAAATTCAGGCGAAAAGATGAGATTACCTCCTCACCCTGCCCCCGGGGAAGTTCTGGGGGCATTTCCAGATACACTTTTGAATAATAGGGTTGTGAAAAAATAACTGACATTTTCACAAACTCATCACTCAACAAACTTTTGGCTCTTAAGGCTTCAAACTTCAGATACATGTTGTTTCTCTATGAGAACTAGCACAATGGTATAAATTTAACACAATTTCATCCACAACTAAAAACTTCTTAAAAGCACTGACTTTCTTAACATTGATACTTATTAGTGCACATCAACTGTGGCACACATTTGCATTTATTGTGGAGATTAGAGGTTGGGGGTACACATTTGCAGGTACGTCAGTGTCTTGATTACATGTCAACAGTTGGTTCACACATTTTAAGTAGATATCAACTGTCAGAGTGTGGGCCAGCAGTTGTGCACATTTGAATAAATGCTGAGAAAAACAAATTCCAAAAACAGGTGGCAGGAAAAAATCCTGCTAGCAACTTCTCCTTAGAATAGTGTTATTCACCTAGCTTAGGGGAACCTAGAGAATGCTCAGAAAGACAGCGGATACCCTCATTGAATGAATACTCACAAGTAGGACCCCAGAGTCTTTAAATGTCCCAATCAATCAGTAACTGTATCATATAGAAAATTATCCAAGGACAGGTCCTCAGGTGGTCAGTGGATCTACACTAATTTACACCAGCTAAGGATCTGGTTCCCTAGTATGTAGTCAGTAGACTGAGAGATGCCTTATGTTCTTAATTCATTTTTATCACACACATTTCTATGTAAGAAAATTTCAAGTAGTGCATAGGATTAAATCAGAAATACAAAAAATATATGGTGTCTATTTAGATTCTATTTATCTTATTTCAAGAGAAGAGAGAACACAAATACACTTTAAAAATTTCAGTCATTGATCAAATACTCAGACAACAAACACTCAGCTGTGACCCACTCCGCCAATCATTTAATGATTCATAAGTATTATTCAGGATGATTTTAAATCTGCAAAGTGCTCTACACACACAATCAATCCTCATAACCACCATGGGTGGTAAATACTATCTCACAAATGGAGATAGGTGGGTTAAATAAATGACTTGTCCAAGGCCACTCAACAAACCATCAGAGCTGGGAACAGAACTTCTCTATTCCTGTCTCTCAGGCCCATGGGCAGTCCACAAGGACATGCTAGAACAGATTGTCACCAGGATGATCCCTCTTTTCAACACTGTCACGGATAAAATAACAAAGGAGACAGCTGCATCACTGGTGACAAAAATCTTTCTCCAACTCAGACTGACTGCAGCATACGAAACATTTATATTTTTATGCTGCAGTGTTCACAGAGGTCATTTTGCCTCCTTAAATTCCTCCTGCATTTTCTCTCTCACTTCCACTACAAAACTGTTGTGATGTACTATTAAACAGCAGCCAGGTTCCAGCCCAGGGGTGGAGGCATTTCAGCAATGGATAAAGTGATTCACAATATGGCTGGAAGAAGCACTGAATACTCACAACTGGGGCCAGATTTTCAAAAAAGCTCAGAGTTTTTGGTGCGGAGTTATTTTGAAAATCTAGTCATAAGTGTCATCATATGAGCTGTTGGGTGCAAAGAACTAATCTTGCTTTGTTCAAGTTTGATTTCCAGTAGATTTCCAGACTCTTGAGCTCTGAATAAATTTGTTGAAGCTTCAGATAGGCAGCCAAATATCTGAATGATGGTCGGCATCCAAGTCAATCTGCAAACCTTCTGAGGGCGTGTCTATATAAGGAGTTTAGTCTGCAGCATGCATCATGCAAGCCACATTAATAGCATGCACATGGGATGGTGTGTCCTCTTTCAGTGCCCATCATTGTGTACATACAGTGGCAGCTTGCAGCGTATTAAGGGCATGCGATTCTTGAAGAGTATCCCATGTTCCTTTCTTCACTGCTGAGCAGTGTGCATTCTGAGATTTTTCTCCCTGCATATTGTGGCATGCAAAGAGGAAGCCAGACAAATTCCAGTTAGAGGACACCAAGCAGATGATAGTAGTGGACTGATTCCTGGAGCAGCTTCACAGCGTTCAGTGCCATTCTGGGCTCAGGAGACCAGTGCTGATTGGTGGGAAAGGGTCATTCAGCAGACCCGGGATGACTTGCAGTGGTGAGAAAATTTCAGGATGGGCAAGACAACCTTTTGGAAGATATGTGCTGAACTAGCCCTGGAGTTGCAGCAGCAGCATGCCAACAGGTAGATCCATGGACAAGTGAGTCACCATTGCCATCTGGAAGTTGGCCACCCGAGTGTTACTGGTATAACACTGCACAGTCTGCTGCTCTAATAGCAGCATATACTGGTCCAGAGCATTTGGGTTTGTGTTGCGTTTGCATGTCCCTATCTTTGAGACACTGCTGTTGATGCTATCCCTGGGAATTTCCATGCTGTCCTTGGCCACTCCCACATTTTCTCTGGAGAACTCCCGGTCTGTTTCCTTCTCTGCATTCAAACACTACCTTCATGTCTCTGTGCTTTTAGGGACCTGTAATGATCTCTGTGAACATTTCATCATAGGTTTTCAGTTTTCTCTCCCTCCGGTTGACCAGTTACTCAACTGTCAATAGAAGCCCCTGTGCTTGAGGGTCTGGCCAGTTCAGGTGCTGTAACTGTAAGAGTAATAAAAACTCCAGAAGCGGTGATTGTTCATATTCTAGAGAGGCTGTGATGGCTTTTTTTATATGCATTTCTGACTTTACCCCTCAGATTCTTTCCAATCTTGGGAGAATCTCAGAGATGGTAAGTGGCGTGTGCGTGAGGATGGCTGCACTTGGATTTTGTCTTTGCTGTTTGGTTTTGCCCTCATGCAATGGAGGGTGAGGGTTGGGTGGGTTGCAAATTACGTTCCTGGTCTGGCTTTGCAGTTTTGGTGTGCCTATATAGGGTTGGTGAGGTTAGCGGGGAGTGAGCTAAATAGTAATCCCCTCTACATAGTTACAGTTCTGCATGGATTACCTGAAGCATATTAATATAGGTCCTCCTGAGCTGTTGACTCTTTATCCAGCACCGGCTGGCATTCTGGTTGTGACCCCTCATGCTAAGCAGATGTCCATGAACAGAGCTTTATTCTGGTAGCTGGCCACAATTGCTTTCTGCACTGATGCTTCTCCCCAGATGGTGATGAAAGCCAAAGTCTCAGTGCAACTGCTCGAGGCAGATTGCAGGGCTTCTGGAGTAATACTGCAGCTATAGTGACATGATTTCAGGAGCAAATGGGGACATGCAGGTAAACAGACCAGTCAGTCACTGTCACCAGCAAAGCAGTGTGTGACCGCCATTGGAGGACTGCAAGCAGCAACACTGTGTGCACACAAATAATGGACCACACTAGTTTGTTGTGCAGCAAAGTTGGTTAACTTGGAAAGAAGACTCCTGAGTTCATGACAAATGTGGCATTTGTGTCATGTACACAAGTATTTTCAGACAAGATTAATTGACTTAATCCAGTTTAACCCCCTCCCATCCAGTATAGACAAGCCCTTAGACTTTTCCTCTGCTAACACAGACGAACCCTCACCCTAATCATTTTGCATGATAGAGACCATAGTTCTTCCACGGTGACAGTCTGATCTTTCTCCATCCCTCCCCATATGAGGCCCCACAAGCTCTTTCCACTGTTTGTGTGCATGGGATGAACTTTTTTCTCTAAGCCTTGATTGTGCTTTTCATTTTGAACTGAACTCAAATAAACACACATATACACACACACATGCATGAGCACACACAACAGTGTTAAAGACTTCTGCTGTCTGTTTCCAGTGCTGAGATTTGGAATAATGCAAAAATGTACCTCTACTGATACTTCTCTCTGTGCTTTTTGTGGTGAACAACACTAACCCAGAAAGCTATCACAATGTAGCAGTAGTTCAGCTGAGAAAACACTTAAAAGCTCTGTGGTGTTTTTGCAAAGCAGAGTTAAAAAAAAAGCAGGAGGATTAACTATTGTACTTTAAAAAGGTAAGAAAGTGAGCCATACAGCCACTCTAAATAGATTTTTCTCTATGTGCCAAATGCCCAAGGGTTGCTGAGAAGCTCATCTGTCTTAATTCTGGATGAAGAATTTTCTGAACAGAGTGGGGTCAGTGCAGATGGTATATGGTGTCTCTTATTCTTTGACTAATACAACCTTCATGTATTTTACTGACTAGCCAAAGACAGGTATATTTCCTTCCAGGAGGAATTTAGGGCACAAGCCTCATGACATTTTAAACAGAGGAGGCCCCAACTAAAAAATAATACTGAACCCTCCTACCTTATCTAGGTTAGGAAGGAAGGGCAAGTAAAACAAACATTATCTCAATCCTAATTAACAACATGCTCCCATCTTATAAGTCTTCTGCAAGTAGAACTTGCATGGACTTGTCAGTCCATACTTGTCAGATAAGAGTCCTATGCATGGCAGGGTGACCAGACAGCAAGTATGAAAAATCGGGACTGGGGTGGGAGGGAAATAGAAAACTATATAAGAAAAAGACTCCAAAAATCGGGACTGTCCCTATAAAATTGGGATGTCTGGTCATCCTAAAGCATGGAGGGCTTGCACTGTAAATTCTTGATAAAATAGAAGGTAGCTGGTTTTGCCACTCTTATTTCTTGAGAGAAATCTAACTAAACCTTTCTGGAGGTGCCACTGTGATTTAATTCCAGCTGTGCCACTACCATGGCAAGACTCTTTCAAATCCAGACATTGAAATGGAAAACTGGCACTTGCACAGAGATGTACCAGATTCGCAGATAGCACTACAAATGCATTATATAGCACTGAAATGGTTAAAGGTTAGAGCTTGGAAGGAGGGACCATAAATATCTCCCTTTGATTAGCACCAGAGAAGAGATGCCAGCTGTTTAGAGAAAGCATAGGGAAGGAGGAGAATATTCACATTGTCACTGCTTAAAGCTGTTCTATCTTGTATAATATGCTTTGAAATATTCTTAAGAAGCCTGTTTGGGGTAGATCAGTTAATCACATTTCACACAGTTGAATGTCACAGTACCATATTATATGATTTGTAAGTGCTTTAAATGGGGGAATAAAAAAATAAAATTAATTCCATGGGTTTGAACACACTATTTATATGTCATATCTATGGCACAATATTCATGACACCCTGATAAAATGGTTCCTTTAACTATAGACAGGATAAACATTACTTCTGAAGAAAAGAAGCATAACAGTATGTGCAGAGATTTTAAACTGGCTGGTTCATCTGTAATGTTATATTCAAAGAGAAGTGACACAAAGATAGAACTTGGTTGCTGGTTTCCATTTCAATCATCTTTCTTTCTAAAAATAGGTCCTATTTATGTCAAGCATTTATTTCAGTTTGGTTCCTTTTGATTTCAAGTTACTCAGGGTGGATGAAAATCATTTCAGAACTGCTAACATTATTTAAAAGGACATGGTATAATTTTACATTTAAGATGTCTCAGAGGAGTAGTAGTCCAAGTCTAATCATTTCGGGGGAGAGGGACAATTTGCTCTGCTATTAGGTTTGATCAGTTTCAGGGGTTCACCCTTTCAGAAAAATAGTGGAATGAATATTTTTAAAAACATTTAATTAGCAGTAAAAAAAAAAAAAAGTGATCATCAGAACAAGCTGTGTGGGTGGAGTGCAAAGTTCTCTGCACGCAGAACATAGCCAGTTATTTCCACTACTTGTTGACTCAGTGTTTACAGCTGTAGCCTATGATAGCCCTGTGACTTAGCACTGGTGTGGTGCTTTTTCTTTTCCAAGAAATGTACAAACACAAACTAATACAGCCAGAGAGCCTCACCTTAAGGAGTAGGAAAGGACATTTTATAGAGAGACCCCTCTTCTACAGGCTGGGAGGTTCAGTGGAGAGGGGTCTGGAATGGGAATCAGGAGATCTGGGCTCCACTGTCTGTTCTACCATGATCTTACTCTGTGACCACATTACCTCTCTTAGGTTCAGTTTCCCCATCTGTAGAATAGGGATAATAATACTTACCTTCCTTTATAAAGCTCTATGGATGCTACACAAGAGCCAAGTGTTTTTGATACAAGGAGAAAATTCTTAAAGTAGCATAGAATCCAACCATATGAAACAAAACACTTCCTGGTCTCAAAGAAAAATAGAACTGCTAAACACCAGATTCCATCCAAAATATTCAGGTAGTTCACAGGCCAAATGGGAAAAGAGAGATGCTATTAAATTGTAGAAAAACAACTATCTGATATTTCCTCTCTCAAAAAGGGTCTAGTTTATATTGAAAATGTTATCCTCTCCACACTCTGCACACTGTTAGCTAATATCATCCATGATCCAGAAAGCTTTGCATTTATGCTAAGTTGTGTAACTGGATTCCAAGAAAGCTTTATACGCATGCTAAGCTTTTATTGTGGAAATGAACTAATAATTAAACTGTTCTAACATTTACTCTTTATTTCTGACAGGCTTTTCACGTACAATATGCACATTCTGTTAAGGAATTTTACATATGAATTGTGTGCTGGGCACCATTAGTACAAAATAGTTAATGTCTCCATAGTGTAATGCAATTTCTACTCTTCAGTCTAGTAATCCTTGGAACGTTACTGTGTATGGTCGGTGAAGATGTCTTTGCGCCTTGAAAAACAAGTATGAAACTAGATAAGGCAACAAGACTCAGGGTGAATTTTCTATCTGTTGTAAACAAGTGCACTATAAGTCAAATGAAGATTGTGCTTTTGGACAGACGCAGATGAAAAGGTCACCAGCACACCAAAGGGCTCACTGCAACGAATAAACCTCCCTCTTCCAAAACTGCTCATAGCATTCCTGTTTCCCTGCCCTGCCAATACTGCCTTCTACTCCCAAATGCTCATGGTGAACTCCAGGTCTCAGTGGCAGTGCTCCCATAAGTCCTGGATTCAAACTGTATTGGTCCACAGATCCCTTTTCCACTCAGGTCCATTGATCCTGCCTCAATTTACTTTTGCCTCCTCAAAGGACAGCCCTTCATTTCCAAGCCTGCAGTAACTTGCAGAAATCTGTATGTGTACTCAGATTAGGAGAATGAGAATGAGTGAATTTTTGCAGCTCTCTTATTGTGAGTAGAACAGAAATCTCACAAAATGAGGATAGCGTGTAAGTTGTATTATCATGTGAAACTGTGGTAAAATTGTTCATTATAGCTCCAATTCAGCATGAACCTTAATCACTTTGCCGAATCAGGGCCTGTATGTATGTATCAGATCTTAAGACTTGTTAGAAGAGGATAATTAGGAAAAAGTTTTAAAAATATTCCCACAGATCAGAAGGCAGATCCTCATAAACCAGGGGTGGGCAAACTTTTTGGCCCGAGGGCCACATGGGGGTTCAAAATTTTGCGGAGGGCCGGGTAGGGAAGGCTGTACCTCCCCAAACAGCCTGGCCCTGCCCCCATCTGACCCCCACCCACTTTCTGCCCCCTCAGAGCCCCCAACCCATCCAACCCCCCATCATTGTCCCATGATTGCCCCCTCCAGAGACCCCCTCACCCTAACTGCCACCCAGGACCCCACACTGTACCTAAGCCCACTGCTCCTTATCCCCTGATCGCCCCTTCTGGAGATCCCCCACTCTAAGTGCCCCCCCAGGTCCCCACCCCCTATCTAAGCCCTCCTGCTCTTTGTTCCCTTACTGCCCCCTCCCCAGACCCTCACCCACCCTAACCTCCACCCAATTCCCCCCCCTTCTTGCTCAGCTGGGCACGGGGCCCTGCAGCTGGCTGCTCTCAGCCTGGCCCCCGCCCGGGAGCGCAGGGCCCTGCAGCTCCCCAAGCTAGGACGGGCACGCCAGACAGGAACTTGGGGCCCACGGCTCCCCCTGGCTCTGCCCGGCACCCCGGATGGGAGCGCGGGGCCCCGCGGCTCGGCCCGGCACCCGGAGAGGGAGCGCAGGGCCCCACGGCTCCCCGCGGCTATCCCTGCACCTGGGGAGGGGAATGCAGGGCCCCGCGGCTCCACAGCTCGGCTGCGGCCCGGGGGCGGGGAGTGCAGGGCTCTGCAGCTCCCTGCAGCTCCGCCCCGCACCTGGGGAGGGGAACGTGGGGCCCCGCAGCTCCCTGCAGCTCGGCCCGGCATCCAGGAGGGGGAGCCCGGGCCCCCACAGCTCAGCCCGGCACCCGGGGTAGGGAGCGCAGGCCCCCCTGGCTTGGCTGGGAACCCAGGGTGCGGGGCGCTGTGGCTCCCTGCAGCGCAGCCCGGCACCCCGGGCGAGAGGGCAAGGTCCTGGCTCCTCCCTTGCCCGGCCCCTGGGCAGGGAGGAAGGGGCCACTGGCACCGCTCCCCCTGCTCAGCTGGCGGGCCAGATAAAAATGGCCCGCGGGCCGTAGTTTGCCCACCTCTGTCATAAACCCTTCCTGCCCCATTTCCATCCCTTTGTTCTTGCCGCCATTTTTACCTCTGTAAATGCTCTATGATATTTGTAAAGCACCAGTCACTGTTATACTTAAGTACTCCCATCTCATCCTCTGCACACACAATTTTAGAGAATAAGAATTTCCACACCTTTCCTTTTGCAGAATACCACATGAGCAGCTTTCTGCAAAGTATGCCTCGTGCAAATTCGTAATCTTCCATAAGGGGCAAGAAACTCAAGGAGTTTGTCCAAATCTGTTCTGAAACCTGTGTTTATTGAATGGCATTCTGTACTCTACTGATGCTGTTGCCATACTACCAGCCTAAGCATCCTTAGACTGATGATAAATAGCAGTTACTGAACTGTTAGGCCTACAGGATTTTCAATGTCTCAGAGAAGAATGATAATGGAAGTATAGATTTTCCCCCCTATTTTCTGGAGTCAGAAAAGGCCATGTCTCTGACACCTTCATTTTACTGGGCTACTTTTTGCACCATTTGATCATCAATGATAAATGAAACCTGTTCTTGTCTGATGGCGATGGTGTCTTGATCATATTCCTTAGGAGTCCATGCTACCA
Organism: Dermatemys mawii; assembly: GCA_007922305.1. Taxonomy (NCBI): domain Eukaryota; kingdom Metazoa; phylum Chordata; order Testudines; family Dermatemydidae; genus Dermatemys; species Dermatemys mawii. Next base: position 4,131,657 of record ML677386.1, read on the forward strand.
ACTAACTGCTCTTACCATCCAACATTTCTATCACCTGGAAGATATTTATAGATTTTGATCATGTCCCTCTGGACTCTTGTCTTTCCCAAACTATCCACATTCTAACTTCCCCAAGCTCTCCTGATATAGCATGCCTTGCAGTCCTTGTTTAATAGCTATTGCTCATTCTTAGTATTTTCTTTGGCATGTCTGCATTCCTCTTTAAAATATGGGGACTAGACCTGCATAAATTATTCTAGCTATGGTCACACTAAGGCTATATAGAGCAGCACTAATACCTCATTAATTAGTTAATGATCTGTGATAAACCCTCTGTACTATAGTACTATAACAGAATCTGCTTGCAGAAGAGTGTGTGTGTGTGTCTGTCTATGTGTCTGTGCGAGAGAGAGAATGGGAAATTTATTAATCTTTTTTCCTGTTTAAACAAAAGTGATTTCTCACAATAATAAAGAAGGATGGAGACAACAAACTTATGTTAAGTTGTTCTTTGCTATAAATGTTCAAATCTTCATACTTTCCTCCTGAGAAATATCTGGCATACACTGACCGTTTGCACTGCATTATAGTCTGATGAAGGCAGTTGGGGAGAGCTGGGGTAAAAGCTTGGAGGAGAGTGGGAAATTTCTTCTCCTGGGAAATATTGACACATGCCTGTCATTTGATGTAATCTGGTCCATTCTAAAGATTTTAGGCAAAAGATTTCCTCTTCATAAGTATTTTTGTAAGTAATCTTTGGACGGGTGCAGTTAGCACTCAGAGACAGGGAGATTACATTGGAGACAAGGAAATCATTCCAACCTTCTCTCCAGCTGGATAGCAGAATTTAAACATAGGGCTCTTGGGAACCTCTGGCATCACCTAAACTTGTTCTTGATGCCAACACTCCCAAGTAGTGTTGGGTCCTAAACTACAGTGCCCCTGGCATGGAAATACAGAGCCAAATCCCGAGATCCTTACTCAGTCCTCATTCCCACTCCCCTGCCCCTGACAATAAAGTCAAATGGAGTTTGCATGACTAAGGATGGAGTAAAATCTGAATAAGGACCTCAGGACTTGGCTTATACATGCCCATCCCATCCCCATCCCTTATTGCCTAATCAGGGTTTTTAATATTTTTGTTACTGCTTGGTTCCAGGAACATATCACATTTGATACTATGCAGTTACACTGTACGCAAGATTTGTTCAATTTACTGTCAAACCTGTTTCACTGTTAAATTTTAAAAAAAATTTCTTTAAATTGCCCTACTCTTGCAAACTAAGCACACAGATGGACCCTGGATCCCGTCCAAAGCCCTGCTGAAATAGGGGAGGAGGGGCTATGTGTGGCACTTGCTTCTATGCACTGGCAAGATTGGTGCCAAAGGATACAACAAATTTAAGATTTTTACATTGGAATTCTCATTACACTTCCTAGCGGGCAATTTATTTATTCCAAGTCCACATATCATTGTGGACTGGTACACATAAACATGGTCTCTCCCCAGAAGAGTTTACAATCTGTTTCATTTCAGACAGATGACTTCCACTTTTGGAGAGAGCAAGTGAGCCAGGCAAAACAGTCCAAATAATACAGTCACCTCAACAATCCATCAGAATTAAGGACCACTGGGCAAAATTTTTCTTCCCTTTCTCCACTTCAATAAATAAAGACATACAAATTCCTGTTTCCTTAAAAAGAATACCAAACAAATGCATCAGCCTGCCAGAAAGTGTTGGAAGGCTAAATTTATCTTGGTAGTTATTCAGTGCTTTCTGTACTTAGTAATAAACTCCTGATATAGCTGCAGGTTATGAGGAGAATATTGTGCAATGAGCTACATTTTATTGTGTACATTTTATTGAGTACTCTCTGGCCTTCAGACTAATATGCTTTCATGTCTACTTAGATCAAGCATCTGAAAACCAGCAAATTACAACTATGAACATTAATGGAAAAGAGAAGAGAGGCTAAGGTTAATTATGATATACAACATTTGGGCTTTCTTAGCAACACCATTTGACTCAGTGTTATTAGCACACACATACATGTATTTGGGGGGACTGATTACACAGGCCCGGCAATAACAGCCTGTCGCTCTGATGGGTTATCAACTTCTGTCTGTTGATGGCTTGTAGAGACTGCCTTTCCATTTGTACTTTTAGATACCGCTTTTCCATTTGTATTGTATCTGTTCAGTTTAAGTAAAATGCACCTTTCTCCCAAATCAGGCTATATAAAAACATACAGAGGTGGCTGCATCCACAGAATGCTTATGAATTACCAGTATTACAAGCTAAAAGTAAATGTCATTTTATCCTAGAGAGGGGCCCATGCTGTAGTTTCCAGATCCAACTTCCCCAAGGTGTTGGGGTGTCCAGATCTTGGGTGTTCACTTGTGCCCATCTGTACTTTATGCTTTTTTGGCCAGATTCTCTCCCATGATCCAGTCACTCTGCCTGGCTTCAGTAGCAAGAAGGGGCCAGAAAGCCATCAGATCTTACTAGCTGGAGATTCCTTCAGCATGGGAGAGTCCACAGCAGGCATGGAGTTGATGTAGCTGGCTCCTGTATCATCCACATCCTCTGGTGAAGGTGGCATGTTGGGGCGGACAGGATCATGGCTGGAGCACTACTCTGCTTTGGCCATTCTCTTCTAGAGCAGGGGTCTCCAAACCACGGCCCGGAGGCCAGATCTGGCCCGCGGCATCGATTTGTCCGGCCCCCAGGCTCCAGCTGAGCAGGCATGTGGAGAAGCCGCTGCTGCCCCCCAAAGTGAGCTGCTGCTGGCGGCCCCATGTGCGGAGGGGTCAGTCCCGCCACAGTGCGGCTGGAGAAGCAAAGATGGGGGTCGCAGCAGCGGCCGGAGGAGCAAAAGGAGCACCACAGCAGAGGCTGGAGGAACAAAGGGGGGGGGGCACAGCAGAGGCCGGGGGGGGCAAAGGGGGGGGGGCCCGCGGCAGTGGCGTGGCTGGAGGAGCAAAGCGGGGGTTGTGGCAGTGGCCGGAGGAGCAAATGGGGGTGGGGGCGTGGCAGCAGTCCGCGAAGCCCCTTCAAAAATTTAATATGGCCCTCATCTCAAAAAGTTTGGAGACCCCTGTTCTAGAGTAACAGCTCCTGTGGGCTAGAACCAACCCATGTAGTTTAGATCACTCCCTAGAATCAGAGAGAGGTAGCCAGTTCCTCTGCAGTCTCACTTCATCTCTGGCCAGTGGAAAATGGACAAATCAGAAAATCTAGTCGTGTATCTTCATTGCTATTTGCATATAGGGATCAAAGCTGAAAATCAGCAACAGTATTTAAACAAAGAAAACTTTTCTCCAGGAGTGCCAACTTGTATCAAGTCTCTGGAATGTTTTCCAGGGTCTAATTTGCTACTTTCTTCTGGCTGTGCTGCTGTTGCCTTTCTTCTCTGAAACACAGCTCTAGATTTGTTTTGAGGATTTCATATCAATTGTTTTTTTCTTTGGTACAGCATCCTCTCCCCCTCCCTCTTTGCTGAAACATTTTCCTTTTACTTAAGTAGCTTACTTTCTCTAAATACGGAAATAACTTAAATAGATTGACCTGATTTTCATTAACTTTGACACCACTGGTACAATGATGCCAATATAATCCTTGCAAATGTGCTTGACAAAACCAATCCCATTTGTTGTTTAAAATCCCTAGACATCTACTATATCTGCTTTTGCAAACACGTCAATATCTGAAGGCTCTGAACCAGAGCAGAGATCTGTAAAATGATCATTTTCCAATTTCCTTCCTTGGGCCTCCGCCTTCTGAGGGATCTTAAGGGAGTGAGTGACATTACCTTTATTTATATTGCAAAACTGCACACCAACCAAACAACCTCTAGCAACCATTTTAGTTTAATTCTTTGTAACTTGGAAGTGAGGTGGAAGAAAGACCCAGAGAAAAAATACCTCTCATTTTTAGAAGCGAGTTAGGCAACCAGGAGCTTTTGGGCTTGCCTATATGAACTTTTAGTTTGTGGCAAGCAGGGGTGTAAATCTACCTCACACTAACTTGCCACAGAGTCAATGCCCATGTGGATCCTGCTGATGCGCACTAAGAGATTGTTATTACGCATTGACCTACCTTGTTTTGAAACGGAAGTGGATCACACATTAGAAAATTCTTAGTGCACAGCAGAGACACATCCCAGCTTGCCAGACAAGACATAGATCTAATTGTAATTCGATTAATACTCTAAGAATTGTGTCATGTAGATGCAGGTCATTTTAATGTGCACAAACTAAAGTTAGTGCATAACAACGCCCCCCCCCCCCGTCCTCCCCAAACAAACCCAGTTCACCTAAGTGAGTTAGGTACCTAACTCCTGTTTAAAGCCAGCTCAACTGAGTTAGGTGCCTAACTCCTATTTAAAACCAGCTCACCTAACTCCTATTTAAAGCCAATGAGAATTAGGTACCTAAGCTGCTTAGGTGCTTTTAAAAATCCCTATAGGCTCCTCTTTGCATCTTTAGGTGCCTAAATACCTTTATAAATATGGCCCCAGCTAGTTGCATGATGTGGACAGAGAAGGCAGATGAACAATAGTGCGAAAAGGGAGAAATGCCACATGTCTTAACAAACATGTCCTGTTTCTGGATTAGGGAGGGGTTCCTTTTATTGAATTGATTTTTTGGTTGCAGCTCTGAGTTATTCTGTCTCAGTACTTTGACTCAATATATGGAGAATCTATTTTCCTTCACAGAAATAGTAAATAAGTCCCAAGAGGGACTGTGCAGCATGGTGTGTTGTGTCCTCTGGACAACTGGCAGAGATTATTCACTCAGTGACATTCTTCATATCTTCCTGCAGTGATTCCACAAAGTCATGTTCCTAGCTCCTTCACTGCCGATACCACTGTCCGTGGGGGAATATCCTCTTAAGTGTGAACACTGGGCCAGAGAAAGAGTCTCTAGCCTTGTGGTTGAGGCACTCACTGGAGGTTCCCATCCTCCCACTCCAAGGACCATTTAATTATTTAGACAAAATGGAACTGCTTCAACAGGAGTGAGGCCTACCCCAGGACATCCTGCAGGTCAAGGCACTCTCTTGGGAGAGAAGTAGAGACTCCAGTTCAAATCCCTATTTCACATCAGAGGGAGGAACCGAACCTGTTTCCTCTGTCTTGGGTGAGTATGCTAACCAAACTGAGCTACTGTGAGGAGGACACTGCCATCACCTCTTCTGCTCTTTCTGTGGGGGTTAGGTGTGCTTTGTGCACACTCCCAGATTTGGGCCCCATAGGTGGGGGAAATGCCTAATTTGAGGAACCTACTGGGATTTAGGCATCTGATAGATATCCGAGCACCTAGATTAAGGTGGCTGTGTGTATGCTCGCTGGCAGAAACTAGGTCCCTGGGGGACTTTAACAATGGAAATTTAGTTGCCAAGGGACTTCAGGTACCTACAGAGTTAAGTGGCAGCTGAGCAGGGCTTTTGAGGATCTTAGTAGTACCTAAAGGCATCTAGCCCTTTGAGCTTTGTTTTCATGCTTACTACCAAAGATATCAAAATATTTAACACAAAGAAAATATTAAATACATTTTTGGTTCAAACCATGTTTCTGTGCAGGCATAGATGTAATTTCATTAAAAGTAAAATTATTCCTACTATAGCCCAGTACCATCTATTGACAAGAACAGTGGACACTGGAAAATTGTAACTTCTCCATTCACTTTAAATGAAAAACCTCACAAGTTCACACAGAAGCCCAGGCTCCTTTTCAGCATGTGGTTGTGTACTTAATCAACTGCCACCTCAAAAAGGACACCAGCCAACTCAATTATCATGAAACTCATCTCCCTATCCCACCTGCAAAAACACAATTTATAAGTTTTAAATCCATTTTGAAACTTACAAAAGGAAAATATTCAGAAGACAGGTAATTTGCTCAAGTCCCTCATATACTGCAAGTTCAGCTAACATACTCAACTACATACCACAATTTGATTTCAAGTAAATATCCACTTTCACCTAATGCTTCTTTATGCACCTGCTTCCACTAGATAGTACAGGATCATTGAGCCTGATTCTACTACCCTAAGTCACATTGAGGACTCAGATCTCTCTGGAAATAGTCTCATTGATTCAGTTTCAAATCATGATCATGCATTCTCTCCTTTTCTTGCTGAAAGAACATGTCATTGTCTACTTCTCTGACACATGAGCTTTTTTGGTAGTATCTATTTTTCTTCCGGATGCTAAACGTGTTTAATGTTTAGAACTTTTCCTCCAAAGACAAATCCTCCAGACCATCCGCCAGTCCTGTGGATTTCATCTTCTGCTATCTTGGATACCTGCATATCCTTTAATTAATACAGGCAACAGATGCTGCAACTTAATACTCCAGGTGTGATCTTACCCCAAGGAATTACAGAGAGAGACCATTATTTCCTAACAGAAAATAATTCCCTTTTTATACACCCCTGCAACTTGCTGGCTTTCTTTGCTACAGCTGTGCACTGTGACTTGGTTTTCACAGTATTACTCTTAAGTCCTTTGCTTTTTCTTTCATGTCTAACTGAATTATATTTAATTAGCATTTTGATTCTCTATTGGATCTCTCCTTTGGTCTCCTTTGTGCATTGGTAGTGTCTGAATGCCACTGAGACAGAAGGGTCATGGAATCTGATTAATAGGTGACTATGATAGTGCAGCATATTTCTTTCCCCAAACATCTTTAATTATATTAAGGAAGTGTCATAGTATAATACACCACAGAGAATTAGAAACAAAGGTGGTTTGCATTTATAAGGAGTATACTTCACAACATTTTGTTTTTCCTTTGGGGGCTATTTCAATTTAGATCCTGTTCAAATCTATTTTCTAGCTAGCAGGGAGAGTGGCTGAAATGATTAACAATAATCTGAACCTGACTGATTTGATATTCTGTATGAGAATGAAAGGTCCTTTCCTTCTGCAATTTCATTTGCTGAGGTTAAATCAGAAGGATGAACCCTAAAGCTCAACATCTAATCCTTCTGAAAAACAAAGGCGTCAGTGGCCAGATTGATGCCCGATGTAATGGAGCAGCCTTGCCCATATATTCACATCTGCCAGGATGATTTCTTACCTTCACTGCAAACTCTGCTTCTGTTACTTTATGCACACACCTCTTGCATACTGAATAGGAGCCAACGCCTATGTCCTCCTTGATCTCATATCCATCCGTAAAATGAATATTGTTCCCATGTAACTGCTGTAGAGAAAGACAAAACAAGGGAAATCAAAAGACAAGCATTATGGAACCATAAACCAGAAGAATCCTGGTGAGCTCACCCTTTCCAAACATCTACCAAGGATCCATTGTCCTTAGAAATTATTTAAGTTCAGTTCAGTGAAGTTGTGGCCACTTTCTAAATAAATGCGTCTCCTTCCTTATTGGTGTCTTTCCTCAGTAAACTACAATTGTATGTCTAGAAACTATGGCTGAGATGTTTTTAGTCATATTTGGGATTTAGAGATCCAATTCCCATTAGAAATTAATCACACTCTCTCTTTGGCCCAATGAATATTTAAGTATTTATACAAAGTGGAACAGCTCCACCAGGAGAGATTGAGACTGACTCAATAAGATGTTGGTGAGTGCCCTAACCACTGGGATATTAGCTATTCTGAGGGCTGTCTGTCTGTCTTGTTTTTCACATAGAATGGTGAAAAATGCTGGTGGTGAGTGAGTGCCCTATTCGATGGTGAGTGCCCTACTGAAAGACTGACTCAATCGGATGGTGGTGAGTGCCCTAACCACTGGGATATTAGCTATTCTGTGGGTTGTCTGTCTGTCTGTCTCGTTTTACACAGAGAATTTTGAAGTCTCATTTTTGGCCCAATGAGAAATGAAGCCTAATGATGAATCCTCAAAATTTTTCACAAATAGGAATTCTTGTTTTCTGGCCAGCCTCAGTAATTACTTGAAGTGTTCTGTGCTACTATTGTACAAAACAAGCTATATAAAAATTATACTGCACTGTAATCACACAGAATATTAACGGGATGAAAATTGATACCATAAGCAGGGGCACTCGCCATGAAGTGCATCAGAAAAAACCTTGTGTGCCAGATTGCAATGCTCAGGTGGTCACAGTGCTACTTATTCAAGTGTGTGAAGTTCTTTTAATTTGCGTGCAAATCTGCACGGATGGGTAAGTGGCAGAAACAGTCCTCGCACAGAGCTGATACTCATTTTGCAATTCCCAGAAGAGCCAAGGAGAGAGGAGGGTATTGCATAAACAAACCACTTCCTTTCCCCACATCAGTAAGCAAACAGGCTGGGACGGTAATTTACTGTAGTGGCATGCATGAAAGGAAACATCACTGAAGTGTTTTCCCCCCTGTTCTTTCCAGTTATTGGTTGGTTGTTATTATTCATGTTACAAGGTAGGGACCCAGAAGTGTATGTTTGTCTCGGGCCCAGTGATGGGTTAATCCAGCCTTATACACAGTGCTCACTTACTCCTATGCCCCTCAATCCAAGATCTTTGTAGCCCACACAAGGGCAGGGCCTACTCTCCATTATGCCATTAGGAAAAGGATAAGAATGGCCATACTGGGTCAGAGCGATGGTCCATCTAGCCCGTATCCTGTGGCCAGTGCCAGATGCGTCAGAGAGAATGAACAGAACAGGCAATCCTCTGTTGTCCACTCCAGGTTCTAGCAGCCAGAGGCTAGGACACCCAGAGCATAGGGTTGCATCCCTGACCAGCTTGACTAATAGCCATTGATGGACCTATCCTCTATGAACTTATCTAATTATTTTTTGAATCCCATTACTGTTTTGGCCTTCACAACATCCCTGGCAATGAGTTCCACAGGCTGACTGTGTGTTGTGTTGAGGATAGATATCTAGAGGCAGATAATAGGGCAGAAAATATCATAATGCCACTATATAAATCCATGGTATGCCCACATCTTGAATACTGCGTGCCATTCTGATAGAGGCATCTCAAAAAAAGAGACATTAGAATTGGACAAAGTACAGAGAAGAGGAACAAAAACTATTAGGGGGATGGAACAACTTTCATACAAAGAGAGATTAAAAAGATTGGGACTATTCATCTTAGAAAAGAGACAGCTAAGGGGAGGATATGATGAAGGTCAATAAAATCATGAATGATAGAGAGAAAATGAATAAGGAAGTGTTATTTACCCCATCACGTGACACAAGAACCAGGGGTCACCCAATAAAATTAATAGGCAGCAGGTTTAAAAAAACCATGAGGAAGAGTACGTCTTCACAGAACGCACAGTTAACTTGTCATTGCCAGGTGATGTTGTGAAGGCCAAAACTACAGCAGGGTTAAAAAGAATTATATAAGTTCATGGAGGATAAGTCCATCAATGGCTATTAACCAAGATGGTCAGGGCTGTGCACAGGATTCTGTGGGTATCACTGAACTTCTGATTGTCAGAAGCTGGGACTCAGTGACAAGGGATGGATCACTTGATAAATTTCCCTGTTCTGTTCATTTCCTCTGAAGTATCTGGCACTTTTGGAAGACAAGATACTGATCCAGAGAGACCACTGGTCTGACCCAGTATGGCCATTCATATGCCCTTGAGCCACCTCTTAGGTATTTAGAAGTTCATTTTGTTACAGTAATTAAATTGTGTAATTCATGATTTCTTTATGCCAGTAAACAGGAAGTTGAATGTAAAACTAAAAGCCTTTGGAATATCTCTTTTTGCACCTACTGTGGGCTGTATGCAGACAGACTAGGGATGGATAAACTGCAGGCTGTATGTAAATATACATGGAATGAATAAGCTGAGTGACTGATATAGTTTAAAATGTTCTATGCGGCTATACATCTGCTCATCAAATGTGAAGTATAATGCAAAGTGTCAGTACCTGCACAATTGGATGAACGGTGATTTTGTGCAAATCTGGCTGTGATGGCTCCTGCACCAAGCTGGATGCAATGAAGCTGAATCCTCTAAAAAGATGATGAGCATTGGCACTGGGAGGAACACCAGGGGAATCTGCAGAAGAAGCGAGGGTATGACTAAATGAGTCGGATAACTAGAGATCAGAAAGTGAGTAATGGTACAACATTTGCAGCAATGAAGGTCGCCACTACCATCCAATAGCAAGCCCCACTAAATTAGCAATCACACACTCAGTCTCCGTCATTATCACAAGACTCAGATATGCGTGGATCACCTCCTCCTGCCCTGTATCTGAACACAGAGGGGAACATCCATGCATGGATTTCCCCTCTCCTGCACAGCAGTCTTGTTGCACAGCCATTTCCACAACACCATTACAACAGAGGGCACTCCACAAATCTGGGGTCCACGCAGAGCGGGAAGGGGCTGGGCAGGCTGGGAGGAGGAGTGGACAGATTGGGGCACTGCACTTCCATTGGCCTCGTGGAGATTCCCCAGGGGAAAAAAGTACAACCTGTGACTGGACAGTAGAACTCCTATTTTATGAACTCATTGGGAAGTGAATTCAGAAAATAGAACGGTTCATAAAACTGAACATCTAAAATTAGAGCAGGTACGATACATAAGTTCAAGGGTGACAGACTGCTTGGCTTTCTTCTTGTCCTTCAGTCCAAGGCACTGAAGCCATTGGAATGTGAAGGGATGTCAATGTGTTCTTCATCAACCTCACTATTGTTATGGAGGTTCTGTATTCCCAGCCGTGAAAAGTGGTTCATATAAGATGGTCATTCGTAAGATTGCGGTTTATAAAAATCGAGGTTCTACTGAACTATTCTCCCCTCCCTTGAATCTGCTCCCGAGGCCTGGGAATTGCAACAACTAGAAGGAGTGTAGAGTAGTTTGAATGGAGATGTGTTGTCTGGATCAGGGCAATGTGGGGAAACCACAGGTCTGGAGCAATGGCAGATGTATGGTGCCTCTGCACAGCTAATTCCTGGCCTGGTTGAAATCTAGCATGTTTAGGAGTGGGAGCCGTCACCTATTCCATGTGGGGTGGGAGAGAGAGCATGTAGGGTTGCCCCTGGATAAACCAACTGGGCTGACTACTCTGAAAGGTTCCTCAAGGATATTTCTTTCCCTTAAGACCCTCTCTCATTGTAAAACTCATGGAAGAGGATGAAGCTTGAAGCCAGAGATTGCAATTTTACTATAATACTTAATGTTATCTATAGCACTTGTCGTCTTCAAAGGGATTTGCAAACGATAAAAAGCAACTCTTCACCCCTGTGGGGCACATAGTTAAGTATTATTGAGTCCATTTTGCAGATGGGGAAACTGTGGTTGAGTGGTTAAATGATTTGTCCAAGTTCACACAGAGTCAGCGTTGCATCCAGGATTAGTGCATAGGTCCTACACATTCACCACTAGCCACGTGTAGCTAATAGGCTATTGAATTGTGGCTACTGCATATGGCTTAAGGTGGCTTTTTTATAATGTGGCCAATAAGAATAATTCAAAATCACAAGTGTGGCTAGCATCGCATTTCTATTGGACACCATTGGCTTAGGAGGTTACTGGTACCACTGTTGCCTGCTCAGAAGACTGACCCACAAGGGTAACAACTGCCCTAAAATATACTGCCTGACATATGTTATCGCTAGTCTGAAGTGGAAATTATAAATTAAAATGAGAGCAACAGTCTCAATGGAGCATTTATTGGTCATTAACCACTCGGATGTTAGGGGCCAAATTCTCTGCAGGAATAAATCCACTGGCATCAGTGGAGTTTTGCCAGCAGAGAATTTGACTCTCCATCAGGGTTGCTATTCACCAAGTTCCACTGGTCAGAATGTTCTAAGGCATCTCACAGTTAAATCAGACATCAGTGTAACACAGTTACATATTAACTTGCACAGCGGCCAAATCCTTTGAAACTGTTGTCATTTAAAACAGTTACAATTATATAACCTAAGCAAAAACAAACAAAAACAAAAAAACAATAACTGCAATTTTTCTTTAGTTTCAGTAATATCAGGCACCTTTCCTTTCTGGAGGACATAGCCAATGACAAGTTGGAGAAGTAACTATGCGCTTGTTCCTAAGAAATGCAGAGCACTTACAGCTTCCTGCTGGCTTGACCTGACAAGGCCCACTGATTCTACAAAAGATCAGGCCTATTGACTCAGTGGGGGGTGTAGCTTTTAAGTGAAAATATCCATCACTTCTGTCCCATCTCATGAGCAACAATAACCTGTAGGGGTCCGTGATGTGAATTCCGGGTCGAAATGAAACGTGTCTTCTGGCCGTCCCACTGCTGGTTTAAAAGGTGGCTTGATTTCTTTCCTGTATAGTTTCTACAAGAACAATGATAGAGAACAATCAATGATATAACAAGACACCATAGGAGCAGTCAGGTCCAAATGCAGGATACACACTTCTTTAGCACGTCCTCTGTCAGGGGAACGATGTGCTACACTGCCAGGGAGTGATATACTTGAGGATGCAGTAGCTGCTCTGGCTGATTAACTCTATGTCCTAATAAGTCTTTGCCATTTTTAATTATTATGGTCCAGGGTCTAAACAAAATGCATCCTTTAACTACAGAATGGCGCAAAATTTCAAGTTAGGTGTGCACCTGGGAACTGGCTGCTCTTCCAGGCTGGGCCAGAGTATTCTCTGGGGAGGCAGTGTGTAAGTATGCAGACAGTTTCAAGTGGCTGGTAATGGGACATTAGATGGGGAGAGCTCCGAGTTACTAAAGATAATTCTTTCCCAGGTAGCTGCCTGGTGGGTTTTGCCCACATGCTCAGGGTCTAACAGATTGCCAAATTTGGGGTCAGGAAGGAATTTTCCCCTAGGTCAGATTAACAGAGACCTTGGGGTTTTTTGCCTTCCTGTGTGGCATGGGTCACTTGCCAGTTTAAACTAGAGTAAATGGTGGATTCTCTGTAACTTGAAGTCTTTAAACTATGGTTAAACTCAGCCTAAGGTTAAGATCTACCACAGGAGTGGGTCGGTGAGGTTCTGTGGTCTGCGATGTGCAGACTAGTTCAGTGGTTTCCAAACTGGGGTACATGAACCCCTGGGGGTTCGTGAAATGTTATGGGGGTTCTTGGGAAAAAAATCCCTAACGGCGGACAGAGCTGTACCTAGGGACCCCAGGGCAGCATGGGGCCAGTGGCTCGGAGTCCCTGGACTTCCAAGAGCTAAGCAGATCAAAGCAAGCATAGCTTTTACAATAAGGAGATTTCAACTTCAAAACTCCATATAAGAAATGGAAAGGGAGGTGGATATTTTTTGCTGTTTTTAAAATTAAATAGGCAGCTAGTATTGTTTTTAAAATTATGAAAAACAAGTTTAAGCTTTGTCGTAACGTGTGTTGTTAGGCTGGACTGCTCAAGATTTGAATGCTTGTGTAGGAAAAACTCTGAGTTGGCTTCTTAAATACCTTCATGCTGTTTCACATCTGATACTTCTTGATGAAACATAGGAGCCTTGCCTTACAATAATTCAAAGTGATACAAGCTAAGAAAGTAAGTGAGATCTTGGAAGAGTGTTGCCATTTGCATAATGTAATAAAAATACTGTAATGATAAATAATAATTAATAATAGTATGTAATAAGCATGTCACAAAAACTAATTTTATATTTCCAAGATCACTGCTTTTATAATTTATACTCAGGTAAGGGAGAAAATCCCTGGAAATATTAATTTTTAGGAGGGAATTCACAAGACTTGACATTTTAGTGAAAGGGGTTCACAGGTTGTTAAAGTTTGGGAACCACTGGACTAGATGATCATGATGATCCTTTCAGACCTTAAATTCTAGGAGTGTATGAATTTGAAGACGACAGTTGGTACCAAGCATTCATGGCCTTCATTAGATGGTGCTGAGGGAAAGGGTCACTTTGTTATTAGTATTTATTATTTGGTAAGAAACAACAATGTGCTTGATGCCATATGAGAGACAAAATTGAGACAGTTGCTGCCGCAAGCTGTTTACAGTCTAAACAGACAAGTTGGTGTCTGGTTATTTGTCATGACTGGAAAAGAAGGAGGACGTGGCAGCTGGCCAGGAAAATGGCAGGGAAGATAAGAACTTGCCAAAGAGAGATAGCAAGAGGGTTCTGCAGATGGGTCGGGGAGTCCGGTTAAGGCATTGCCGGTGAAACAAGAAACAAGGGATAATACTAGGGGTGGGGGGAGGGCATGTACAGATAAGCGTTCCTATGTAGGTATGCTTGTGTTGGGGAGGGAGGGAGCACATATGGAAGACTATACTTGTAACAGTAATAATAGTACTTTGCACCCCATACTACTTTCCATCCAAATATCTCATAAATGTTCTCCACACATAATGACTTAAGCCTCATAATACTTCCATGCAGTGGGTAATTATATCCATTTGCTAGATGAGTAAACTGAGGAACAAAGTTTTTGGGTGTGATCCAAAGTCCACTGACATAAATAGAAAGACTCCTATTGATTTCAATGGGCTTTGGATCAGATCCCCTATAAGCTAACCAAGATCACACAATGTACTTTATGCCAGAACTGGGAAAAGAGCTTTGATTTGACTCTTTGCCCTCTATTTTCATCACTAAACCATATTCCCTCTTCTATCAGCATTGCTGTCTTCTGGCTTCATAGGGCTGATCTGATTAAAACAGAACACCCTTAATATAATTAATATGTTTAAGCACAAATGTAATGTTTGTATTAAACTTCAAGTCACAATAAGAGCTGAGAGCTCAACTTCATTAGCATTTGGAAAGAATATTTTAAGCTAACTCTTAAGAAATTAAACAACTTCATAAATTAACTGATTTTTCAAAATATTTAATGGAGCTGATCACAAGCCTTTCCAACTCTTTACTGCAAGAAGATTCTCCTTAACGTATGGTTACTGTAATGGGTGAATTACTCTAATATATGGCATGTGTTATCATTTATGCTAAATGATTATCTGACATCTTAATGTTCAGTTTGCTTAAATAATGTCCATGAGGCAAACCATTTTATAGCATAATGTCAACATCAGCACAGAGCAGATGTTTATGGCCAAGTGACTTCTGGGAAAAGAGGAATGGGCATGGTGAGAGCTGGGAATGACATCGCAATAACAAACAGACATTTCAATGGGAAAAGTCTGGCCTCCTTAAAACCAGCCCCCATTTTCAGAAAATATAAATGAATCTGAGCCACTAACTTTTTCAACAAATTGAGACCAAATGACTTAAGGAGTTGCTGTCCATCTAGATTTTTAGAGGATATTCCAATATTACTTGGGGACGGGGAAGGGAGGAGTGGAGAAGGAGGAGGAAGCATTATCCTGCAATCTATTATAATGTCCCCCAAATTGTTTGCATGATGCATTGTCCTTGAATGAAGATTGTCATGCTCTCATAATGTTTTTGTTCTATAGGACAAATTGATCTGAGTGGCAAATGATGCAGCAGTCTAAATTTGAACGCTGACCCTCAGGCCATTCAGATCACATAACTTTTGGTAAAGATTGAACTATTAACTAGGTGCCAAATCACTATGGCCTCAGTTCTGCACAACTGAAAGCAATGGGACTTTTGACATTGACTTTCAGTGGGAGCAGGAGTAGATCCTCTGTATCCAATTTTCAAAATTTAGTGTCTATGCTGGGGTATCCAACTTGGTATTTAGGTTATGTGGGTACTTATATGTCAATTTGGGCCTTCAAAAGCTGGTTTGGGTGCCTAATTTAGGTTCACAAGACTGATAATATATGCCCATTTATTTCACACAGCTGTAGAATAGGCTGGGGAAAAATTCATTTTGCTTCTCTAGCCAAAGAAAGGATTTCTTTACATGCCTTTCAGTCTTTTGTTGTCTGTTTATTCTTATTCCACCCAAAAAATAAAAAAAAACTTCAAAAAAGAGCCATCATGTTTGCCTGTGAAAGAAAGATATAATTGAATAATGTTAGAAATCATGGTGCACTACACAGAACCATGTAGAGTTGCTAGCTATGAAAAGAGATTTTTTTTGTCTTCCTTGGATTCAGGGTGATGTAACAACTTCAATGTGTCACAATAAAGGGAAGTTACTTACCTTGCTGTAACTGGAGTTCTTTGAAATGTGTGGTCCTCATCTGTATCCCACTGTGGTTATGCATGCACTCCATGTGCCTGAGACTGGAGAATTATTTTAATTAGCATCCGTTAGTCCATATCTGTGCTCTTGCTCTCCTCAAGGGGCAGGGTAGTCTGACTGCCTTATTCCTTCACTGTTGCAAATCTAGTCATGATTGAAGCAGAGGCGAAGGAGAACTAGTAGTGGAATACAGATAGGGACCACGCATCTCAACAAATTCCAGTTCTAACAAGGCAAGTAATTTCTCTTTCTTCTTTGAGTGCTAGTTGCTATGTGGGTGCCATTGTGAGTGATTAACAAGCAACATTCAGAGTGGAGGAGGGTGCAGTGATGAAGGTGGTATAACTGCTTGTAGAACCGCTGTCCCAAAGTATGCATCAGCAATGCAGTCCTGGACCAAGGTGCAATGTCTCATGAATGTGTGGATGGAGTACCACGTAGCTGCCCTGCAAATATCAAGCCGGTTTCCTCTTGAAAATGATTCTACCAAGGCTGTTTGTGCCTTTGTAGAGTGAGCCTTTACTCCATATGAGGGAGGAAGTGGTGTCAACTGATAGAGCAGGATACAGCTAGAAATCCTTTGAGAAGATACAGCTTGTCCTCACACATTCTGCTATACACACTTGTTCTGCTATGGCAATGAATAGTCTAGGTGACTTCCTGATCTGTTTCTCTCTCTGCAGGTAGAATGCCAATACCCATCACACATCAAAGGAATTGAGTTTTTGCTCCTTGCTAGAGACATGGGGCTTTGGGAAAAAACAGGTAAGTGAATTTATATGAAATTCAGAAACTAACTAGGGAGTAAATTTTGGATATAGTTGTAGTGAGACTTTATCCTTATGGAATACTGTATGTGGTGAATTGGCCATAAGGCCCCTAGTTTATCTACCTTTCTGGCCAAGGTAATGGCAACGAGGAAGGTGACCTTTCCTGACAAGTGAGAGATGGAACACATGGCTGGAGGTTCAAAGGTTGGCTCAGTGAGGGATGAAAGTGCTAAATTAAGATTCCAGTGAGGGTTTGGTTTCTTTACTGGTGGAAAGTTTCTGAACAGGCCCTTCAAGAACATGGCTCCCAACGGGTGGGTAAAGATAGAGTAGTCATCCATCGGTAGGTGACATGTGTTAACTGTCACCAGGTGAATCTGTAGCAAGCTAAGGGAAAGGCCCTTATCTTGAGAGTAAGAAAATAGTCCAACATAGTGGGAATGTCTGCTATCTCTGAATATATATGGTTTTGCTGGGCCCAGACAGAGATACATTTCTACCTGACTCGGTAACATTTTCTGGTGGAGTCCTTTCTGCTATTAGGAATGATTTGCATAGTTCAGAGGAGGAATGCTCCAGGTTTGATACCCATCCAAATACCAAACCAAGAGAGGAAGAGCACTGGGGTTGGGATGCCTGACCTTGCCATTCTTCTGGGTCACAAGATCTGGAAAGGTCCAAATGCTGAGAGGTGGATGGTATGACATTTGTAGGAGCCTTGGAAACCTGAATTGTCTGGGCCATCTGAGTATAATGTGCCCTGTCCAGTCAAATCTGTTGTAGAGCCTGAGGTAGTAGTAGGATGGAAGGGAAGGCATGACTGAAGTGATCTGTCCCAGGCAGAAGGAGAGAAAGCATCATCCCTGGAATACCGAGCTTGCGCTCTCCTGGAGCAGTATATGTTGCACTCCCTGTTTGCCTTGTCCCAAGTGAGCGTCCCTCCACTGAATGAAGATGCTATTTAATACTGAATTGTGTAACTCCCGCTCATGTTTGATGGCAAAATATGTGCTGAGGCTGTCCACCAGTGAGTTCTGGATGCCTGGAAGGTTGACTGCTGATAGGGTGCTGTGGTCCTGTACACACCAAATCTATAAGTTGATTGCTTCTACAAAAAGATTTTGAATAGAACCCTTTCCCCCAGTATTGAGGAGGTACCTACTGTATTGCTCTGCAAAGGAGAAAACATTGTACCTCCTGAAGGAGGATCCCCTCTTGAGAGTGATTTCTGAAAAGGGATAGGGAAGAGGTTTGGAGGAGGTGGGTCAAGAATCTTGATGGTATAGCTGGAATGGATGATATTCTATTATCACCACCCATTTGTGGGAAAATTTTGCTAGGTGGCCCCCAAAATGGATCTCAAAATTGGGTGGAGATGGCATTGATATTGGTTCTTAGCTCTCTAGCATCATGTCAAAAATCTCTGTTGGTTGAAGGGAGAGGCTGGGAAGCTGAAGCGGAAGGTGCAGGGTATCTTAGCCTCTGCGTTTTTTGTCATTTGTGAGGTCGCTTGTAGGTGTGATTGTGATGTCATAAGGGACTTCTTTTGTAGGGTTGTTTATGATACTTTCTCTTTGGGTCAGGCAGATACATATGCAAGGAGTGGAGGGTTGACCTAGTGTCTTTCAACAAGTGCAAAGAGTCATCCATCTTCTCATTAAAAAGATTAGTCTCTTCAAAGGGTAAGTCTGTAACAGTGTTTTGAATCTCCCTGGGAAACCTCAAAGAGTGATTCCCATCACATTGCAGCCACATCAGTTGCAGTTTATGAAGAGGTTCTGCCACTAGTTTTCCCTTGTCAATAAGGACTTGACACTGAGCTTTTTCCTCCTGAGGCAGCTTGTCCCTAAAGTCCAGAAACTTGGAGAAATTCAGGAAATTGCATTTGGTGTGAAAGGCCCGATAGTTTGTGATTTGAAATGACAGTACGGTGTATGTAAGCACGTTCCTCCCCATAAGGTTGAAATGCAAGTGTCCTTATCTGCAGAGGTAGCTCTCCAGTAGTATTGTCTGGATCTTTCAGGGGCTGCCTGGACCACCAAGGAGTTTGGGACATTGTGTCCCTTAACTGGGACAAAGGGCTGCTTCTTTCCTCTCTTGGGGGCAGAAGCACAAGTAGCCGGCTTATGCTATAGAGCCATTGCCAGTTCGGGTATGGCTTCATTTACTGCAGTGCAATCTGACTGGAGTGCAGAGGTGGGAAGATATCCTGGAGTTTATGCTAAGGATTTTCAATCTCTTCTAAGGAAATCTGGGCTCTTTCACCAGTCTCTGTAACAGCTTCTGAAACAGTCTATGATTGTCCAGGGAAGACAGAGTGACTGCCTCTTCATGTGATGAGGATGATATCCCGTTGGAGGTGGCGGTACTGATGGATCTGGCTCATCTTTCCCTTCTTCTGTGGGCTAAGGGGGTTCAGACTGCTCCCTCAGAGGACAGAGGGGTGGTAAGATTCCTTGTTCGAACAGACAGATTCTGGGTAAATGTGTGTCAGGGTCCCAAGGTCCCCAATAAGGCCAGTTAGCAAGGTTGAAGGTGGACTGTGGTGGTCCACCAGACATTAAATACCACTGGTCCTGAGTTCTGGTCTGCGCATCTGGCTCCAGTAGATTCTCAATCCCCTGTGGGCTAAATTCCCTGAGTGAAAGTTAAGCTGATTCCATTGTACATCCAGCTCTCCCAAAAATGCAAAGGTTGGATCTGGGTCCATTGGCAGTGCCAAACAGATCAGTGGATAGGAAACCATGGCTAGTGAACTGGATGGGGGATAGTCTTCTCCCAGAGTCTCTGATGAGGATCAGTCCTGATGATAACAAGGGAAATTGTAGATTTGGGAAGTCAAAGATATAGTCCAGAGTGCTATAAGTCACCTGCACCTTTGGAGGCTGTGTCTTGTTGCTCTGCCACTTTAATAGGTATAGATGGTGTTTTCTTATTTGGCCATGATGGTACCACTGGTGATTGCGTCTCTGTCTGTGCAGTTTTTGACAGTACTGGTGGCTCCTCGTCCTTCTTGTGCCAGTGCTTCATTTTAGGTGGCACCACAGTCAGCGTCCAAGTTGATGCAGATGCCAATATGGAAGAAATCTTGCTCCTGAGAGTCTTTTGAAGATGCCATTAAGTTTTAGGGGGCCTCAGATGTCATGAATTGAGCGTGAAGGCTCACCTGACTAGGAGAATGTTGGGGTGGATCTCTCCTTTCTGAGGGTAGAAGTGGATCTGCTTTTACGTCTGTGAGAGTACCCCTTACTCTCATAAGGGGGACCAGCCAAAGGATCCTTCCCTTTCCTGTCTCCACTCTGGAGTCAGACAGTACTAGAGAGCACGCTTCTTGCTGACCCTGGCCAATGTATAAGGTGCTTCTATCGCTGAAATTCTTGTGCTTGCCACATTTGGCTGGGGAAAGAGTGGCAGGTACTGCACTTAGCAGAGATGTGAGCATCTCTGAGGCAGCAGAGGGAATCCTGTGGCTGTTGCTGACTGACCAGGAGTGGGGGCAGGAGACATAGTTTTTGAAGTCTGATATCCTGGGCAAAGATCTAAGGACCCGCCAGGTGACTAGGAGAGTTCCCAGGGTGAGGATTCTAACATTGAGTAACTGGGGAGCCGTAAAACACTAACTAACGATTAAAAATCCCTGACAACAGCATGACTTGAATATTTACAGGAGAAGAGAATGATCAGCTCTGGAGACTGGAGGATTCCAACTCAGGTCATGCAGCAGTAAGAGCTGGAGAGGTGGTTGGTCTGCCCTGCGCCTTATGCTGTTGGTGCAGAGCATGAGGAGGGCAGAGGTGATGGCAGGGAACAAGAGACTTGCAAAAATTCTCTGGTCTCAGGTGCATGGAGCACATGCATACCCACAGTGGAGTACACATAGGGACCAGCACTCAGAGAAGAAAGAGTGATATACCCAGGCAAACAGGTTTGGAGAAGCTTCTGTATGTTTATCAAATCCCCCAACCTTCTGAGGCTTTGACAATTATTATGGTCAGATTAATTCACACCTAATGCACCAGAATGCACACAGAGACCTCTGACAGTTTGAGGACTCTTGGCTTCTAGAGCTCCAGTTTGTTTGGAAAATTAACCCTGACAGTTTTTGCAATTAGCTATTTCATATTTCTGACACTAGGCTAGGAAGCCTGTCAAGATTTTGCTTAGTTTGGCAGGGTGAAAAATACATTCTGTAGCTGATGGTCTATTGCATCTGAACATATCTGCTGTGCAGATGCTTTTTGTACAGAGCTTCATATTAGAGCTGGTCAGGAATTTTCTGTCAAAAAATTTTCTTTTTGGACAGAAAATGCAATTTCTGCAAAATCAAGAATTTTAGTGGGAATTATTTTGAAAACAATGTGTCAATTTTCCATCAGGAAAATCTAAACTAAATATTTCATTTCAGGTTGTTTTTGGTCAGTATGACTTTACTTTAGATGTGCTTCTGCTGTCACAGCGCCTCATGGGAGTTGTAGTTTGGATGCTTTATACCCCCATTCTTCCCTAGGGGTGGGCTCAAAGGCTAGACTACACCTCCATGACACACCCCAGACTCCCCTTTGGTTGAACCAACACCATGCCTCATGGAACTCATGTGACTATGGTGCATCACGGATGATTTAGTACAACCAGGGAACCTGGCTCACATCAGGAAATGGAGGTCTGAGACACAAAAATTCAGCTCCCATGAGTCACTGTGGCAGCTTGGGTTAAGGCTGAACCAAGTTGAAATAAAACATTTTGATTTGGAGATGTCAAATCAAGTAGTTTTAGTTTTTAATGAAAATGTAGAAACAAAATGTTTTGAATTGAAATTTTTCAGAACTTTCCTTTCTGCCAAAAATGTTGATAGTTAAATTTTTTGTCCTGTTATTTTCATTTTTAGAATTATCAGAATTTCCCACAGGCTTAAAATTCTGATTTTACTACCAGTTCTACTTAATATGTGTTGCTATTGTGCTTTGTTAATATCTTTGCCCTCAATCTCTGTTGCAAACTTGGGTGGTCACTGGACATTTCTTCCTCTAGGATGCATGTGATGAGCTGTCAATAAAATGTTTGGGACTCATATCTGTCCCTCATTATTCACGAACGTTTTATTTACCACAATTCTTTTTTAAATGGATACATGAAAGAGGGACACATGTAAATATCCTATGCATGCATCTGGCAGATATCAAGAAAAATAAAATGATTTAATTTAATTAAGAACTATTTAGTAATTTCCTGCACTAAGCCGAGTGTCTTTGATGAAGAATTGAGTTATTCCTTAGACACCTTCCAGAAATAGAAAGATGCTGCTCTCTGCAGTGACGCACTTGCAGGACAGGAATAAACTTCCTTGATACATATACCTGTCACAGAAAAATTCAATAAACAGACAAAAGGCTGAGCTATCTTTTAAAATGTTAGCCTTTAACGAGACTAATGGCAAATGACAGAAAGGGCACCAGAATTCACATCTCTGGATCAGTTTTTGCTGTTGATAATATCTATAATTAATTTATATTGTGAATCTAGTTTGACCTTTATGAAGAATGTGTGCTCTGGTAAAGGAAACAGAGGGAGTGGGGAAGAAAAAGAACTCCCATCCTAGCAGCCAGATCTGATGAAAGGAGAGAAATTCATTCCCACTTTATATATCAATCCTATCATGATGAACAGAATCCTAACACAGCCTTTTTTTCTAGGTCATCTGATGAAAAAACAGCCATTCATGCCCATCTCTTTTGACTGAGGGCTATACAAAGGGATTTCATAGATCCAGTGAAAAGCCAAAGTTTTTATAAGTACAATCTGCAAGGAGAAAATAATACGAAAAAGCATTTGGGACCCAAATTCTGCCCTCAGACACACTGCTGCTTTTAAACCAGCTGAAGTCAATGGGAGTGGTATCTATTTGTCTTGGGGAACAAATGGGCCCTAAGCGTCATAGAGATTGTGGACACATGAATTGCTGTGAGAGCCAGGCACCGACTCCCCCAGGCTCCCTTAAAATCTCAGCCCAGACCTTTACTCTGAACGAATGTCAATTAATTTAAAGGAGAATCTACCGAATTTGTGCTGTAGTGGCCTGATGGCTATCTTGTAGTGCTGAGATGGAGATTTGCAGAAGAGACGCCTGGAAAGTGCAGATTGAGGATCCCGTTATTGCAGTGTCTGTAAAAACCTCCATGCTACAGTTACTAAGATTGGCCAGTGCTACAGTTTTGGCTTTGGGATAAACACTATGGACCAGCTTTTTCAGTCCATCAAGTTCACTGTGTGTCGTTTACACAATGCAGAGTGCACCTAAAGTGGATGGGGATTTGCCCCAGAGCAGGGGTTGGCAACCTTTCAGAAGTCATGTGCCGAGTCTTCATTTATTCACTCTAATTTAAGGTTTCGCACGCCAGTAATACATGTTAATGTTTTTAGAAGGTCTCCTTCCAGAAGTCTGTAATATATAACTAAACTAGTGTTGTTGTAAAGTAAATAAGGTTTTTAAAATGTTTAAGAAGCTTCTTTTAAAATTAAATTAAAATTCAGAATCCCCCAAACTGGTGGCCAGGACCACTGAAAATCAGCTTGCTTGCTGCCTTTGGCACCTGTGCCATAGGTTGCCTACCCCTGCCCTACAGAATTGCCCTTGTGTAGGGGGAATCTCTGTTGGCATAAAGCTGGTGAAGGCTGCTCTGCTGCCTCCAGCACCAGAGCCCTCCCTCTTACCATAAGTGGAGGGAAGGTGGGTGTCTGTGTGAGGAGGCATGGCAGATCTAGGTTTCATTACACACCATTCTCCACTGGCATGAGGTCCCTGAACGACTCTACACCAGTGGCATATGTTAAAGCTTCACTTCTCTGCAGCTTCACTTTACACTGAGGCAAAGCAGCTGAGAATCAAGGAGCTGTGACCAGTTCTCCAAGACCCCCTCTCCCGTTTCTCCACTGCATCTCATCAGAACTCAGGTTCAGTGGAGAATTAAGCCTTCATAGCTCAGTTCTCATATTATTGTATTGGTTCCCTCTTGCCCAACTATGGTTAAGGGCCTGTCTTCAGAAGGGTCTGTAACTCAGTCATGAAAAGGCAGCCTAGGCTGAAATATGGCATCAAATGGACTCAGCCGAAGAACGAGGAATGAACAAATTCACCAAATTGCAGTGCGGGTTCCAATGTGGAGGTTTGCAAATATCAGAACGTGCAAAGCCCAGCCTACCCTCCTCTTTCCACCCCCGGCTGAAGACCGATACAGAGAACACTGTTCCTCTTGGCCTTCCTCATGCATTCAACTCTTCCGTACTGCTCATGCTAGTACAGTGGTTCCCAAACTTTAACAACCTGTGAATCCCTTTCACTAAAATGTCAAGTCTTGTGAACCCCCTCCTAAAAATGAATATTTCCATGGATTTTCTCCTTTTCCTGAGTATAAATTATAAAAGCAGTGATCTTAGAAATATAAAATTTGTTTTTATGACATTCTTATTACACCTTATTTATTATTAATTATAATTTATCATTACAATATTTTATTAGATTATGAAACCACAACACTCTTCCACACTTGTATCACTTTGAATAAGCTTTTTACAAGACAAAGCTCCTATGTTTCATCAAGGAGTATCAGATGTGAAACAGCTCCTCCTACACAAGCATTCAGGTCTTGAGCAGTCCAGGCAAACAATGCACATTACAACAGAGCTTAAACTTGTTCTTCATAATAATTTAAAAACAATACTAGCTGCCTATTTAATTTTAAAAACAGCCACAAATATCCACCTCCCTTTCCATTTCTTATAAGAGTCTCGAAGTTGAAATCTCCTCAGTGTGGTAGATATGCTTGTTTTGATCTGCTTAGCTCTTGGAAGTCCAGGGACTCCGGGCTGCTGGCTGCCTTGGGTCCCTGGGGACAACTCTGTCTGCCATTAGGGAATTTTTCCCCCCCGAGAACCCCCTGTAACATTTTGAGAACCCCCAGGGGTTCATGAACTCCAGTTTGGGAAACCACTGTGCTAGGAAGATGGGCTCCTGGTGCTTCACCTCTCCTTAGACAGTAACAGGACAGCAGCTGACCTCACTCTGCCTGGCTCAGTTGCCAAGGTGCTTGTGATGTATTTGAATGTACAGAATGGAGGGTTAAATCTCTTCATGTGAATTTGTGCTTACGTTGAATTTTTCTAGATGAGAAGGCGCAGCCTGAGTTTCACAGAGCTCGACCTGACCCTTACGGTATCTACTTGAAGATGGGCTTGTCTTCACTACGCGCGGTAGCAATCGGTCTTTTGGCGATCGATTTATCTCATCTCGTCAAGACGTGATAAATTGATCCCCAGCGGTGCCTCCGTCGACTCCGTAACTCCAGCTCACCAAAAGGCGCAAGCTGGAGTCGACGGGGGAGCGCACCAGCGACCACCGCCGCCGTGAGGACAGCAGGTAAGTCAGCTGCAGATACGCCAACTTCAGCTACGTTACTCACATAGCTGAAGTTGTGTATCTGCAGTCAATCCCCCTGCCTAGTGAAGACCAGCCCTTAGATGCTGAACTGAAACTTCTGGAAAGAGGGCCTACTTTCAAAACTGGCCAGGATTGAGTGGGAAACTGCTATTCTAACTGTAAACAAGTGTGGTGCAGTAAGAGTGCGTGGCTCTTTTAAGGTCACCATAGACCTGGAACTGACAGTTGAAAAATACCCCCTGTCTAGAACTGAAGATTTTTTTGCACCAATGGCAGGGAAACAACGATTCAGCAACATTGATTTGTCACAGGCCTATCTGTGGATGGAAGTTGAGGGAGAGTCTAAGGCAAACCTCACAATCAACACAAACGGGTCTGTACCAGTTCAACAGACTAGTGTTTGGTATTGCTTCAGCGCCTGCAATATGGCAATGGGCCAAGTTTTGAAAGGTATTCTGAGTACACAATGTTATCTGGTTGACACTATTGTGACTGGTGGAAGTGATGAAGAACATCTGGAAACTTTGAAAAGGGTATTAAAACAGCTGGAAGAATACCGGTTACGAGCTAATTGCATAATATGTTAATTTTTCAAGGACGTGATAGGTTATTGATGTACAAGCCCTACATAAATCTCAGGAGGGTACTCCAAGCTGATGTACAGCCAACAACCACTCTGGAAAACCCTTTGCCAGCCCCAATGGCAGAGGGGGTGTGCTGCAGGGGAAGGGATATGACTGGAGTGCTGTTGTGTTCTGATCTGCTGCAGCGTTCCCTTTGCTGGGGGATCATAAGACAGAGCAGTTGTGAGACTGCTCTAAATTACTCTTGGGGGCAAATTGGCTGCTGGCAAATCCTGGCTTTGGAGAACACAAAGGTAGCATAGAGCCCCAAAGGTATAGCACAACTCAGTCAGGCCCAGACACACAGGGCCCTAATACTTTGAGAGAGAAAATAAGGGCACAACCATTAAAGAATCCAAAGGAGCAGATAGCTTTCCCCTGATGTGTCTTATTTCCAAACCAAAGCCTTAAACTTTGTTTGCATTCAGTATGAAATGTCACAGGAACTCCTTCATTACAATTCTAATCCAATTCCTGGCATCAGTACAGTAAGTTCTTCAGAGTGTAATGTGGTAATTATTCTTTGAACTTCTGGAAAGTGATTCAAATTACATCCTAATGAGCCAGCTGATTAGATAAAACAGAAACGAAAACTTTGAAAAAGCTGAGGATGCCGAATGGACCTTTATTTTCTTTAGTGTAAAAGCAGAAACGTGGATGTGAATCAAAAGGCTTTAATTCACGGGCTCTCTATGGTAGATCTCACTCCAGTAAGCCTTTTTGTTTTGTTTTGTTTTTACATGACAGACTCAGTTTCCAGCTGGCCTTTGCTAAATCTACCTAATCCCAGACTACAATTAGCAACAACATTGCTCTACTTACATTCCAGTCTATAGTAACAAAGAACAGGTGCCTTTTAATTTCTTCAACTCCATCGAGGCCAGCACCTGCCAAGACAACAAGAAGAAAGTGTCAAAATAAAGTCGAGCCAGGAGGAACATGCTGTATTCTTTAAAGCCATCACCAACATATCCCTCAATTCCCCTTGAAGAAAATTTAGAAATGTCAAAAATTGTTTAAACCATCACAAATATATACAAGGACATTTTGTTAATGCAAACATCACAGCCGGGAAAGAAAAGCCGTTGAACACGTGAGTTTTGATTGTAAGCTTGTGTCAGGTTTGCATGGCCAGACTGTCATGATTCATATTAGATAAGGAAATAGAATAATTGAAATATAGAACTGGAAGAGACTTCAAGAGGTCATCTAATCTGTTCTCCCACACTGAGGTAGGACCAAGTATGCCTATACCAGAAGTTTTCAAACTGAGGGGCATGTCAGAAGGGTGCAGAGGAATGTTTGGTGCGGGGAAGCAGTGATGGCAGCTGGCTCGGGGCAGCCCTACATATTGGGGTTCAGGGAGAGAGTGCCATTTCCACCCCTTGACTCTCCTTTCCTCTCTATTTTTGTCTGGATTGGGGAGGTGCCACCAAAAATTGTAACTCAAAGAGAGGCTTTCAGCTTGAAAAGTTTGAAAACTGCTGGTCTAGCCCATCTTTGACAGGTGTTTTCTCTAACCTGTCCTTAAAAACTGCTCATGATGGTGTAATACTTTGGGGTTCAACCCAGAGCAATGAGAGGTGGTGTCACTGCCTGTCCTGTAACCTTGGGTGCCTTAAATGCTCAGCCGCTGTGGCTCACAGTCCAGAAACCTTGAGTGCCTGTGCTGTGCATCCCTGGTTCAGCCCTGACCCTAGCAGTCTGCCTACAACACAACAGCCAGACACTAGTCTCCACCAGCCTTAGTTACTACTTGCAGAGTGACCTCAACACACTCCCAGTCCTGAATTTTCCCCTGCCCTGGAGTGTCCAGCCCTCTCCTGGAACACTCAGAGATGTAACAAGGTTTGTCTTTCCTTTGAAGAGACAAAAGCACAGCTTATTACTTTAACTGGAGCTAAGAATCACTTCAATTCAAACACAGCACTGGTTTGGTTTAGTTTAAAAGAGAACAGTTTATTAACAAAAGGAAATGGTTTCTAAGTGAATTCATGTGCAAGGGATAAGAACAAAAATAGTTACAAGCAAAAGTAAAAATATACTTTATAATGGCTAAGACCTAATTTACCAGCTACTCTCTTTGTTTAAGGTAGATTTTTTTACTGATTTTTCTTTTTTCCAGCCATGGCTGAGTTTCTCTCAGTCAGGACCTTCCACAAACATACAAAGGTATTGGAGTCTCATCTTCCTAGGTTACAGATGCCAAAATGGCTCTCTGTTTCCCCTTATATCACTCAGAGTTCATTGACTTTGTTTTAAGGAGCAGGATGACCTCATGATGTTCTTTCCTTCCTGTGGACATCCCATCCTCGTACTGATTTGTATGTAAATGAGGCTTTCATTGTTTTGATTCCAAGATGCTACCTTCCCTCCAGTCTGGGGGAAACCTGTTTTTCCCTGTGTTTGGTCACATAATTTAAAGCATAATTTCATTGAATATGCATAATTCCTCATATAGTGTTAAGATGTACATTTCACAACAATATTAATCACCAGCATGTCACTGACTTTCACAAAAGATGTTACTCAATACACTTTATAATACAGTAATATTGTATACAATTAGTTGATACTTATCGTTTGAGGTTCAGACCCCCACAAGAAGCTACCAGCCCCACTCTCTGGATAATGGATAGCTTTATTTACATTTTATGTAAATGTACCTTCATAGTCTCAAACTGATGACCAGGCTGGTCAAACACATTCTTTTGTCTACAGCAGACTGGGCTTATGCACTGCTTGCCAAACAAACACATTTCTAGCAAATGTCCATCACTCTTTGTACACAACCTAAGCCTACATATGTAAGAATAATGATCTTCTCTATTGCTTATTTCTCTTTACACCTTCCTTTGCTCTATGTCCCTTACCAGAAACAAAGAAACAGAAAACAATAAAACTATAGCCTTTCTTTAACATTTCCCAGCCTCTTTACTCCAGAATCTCTTGGAACTATTTTACCATTGGTGGAAGTGTGAAGTTTTTCAGTGATATCTCACATGACACCTTCTGGGGCGTATACCATGACAACAATGTGTTAGATGTAATGAGTATGTCAAGCCTGACAAGAGTTGCTGACACACAGTAGTGAATCACCAGTCAGATTTGCTACTTGCTACTCCACAGGCATATGTTCAAAGTTCTCCTGAGTTCATAAATTAAAGGGCACCTTTTACTCTTCTTAATATGCATACTACCCCAGTGCTTGCTTCACACCCATCTGGGTCACCCAAGCCAGTAGAGAGTTCTATCAAACCAAGGTGCGAAACCGGATCTCTTTCCATTCTGAGCTGGCCCTGCCCCCAGCGGAGTGCTGACCTACAGCTTTCCCAGAGGCTGACTACTCTCAACAGAGTTCAGGTCCACAACTATTGACCTAGTTGTGCCAGGGTCCCATCACACCCAGCAGATCCTGGCCCCTGGCCCCTTTCAGCTTTGCCCCAGACCTATGAAACACTGACTCAGTTTCCCCAGTGAGCGTTTACTCCCTCGATCACTGTGTCTGGCTACAGTACACTTGTACCTGAGCCCTTGGCCTCAATCCTGTTACCTCATTACAGAAAACAAACACACCAAAAACACAGATTTCCCCCCATTTCCACAGTCAGAATCCTGGAATAACCTTTAGTGTTCATAATGACTTAGGCTACAAGAAGAGTAGTGGGATTCATCATACCCACATCTGCTAGCTTCTATCAGGCACAACCCATTACGTCGTTCTCCTGGGTCCCATGAGCATAACTTGCCACTCCTCTTCTGTTAGAGCTTCTGTTGCTTCAGCTCTATCTCCTTACTCCGACACCTGGCCTCCAACTCTGCCTGTCTCTCCTTTTCCACTCCAGCCTCCACAGCTCTAATACTCTTGCCACTGCTGCCACCTCTGCTGGATTATTTGTGGAACCATCTGCTTGATCTCTTCCATGCCCTATAGGAGAAAAAGGGACCCCTTCCCCAGATTGGAGCAGTGCCCTTTCTTGCCTCAGGGCATACAAGCAGGGCGTGGCCACCGGCTCTGATTTCTTCTGATCAGCTGCTGACAGAGCTCACTGCACACAGCTTTTCTAACTGCTTCATGGTGAGCTCAGCATCTGTTTCTTTGCTCTTCCTGCTTACTCTTCTTTACACCTTCCTTTGCTCTATGTCTCTTACACAAAACAAACAACAGAAAAAAATAAAACTATAGCCATTCTTTAACAGTTCCCAGCCTCTTTACTCCAGAATCACTTGAAACTATTTTACCTTTGCTGGAAGTGTGAACCTCAGTCAACCAGCAAACTGAGAATAAATCCTGGCTTAATTGTGTCACAGAAGGGGATTCCACAACCTCCCTCAGTAACCTATTCCAGCACTTAATTATCCCTGTAGTTAGAAAGCTGTTCCCAATATCTAGCCTAAAATCTCCCTTGACGCAGATTAAGCCCATTACTTCTTTTCCTACCATCAGTGGAAATGGAGAACAATTGATCACCATCTTTTT
The DNA here is from genome assembly GCA_007922305.1 of Dermatemys mawii. Taxonomy (NCBI): domain Eukaryota; kingdom Metazoa; phylum Chordata; order Testudines; family Dermatemydidae; genus Dermatemys; species Dermatemys mawii. The sequence goes on from ML677386.1 coordinate 4,161,966, forward strand.
GTAACAGCCCTTAGCATATCTGAAGACTTAGCAGATCCTTCCCCAAATCTTTGCTTATTTACATGTCTAGTTTTTGCAGATTTTCTTCATAGGTCAGGTTTTCTAAACATTTTTTGATTTTTGTTGCTCTGCTTTGGACTTTTCTATTTTGTCCACACCTTTCTTAAAGTGTGGGACCCAAAGCTGGGCCCAGTACTCCAGCTGTGACCTCACCAGTGCTGACTAGAGTACAATTGCCTCCCGTGTCTTACATACAATACTCCTGTTAATATATCCCAGAATAATAGCTTTTTTCACAGCAGCACCACACACTTGCGTCTCATTAAATTTGTGATCCACACTATAACCCCACAGCGTCTTTTGAACATTACTACAGCCTAGCCAGTTATTCCTCATTTTGTAGTTGTTCATTTGATTTTCCTGAGTATATTACTTCACACTGATCTTTATTGAATTTCATCGTGCTGATTTCAGACCAATTCTCTAATTTGCCAAGGTCAGTCTGAATTTTAATCCTGTCCTCCAAAGTGCTCCCAGGCCTCTCAGCTTGGTGTCATCTGCACATGCTATAGGCACACTCTCCACACCATTATCCAAGTCATTAATGGAAATACTAACCAGTACTGGAACAAGGACTGTTCCCTGTGGGACCCCACTACATATGTCGTCCCAGTTTGACAGCAAACCATCAATGACTACTTGTTGAGCAAGATTTTTGAACCAATTGTGCACCCACTTCATGGTAATTTTATGTAGGCCACATTTCCCTAGTTTGCTTATGAGACTGTCATGGGGGACTGTGTCAAAAGCTTTACTAAAAATAAAGATATACCATCTTTATAGTTTCCCTCCTATCCACTAGGCCTGTAACCTTGTTAAGGAAATTAGATTGGTTTGGCATTTGTTCTTAACAAATCCATGCTGGCTATTACTTATCACCTTTTTATCCTCTAGGTGCTTACAAAGTGATTATTTAATATGTTCCAGTATCTTCTCAGGTATTGAAGTTAGGCTGACTGTTCGATAATTTCTCAGTCCTCTTTGTTCCCTTTTTAAAGATAGGTACTCTGTTTGCCCTTCTCCAGTCCTGTTGAACCTCATCTGTTTCTCCATGAACTCGCAAAGATAACTGTTTTGATATCACCTCAGCTAGTTCCTTAAGTACCCTAGAGTTAATTTCATCAGGCCTTGCCAATTTGAATATAGCTAACCTACCTAAATATTCTTTAACCTGTTCTGTCCCTATTCTGGTTTGTATTCCTTCCTCTGTTGTTAATTTTAATTGTGTTAAGCATCTGGTCACAATTATCCTTTTCAGTGATGTGAAATAGACTCTTTATCAAGCAGCTACATGTGCCAGATGTTAGCACACTGATTGATGCACTATTAGAAGGCACTCAGATACTACAATGATGAGTGTAGTCTAGAGCCTGTACTGAAGAGAGAGAATAGAATAAAACTAGGCAGGACTAGGAGTCCAAAGAGCTTTCTGACATGGAGGGCAATGGTAATACTGACACTAGCACTTACAGATATTCATATGTAGCCACCCTGTGAGAGTTCAGTTTTATTCACTCCAGTTTACAGATGGGGAAACTCTGGTGCACATAGTTTAGATTCAAATTTACACAGAAAGTCAGCTGATTTGGGGTAACTCAAAGCTTTACGTGCCCATTTTGAGACACCTGGTTCTCATTTGTATTGGCACCAAACACACCAATGTCAAAGATAAAGTTGTTAGTGAACAAAAAGTCTTATGTTTCTTATGTAGTCTACTGATTATTTAGTAAAACTCCATGGGGTTTGTCAGCACATGTCAAATTCTTTCATTACTTTTGCTTTAATGTCTTCATTTAACATCTTTCTTGTTTATGCCTTTCAGCACATTTAGTTTACTAGCTTGAAGGAAATCAACAGGTGTTCAGTAATAACTAAACAACTCTCAGATTTGACTGTGTGCCATGTGATTGGTTGATTTGTTTTTATTAATAGCATCTTTCATTCTCCTATGGGGGAAAATAACACCTGGAAAAGAACATTCTGCATTGCAATTTTGCAGCCATTTCCTGTGAGATGCTGAGCATCTCCAGGTTTGTTGAGCACCTCAGTTCCGACTGACATTAGTGGTAGCAGAGGACACTGAGTACCTTGCTGTGGGTCAGGGACTAAGCCTTTTATTTGCAATACATGTACTTCCTAACAAGCAGTTGTGTAAAAGCTCTTGTCAACTCAAGCTTTTGTAAAATGTGACATCTGCTTTCGATGTACATAAGACATTATTAGTGTTTGCCAAAGTGCACTGGTCAAGAACTGCATTCAACAGCCTGCTTAAACATTGGCTCATGACTAGGTTATTAAAAACAAATATTGCTTGCATATTACATGCAGGGCTGTCAGCCATGTGCATGGGAAAACTGACCCAATAGGTGTGTTTACAATTTTGATTTGTTCCCCCTGGTATTCTGAACATAGAACAGGCTGCTGCCAGAAATCTGAAAATACAAAAACATGGCCAGCTACAAATCTTGTACCATGAATTTCTTACTAGGAATTTTCAAACATCATCCAAGTTCAAGGCACAGTTCAGATTGCCTACTAAACATATATGGCAGGTCTGCTTCTGATTTCACTGACACCAGTATAGCTAAGTGGAAACTCCTCTGAATACAGCAGAGTTACACTAATATAAACCCAGCATCAGAAGAGTATCAGGACCAGCAAATGTACTTAGAAGAAATAATGGTGAAGAATATATGTTTTTGAACAAAGATAAGGGATAACTTCATAATGTGTAATAATGCTTCTTCATTATAAGACAATGCCAAAATTTGACAGCCAAATCCTAGTCTCCCTGAAATGAATGGAAAAATTCCCATGGCTTCAAAAGACCCAGGTATGGCCCTTAGTATATGACCAGCTGGTAACATTTCCTAGGATGGGCACAACAGATGTTTTTCTGCCTCTATTCTTTGCTCCTGCAATTCCATCCTTTGTTCCTTTACAACTGCCCATGCTATTGCCTTAGGAACACTTCGCTATTGTATGGCAGGAATGACTCATCCTTCTGACAGGGATTGTGATATCAGTATATGTCTATCATCAACCATTTCCCTCTTTAGTGGTGTATTTGAATACCACAGTCTTCTTTCTTTAAATGACTTAACACGAATGTAAATATTTCGAGTGTCTTTATTATTTTTCAATAAGATTGAAGACCAATGAAGACAATAAGCTAACTCCTTCTGTTAGAGGAGGATTACTGGCAAGATAAAAATCTGTTGTCGTGAACTTTGTAGTTTGAGCGCCCATCTCTAGTGAGTGTGTTCTCTTAGAATGGCCTAATTGCCTTAATGGCTGGTGGCCTTGAAATTGCCTAATTTTCACAAGAGACGAGTACTGCTCATGACGCTGAAGTCAAAGGGAGAGGTCAGTGCTCTGTATTCAGCACCTCACATTTGCTCATCAAATTTCCACCATTATCCAATGCCATGTACACCTACAGTGCAATTAAAATACTTTTTTTGATGAAGGGAAGCACAAAGTGATCAAGATAATCAGTGTATCTAAATTCATGTGGATTGCATGAATGGACTTGACTAAAAGGAATGGACTAGATGACCTCTGGAGGTCCCTTTTAGCACTACATTTCTATGACTGTAAAATATCTGATTGTCAAAATTTAGATAACTGGGATTACCGTGTTTCTTCTCTTCCCCTCCATCTCACCCTCATTTTAATTCTGTTATTATTTTAGAATTCATTATCTGAAGGACTGCTATAGCTTCAAACAAGTATTCTTGTGGCTTCATGAAATACTATTTGTTAAAATATCATAAGTAAAGTGGAAAGAAAAGCAAGATTATAATCAGAATAAAGTGATTTTTGAAGTCTAGTGTCTTGCAGTTTTCCAGGGTTAGAAACAAATTGGTGTTTGGTGGACAATACAAATGCTTTCTGGATCACTAAACTTCTGAACAAGCGATTGAATACAAGTGTTTGATCCATAATATAGCCCCTTCTTAATTTTACCATGCTTAATTTAATTTTCCAGGGATTTTCTGTGCCAGAATGTCTGATCCTATCTTTGTTTAACTATGGACTGTTATACCTAGCCCAGAGTGGGCTAAGATCTATAAAGCCAAAGTACTCCTTTTAAATCCTACCTTCTGTTAACTATTTAAAGCAATTATCTAGTTAATTTAAATACTCCTCCACTCATTACTAGCAACATTATTCTAATCATCCTGCCTTTTAATTCTCATGTCATTAGTCCCTATACAGATATTTACAACAAGCTCTTCACCAGTACCCCCAAAATGCCTGGTAATATTAATGAAAGACAATAACTCCCTTTCTATAGTATATTGCTTTGCCTTGGCTTTATAAACTAAACTTTTCTTTCCTGTTCTTCTGCTATAATTAATATGTCCTTCCTTCCCAATCCCCTTTTTATCACAGTAAGCATTAAGCTTTAAAACCTTGATCCTCAACTACTTGCCATCATAATGGAGAAAATCTAGCCAATATTTTCATAACTTGGTCTTGTGGTGAATTACATCTGAATTCCACGCTGGAGAACTGGAGTCTATCCCTGACTGTGCCGCAGAATGCTTATGTGATGCTGGCAAGTCACATAAACCCAAATTTCTCACAGGTGGTTACTACCTGTGTGTTTCTTACTTTATGGTTGCCCAACTTGAGACACTTTGGCCAGATTTGCAGAAGTGCTGATAGTGCAAAGCTGCAACTGAAATCAATGGGAGCTGTGCTTTCAACATACGAAGTGCCATAAAAATACTAAGTTTTCTGAAAAAAAAAAATCAGGGATTAAGTGTGTTAAATTGGGCAACGAAAAAATCAGTTGACACTTTTGGTTTTAATCTCTCCATGCCTCAGTTCTTCAAGTGTAAATTGGGTCTAATGCCACCCCTCACCTCAGAGAAGTGCTGTAAAGATAATTAACTAGGTGTTTGTGGCATGCACTCAGACATTACGAGGAAAACACCAGGGAAATGCCTATGAGGAAATTAATAATTCTGTGTTCGGTGCAGGGTTTTGAATTGTGTGTGGTTAAGCATAAAAAGAATCTTGAATAATTACCCCTACAGTAAGCACTGATCATCCTGTGCACTGAATGAGGGTAGGATCCTGTGGAAAAAATAGTATGTGATCATATAATTAAAGATTGTGGGTAAAATTTTCAGGAGTGCCTAAGTGACTTAGATGTGCAAGTCCCATTTTCAAAAGCGGTTTTAGGTGTCTTGGAGCCTATGTCTCATTAAAGCCAAGGGAGACAAATTAAGATTGGATTGGCAATGTGTATTCTGGCCTGTACCAACTTCTGAGTTTTTGACTTTGCAACCTTAACTTTCTTTTTAACATAGCTATTGAATATAATTTTAAATTGAATTAATTGTTAAAAAGGGGTCCAATTCAACTGCCATTGGAAATATTCCCACTGATTTCAATAGATGGTGGATTAGGTCCAGTAACAGCTAATAAGTTTGCTTCAACAAATATCATCTCAGTAGTTAAGCAACATGTAGGTTATAAAAATCAGAATATCGATTTTATTCCCTTCGTCTTTGTAATACAATAAAAAGAAGAGTTACTTACCCTAGAGTAATTGTGGTTATACAAGATCCTGTAGTCAGTGTGACTCCCTCTGTAGAACTACCAGAGCCTCATGTGCGAGAGATTGGAAATTGTTGAACAGCAGTATCTGGCCTATGCATGCATCTTTGTGCCTTCTCAGGCTCTTGTGTGAGGACATAAAGGAGACAGTGGTACCAATCTCTCAGTTCTCTTGCTATTTGAAGCCTGTGTTACTTGCAGACTCTGAAAGCGAGGATGGAGGGCAGTTTGTGAGATCCACAGTGACTACAACATCTCGAAGAAACAGTTTCTGTAGAGTGACCGTTCTTTGAATGTATGTCAGTATGGATCCTGCTGTAGGTGACTAGCAAGGAGTATCCCTCAGGATGGTGGGAGTGAACAGTTTCAGCTGCATCAGTGACTGAACTGTTCCCCTGAACTTTGTGGCTGCTCTGGCTGCCATATCAAGATCATAAGATTGGAAAGTTTCTGAAGCAGGTGACAGATGCCGCTTGTGCTCTGGTGGAATGTGCCTGGATATTCAAATGGAAAGGCTCTCCAGCTAACTGATAACTGGTGGAAACGTATTACATGATCCACTTGGAAATTCATTGTGATGAGATGGCTTGGCCTTGGACTAACCAGAAATGATCACAAAGTGACAACGAGTCAGACAAAACTTTGACTTGGTCCCATTATGGTAATGCAGCAGAACTGTAGACAGGTCTAAAGTGTGCTGTTTCTTCTCTAGCATTGGTGAGTGTGATTTTGGGAAGAAGACTGGCAAGGTAATTGATTGATTTTTGGTGATAGTCTGAGACCACCTTGGGGGTGAAATTTGGGTGTAGTTTAAGTATCACCTTGGCCATGTGAAAGACCACAGTCCAGCCATCAGAGAGTCTAGTGTTCACTGACTCTCCAAGCCAAGGTGATAGACACCACAAAGATCCTCTTGATGGTAAAGGGTGCACGGAGTATTCTGTCACTGGTTCAAAGAGAGGGTCCATACTCTTCAGAAGAATACGCTTTAGAAGAATAACAATGAGGTTTCATGAGGGAGTCAGGTCCTTAAATGGAGGGCTAATATGAAGAAAGCCCTTAAAGAATTTCAGTATCTTTGGGTGTGAAGATTAAGTGTGACTGTGCTGGAATGTGACACACTGATAATGCTGCCAAGTGGACTTTGAGAGAATTAAATGATAGTTTTGCCTGTTTCAACAACAGCGTAGTCTAGGATTTTCAGTGTTGCTGCCTCAACTGGGTCCAAACCATGTTGGGCTGCCCATATAGACAATATTTTCCACTTCGAGGCATAAGTCTTCCCAGTGGAGGATTTTCTGCTTCGTATGGGAATCTTTTAAACCTGTAGGAACCAGTCTCAGTCAGTACTGTTCAAACAGACAACATCTGAGCCATCTAGTATAACAACAGGAGGGCTGGATGATGATGTTGATTCTGTGATATGTGCAGGCAGGCCAGGAGAATGGGATGTCATGGGACCATCTGTAGCAGGTCTGTCAGCCAAAACTGTCTTGGCCAGTAAGGATCTACCAGGATGACTGTAGCTTTGTCCCTCCTGATCTTGGACATTAGCCTGGAGAATTAGTGGCAAGGCATATATGAATCCTCCAGATCACTGCAAAAGAAAAGCATCTGGCAATAATCCCAGGCTCATGCCTGTTCTGGAACAGAAATTCATGCATTTCACAGTGTTCCCTGTGGTGAATAAGTCTACTATAAGGGTCCCATAGGGGTAGAGTATAAGGTGTATGATAAACTCCTTCAGTGCCTCCTTGTGTTGGTCACTGGGAGACTGCTTAAGAAGTCTGCCAGGCCTTCATTGAGCACTAAGCGGTTTAGACCCTGTGGGATTATCTTGTGTTGATGTCACCACTTCTATAGCTTGACGGTTTCTTGGCAGAAGAGGGGATGAATGGGCACTTCCTTGTTTGTTTACATAGAGCATCATCAACATGTATTGCAGGCTTTGCACTGGGGAGTTCCACAGAACAGGCTGGAACGCTATGAAGCCAGTCTGATGTTCCCCCAGCTCCTGGACATTCACGTATCATCTCAGGTCATCCTGACACCATGCCCTTGAATCTGTAAGTGGTTCATCTGGGTATTCCAGCCCGCTGAAGTATCTGTGATAAGTGTGAGTTAGGGAGGAGACAGAGAATGGACCAGAGGTGGCAATGCCAGTGCCAGCACAATTTTCTCTCTCAGCACAACTTTTTCTGCACCAGTCTTCAACAGAGATGCTGGATAATGGTGGCTTGTCCACTCACAAGATCTCAGGGGATCTGTCCATAGCAGGATGGATAGGGTTTGAAGTTGGTAAATTTAGGTCTGCCAAGTTAAGGAGCTCTGGGCATGAAGGTGTGTACAGGGGAATCTAGCTGTTGATACTCATAAGATCAGTTGATCTGAACACAATGGTCAAATATGAAGTTAATCAAAAGAGCTCTGAAGAAATTCAGAAGGTTTAGCCAAAACTAAGAACTAGTGGGTTAGAAACTCACCAGATTCTGTCTCACTGTAATAAATAAGAACAGGGAACTGCGGGAAGGTTGCAATCACTCCACTCTTTATGCCTTGGCATAGGAGCATGAGGAGGTACATGTGCAGCCCCGACAGACACTGTTACTTTAAAATGTCCAGTCCCATGCACTTGAGGCACATGAGCACCTTCGGTGGCTCTACACTGACCATATACTTGGAGAATGTTAATTTTTGTACATTAGCAAAGCACTAAAAGGTCACTCAGCAGCACAAGGACACGGATAGCAAGAGGGAAGCTTCCATTTTCCACACAAGATTATTGTTAGAGATTTCAAGAACCACAGCTCAGCCAGATGGCGATGTAATTGGGCTGCCAAACATCTTGCTAACAACTGTCAGTCAGAATGCTAATGCTGTGACTGCTATATGTGGGATCAGATGATCTGTGTAGTAGTAGATCCCTCCATAATACCACCTCAAGCGACTGAACAACTAAGTATAAAAGCCAGAGGCAAAAAATCTCTCCTGCACCACTTGCTTTTTACACATCTTGGAACAAGTTATGTGCTTAATTTAGCTTTGCTCTCCTATCCCTATTCCCAGTCAATATACATAAACAGTATAAAGAGTTACAGGAGATAACAGCATCCTGCTTTTCAAAAGTTTCTCAGGATTTACACTATGATGTGTCTTACTTGCAAAAAGGAAAGTAATTAATTAGCTGCCAAAACCCCATGGGTGCTGATGTCAGCCAACTGTATATTTAATGAGGACCAATTAGTTATTTCTTTTCCTGTGACAGACCTTACAGAAGTCAAAGATCAATTATTCTTCTTTTCCCTGAGGCCTTTTCTTTACAGCCACCTACAATTTCTAGAGCAATATACTCCCACTGATACAACAGAGCATACACAGAAGAACTAAATGATGTGACTGATTGGTAGTGAAGGATAACTTACAGTATATTATAAATATACAGGAAAACCTTACTTCCCTTATTTCTAAAGAGGTGAAATTATTCTCGAGTAAAATAGCTTTTGTTCTTGAATAGAGTATCCAGATGGGGAATTAGAGCAAAAAAGCTATAAAGGAATATATTACTTTCTCCTTGTGCTGAGCTTAAACTCTGAATATGTTCAGAGGTTTGACTGACACTACTTTTTGCAGTTCTGTGCAGTGCACTCTGCATTTTATTAGTAGTTTACAGCCTTCTGGGTGTTAAAATTAATGCTGCATCTTTATTGAGTCAATAAATTAATATTTCAGAAATGGGAAAAAGTCACATATATTTGGAAAACAATTTCAACCTTTTCTTAGCAACATCGTTGGGTGGAATTTTAGGATCACAGGCATCAAAATTTCTCTTTGTTGTCCTTTTTTTCCTTCTCCAGCTCTCACATCTGAGAACCGTACCAAATTGTATACTGAAGTGTCACTTACTAGTGGAAATTTGGTAATAACAGTGGTATTCAAGCCATTTAAATTTGGTAATAACAATGGTATTGAAGACTTTTAAAGATGGAAAAAGGAGAATGAATAGAGGATGATAGTACGGAAGAAAAATGGATACATGGGACATAGGAGGTGTAAGCTGAGGTGTAAGAGAATAGGGGGCAGGAGAGAACAGAGAAATTGGGAGAGTAGAGGAGGAAACCACCATTTTTTCCCCTTGCACTCCTCTACTTTAGAAAGCAAGTCATTCTCTTATTCACAGAGCAAGAGACTAGAGAGCAGATGGACTCTACAATATTTTTACAGGCAGAGGTAACATTTTAAAATAACAACATAATGCTATGACTTTGATGTCCTCAATTTGCTATGGTTACTCTTGTTTTTCACTAAAATCTCTAGGAAACAAATTTTCAAAGGAACCATTTGCTAAAACATGAATGGACACACTAAGTCTCCTATGTAATCCCAAAATACCATGAGTTTTCTAATGGAACTTTTGAGTATAGGCAGAGCTGGCTTTACACAAATAAATCAAAAACATTCTGTATGCTTATTCAAACATAACAGGGTGCAATAATGAAAGAAGAGTAAAACAAAATCTTTGTGATAAAGCAGACAATTCATTTTAAGGTGCTAAAGAGGAGCAGGCCCTTTGTTCATAATGCTCCCACTAAAGCAAATGAGACAGCACAGAAATTTAATCAGAGTGTCTTTGCAAGAATTCTCCTTCTCTCCTTCACCTCCCTCCAAGATGTGGAGCAGAAATATAGAGAACTCATTAAAATACCTTACTGGCATCTCATTTTCCGGTGTTACTATCCACAGGAGTTATCTTATGCAATTCATAAAGGTTGGTGATTTACTTCCCCTCTTCACTGAAGAAAGAAATCATGAATTAATCTCATGCTTTGAATTCTAATTCTATGCTTGATTTTCTTGCTTCTCTTTTTAGTAATGCTTGTGTTTTGCTGCAGAATAAATATGAATATAAATGTATATGTAATGGAGAGGATAACTACCAGTTAAAATGCATTGAGGGAAATTATCACCACCATATTGTACAGAAATCAAATGAGCATCCATACCTAATCTGTTGGATGGGTTTCTTTTGAAGAGGGCTCTCAGCAAACTTTGGGCTTCTATGCTCAGAAACTGAGGCATTCCTAGCTTGGCTCTGAAAGAACAAAACACTTGAAAAGAAAAACATATTTTTCAAAATATTTCAAATCCACACCTGCATTTTATAACTGAAATTAATTGGGACATGCAGACACCCTTATGCGTTTATCACCAAAGATCTAATACCTGGACAGATTAGATTAGGGTGACCAGACAGCAAGTGTGAATAATTGGGATGGAAGTGGGGGGTAATAAGTGCCTATATAAGAAAAAGCCCCCAAAGTCGGGACATCTGGTCACTATAGATAGCTCACAAATGAAGGGGCAAGTCCTGCACCCTTCGAGATTAAAGGAAATTTTACCATTGATGTCACTGGGAGCAGCTCCTGACTGGAAGCACATTACACCACCTTATAGTTCAGGCGTCAGCAACCTTTCAGAAGTGGTGTGCCAAGTCTCCATTTATTCACTCTAATTTAAGGTTTCACGTGCCAGTAATACATTTTAAAGTTTTTAGAAGGTCTCTTTCTATAATTCTATACTGTATAACTAAACTATTGGTGTATGTAAAGTAAATAAGGATTTTAAAATGTTTAAGAAGCTTCATTTAAAATTAAATTAAAACGCAGAGCCACCCGAATCAGTGGCCAGGACCCGGGCAGTGTGAGTGCCACTAAAATCAGCTCATGTGCCGCCTTTGACACACGTGCCATAGGTCACCTACCCCTGTTATAGTTAATGTTGCTCAAGAAGGGTTACTAATTCTAAGGAGTCATTTTCAGCTATTTATAAACCTTTTTTTCAGTTTGACCTTTCTGGATTAAATTTGGCAGGTTTGTTCTCAATCCAAGAGCAAATGTTTTGGAAAGTTTGGCCCAAAAATGGTCTAGACATTTTCAAGAACAAAGAGAGTGATAATAAAATACACATTTTGCATTATTAAAAAGTGTAATTGGTTTTCATTGGCTCTGGTGCTTCAGTGGTAGACAGCAGAAATTAGAAATTTGGCAGGGACTATGGTTTCAATCTTGCAAACATTTATGCACACGGTCAGCATTAAATCAATGTCAGGTTTGCAAAGGAAAGGAGTCGAAAGTCAGGAATGACAATGTGCAGGTTGTCTGCACAACTTTAACTCTGTGCCCTTTTATATATGCATCATCACACAGTCTTTTATTATATGACCACATATATTTTTTCTGCAACGCTCCCCCTCTTCACTTCCAGTGGAATACTCATAGACCAGCAACACACAGTTTCTGAATATTTACTCTGGGTGAATCACCACAGTGGTGTCCAATAGAGATTTGATGCTAGCCACACTTGTGCTTTTGAATTTTTCTTATTAGCCACATTATAAAAAAGCCACATGCATTAGCCACAATTCAATAGCCTATTAGCCACATGTGGCTAGTGGCGAATATATTGGACACTGCTGAAGGGATTTAGGCACACAATAACACTGACATTAGTAGGAGTTGCACATCTAATTCCCTGTGCAGCTTTGAAACTCTCAGCCTCCATGTATATTTGTTCTTGTTCTATATATTTTATGCAGTTAAATGTCCTTAGGACCAATGGCCCATCCAAGGAACAGAGCTAACAAATACCTAAACCAAACAGACATTACTACTTACTTGAGAATGAGAGCCATTGTCTCCTTTCTGTCTTTTCCCTGGAATGGTAATGACCCTGTCAGCATCTCAAACTGTAGAACAACAATAAAAACGGTAAATCAAATAAACACCTACAGTATTTATATAAGATTCCATCTGACAGCACATCATACTATAATACTTTCCATTATCTTGTTTTCTATTAATTTCAAACACAAATGAGTATTTCATAAAAATGTACAGTTTATGCCAAAAAAGGTCTAAAAAACTACAGCTATAAAAAAGATATTTTATTATGGCAAGTCCATTTCTACTGGTAGGACATCAGAGACCAACACTATATTTCAATTCAAAGGGCTGCCTAGGGAACTGTTCACGTCAGTAGCGTGGAGAATCATGCACTAGTTGAGATGCACAAAAGTCTGGTGCTCACAGGTTTGCATGAACTTTTTTCCCACCTGTGTTGGTTCACCTGGGTTCATTCTCACATCATTTTTGCTTTTAGTTTCAGGTTTAAATGAACCCACAAATTCAAAGCAAAAGCCCAGCAGTGGTCATCAATTTTTGCCTGCTGTCCATCTGAAAGCATCAATCATACAGCATTCCTCTGAAATAAGTGATTCTTTCAGCAAACCTGACAGGAATGTCACATTTGTAACAAAAGCCCAAATCAAGGGAGCTTCCCTGATTGGAGTTGAATTCTGAGAGTTTCACACAGTGCTAGTCATTGCACTGTTTGCATGTACAAGTAGTAGCTGATTCCCAAAGATAAGCAATGATAGGTATTGTGCACTGGAAAATAGGAATCAGGGACATAATTCAGCTCTGCCGTAAATGAGGACAACTTCCACTGTCTGCTTATGTCAGGGCCAAGTAAGGCCTTGGATATTTTAAGAGTAAATAAATACATACTGTTTAATATTCACGGTTATAATTAAGCACTTATTTACAAGTGCCAGATTCTGCCACCCTTCTGTTGACTTGTACTTACCAGAGGACTAACTCCTTTGATTTCCAGAAGACTACACGTGCATTAATGTACTATTCAATGTTAGTAAGGGGGGCAGGATCTGACCCTTAGCTGAACTCCCCCTTTCTCAAATTAAATAGCTCAATAATTCCCCTAAGTACTTCATAATAATACTTCATACTCACAGAGATTTTTCAAACCTCTCTCTCTCAAAGCACATTATAAAATTGGGCAAACCTTGTTATCCCAACTGGGGAAACTGAGGTACAGAAAGGCAGAATGATTTGCCCAAGGTCAGAAAACAAGCCATTGTCAGAACCTGTAGCAGAACCTAAGTCTCATGGCTCTCAGTCCAGAGGCCTTAGTGCTAGAAGATCATGCTTAATCCTATTTGCCTTTCTTTAACCTTCTACAACATTTTTAATTACCTTTTTCTAGTTGGTAAATATTAGTTTAGGAGTAACCAGGACAGTGCTAATATTTGCTCTGCTTTGATTAACACAAATGATAATTAAATATTAAATTTAGTTTAGAGTTATACTCTTGTATTGATTTCAGCAATTTAAAAGACATAAAAGTGAAAACATAAAAGCCCTAACGAATGTTTTAAAAGACAACGGAGTTTTAAAATCTGTACAAAACTTCAAATGATTAAAAAAACCAACCCACAGGAAGTTAAACAAAATTACTGTTTTTTCTCCTTGAAATTTAGAAAAATATAAGCTAAACTCTATTGACTTCAATGGGGGCAACAGCATTGCACAGACTTGCACTGGCAGAAGGGAGGGCAGAACTTTTATCTCTAAATCAAATTTCAAGATGTCAGGCAGGAATGTTTCTTGCTGGATACAATATGTTTTTTCTTTCTGAGAAATGTGCATATGGCAGGAAAGAGAACTTCCTATGATGAAGAGAGATGAAACAAATATTCAGACAAGGTAAAACTCCAATGAGATCAGGGCATTTCTTAAAATTGAAACTCACTGCAAAGTGCCATTGTGCTAGATTCACCTTCTGTGGTATCTTAACTTCTGCTCTTCAAAGTTGCAAATTTTTATCAAATACATATTCTGACTTTTATACATATTTCATTAAATATATCCTAATTGGCTTTGCCTTCTCTCATCAGCCCCTCATTTTAAACTCTTAACAGTGGCTGGGGCTATTCAGACATTACCGCTTGAAATTAAAGCCTTCTATTCTGTACAGATATTTAAATCAGGTCACATTTCAAAGTGACAATTTATCAACCATACTGGAACATTATGCATATTAAATCTTCAGTTCAGTCATGGTTTCCCCAGCACTAAGTTATCCAATGCAAATAGAAATCAAGTCTAATTTCACCTCTGAGACCCATAGCACAATGCATTTGGCAGTGTCTACATAGCAATAATTCATGAAGCCATAGCCTGCAAACCAAGCTGCCAAGTTATCGGGGGCTAATTTCATTTAAAATGTCCAAAACCCAGAGGTGAAAGTAAGCCTGTACTCCCTGGTATGGCGTACTGGCAAGAGCTGGTGAGCCGTACCAGACTGGATTCCCCAGGGGCTCCCACCAGTGGCTGGAGCTCTGGGCCCTTTAAATTGCCGACAGAGCCCTGCCACCAGAACCTTGGGGTAGCAGCAGCAGCTAGGACCCCCGGGGCTCTGGCGGCAATTTAAAGGACCCAGGAGTTCCCTTACAAGACTGCTACGGCCCCGGGGCCTTTAAATCTCCGTCGTCTGTGGCAGCGGAGCTCAGGGGGTGACTGAAAGGGCCCAGGGCTCTAAAGGCCCCGCCTCTTCTAGTTGAGGCTATGCCCCTTCTGGCTGAGGCACCACCTTCTGCTCAGGAATCCGGTACACCGGATTTTAAGTTACTTTCACCCCTGCCAAAACCACGTACTATTCTATTCTGAAACAGCTCCTCTTTCTTAGCAGCAATGTTAGCGGCCTGAAGAGGAGAGGTATAACAGACTAACACATCTCCATAAAATAAACCCATAAATTAATAAATGCTGTCTTTTGCCTCTTTACCCCTCTAGCATTCTGGTCATGGACTCTCTAACCAGCCAGCTGTATTTTGCAGTTCTCACTATCATTCACCACTCCTCTGGCCAATAAGATGCAACAGTCACTAGGAAAACCTTACCAACGTATGCTACAGTATTGGCCAAACACCAAAACGACTGCATTTCCCGTTTTAAGTAGAGGGAAGTTCTGTGACTTAAAAGGAAAGCTTTCATGCTCATGTCATTCCCGAATTTATAAAGGCCTAGGCACAATCAGAACTATGTCAGGAGACTATCTGAATGATACGGGCTCCTAAAATTCCTTCTTCAGCAATCATAGTCAACAAGGAAAGTACCTGATGATTAATACCTTGGACCACAGAGTAAACACAACCATTAAATAGTTGCATAAGCTTTCGTGGGCTAATACCCACTTCGTCGGATGCATCCGACAAAGTGGGTATTAGCCCACGAAAGCTTATGCTTCAATACTTTAGTTAGTCTTTAAGGTGCCACAGGACTCTTTGTCACTTCTGCAATTCCAGACTAACACGGCTACCTTTCTGATTCTTGACATTAAATAGTTATGATAGTTTTGTGTGGAGGAGACAAAAGGAGAGAGAGGGTTGTCATTTAACCTTAGTTACCAATAAGCTCCCTGAACCTACTGAAAACAGGTACTTGAAAGGAGATAGAAGACTTTCAAATATGTGTGGATAATTATAACCCAGACTCAGAAAACAAAGGGCCAGAAAAATGAAGCAGGATGGTTGGTTTGGAGGGTCAGAGAGAAGTAGCTGTTTTATTAGAGGGGAATAAGATTTTAGATAAAATTCACAGAAGTGCCTAAGTGACTTAGGAGCCAAAGTCCCATTGAAAGCACAAAAGTCATTTTTAAAAATGAGACTTAAGTACACTTCCATTAAGTGGTAAGAAAAGTAATATGCATTATACTAAATTCTCCCCATATTTCGAGAAGCATGGATGTTTAGGTATCTAACACATTATGTTTTTCATGCTTTCTTCTCCTGTGAGCTTCTTGCTCTTAAAATCCTAATTTAAGAAAATTAAAAGTGGCCACATTTTTTTTCATTTTGGTATAAGGCATAGCCTGACCCATGTGAGGCAGGAGACAGTAATATGAGTGACAGCTCGGCCACTGGTCATGTAGGAAGAAAAGGACTGCAGCTTCCGTTCACAAGGGAGACCACAGTAAGACCTGTATGTACAGAAGGCAAATCAGCCTGAAAGTAAGAGCAGAGGGATAGCTCAGGATGCAGGGAGAGGAGTTGCTTGGGCAGGCAGGGGAATAGTTGCGGGTGCAGGCAGGGGGTAGCTGGGGCTGTGTACGGACAGGGGATAGCTCAGGGTGCAGGGAGAGGGGATAGCTGGGGCTCTGTGTGGGCAGGGGATAGCTCAGGGTGCAGGGAGAGGGGATAGCTGGGGCTCTGTGTGGACAGGGGATAGCTCAGAGTGCAGGCAGGGGATAGCTAGGGGCTGTGGGCAGGCAGGGGCATAGCTCAGGGTGCAGGGAGAGGGGATAGCTGGGGCTCTGTGTGGGCAGGAGATAGCTCAGGGTGCAGGGAGAGGGGATAGCTAGGGCTGTGTGCTGCAGGCATGGGGGTGGCTCAGGGGTGCAGGGAGAGGGGTAGGTAGGAGCCGTATTCCCAGAGGGCACTCAGTATTTGCTGCTCCTCGAGGGCTCTGCCAGCCCAGGAGCCAGCACACTGCTTGCACATGTTCTTTACCAAAAAAAAAAAAAAAAAAAAAAAAAAGAAACATGTTTGTTGACTGGCAGTAGGGAGCTGTGCTAGTAACTCCCTTGAGCACCACACAGAACATTTACCGCAATGTCTCAATCACTAGTACGTTGTTACTGCATTTCTACAATTACATGGTTCTAATATAAAGATGAAATCAAATTCAAAAGACATGCACTTAACATCAATATTTAAAAGTCAGTGCAGTGTGGCTCCAGCACATTGTATGCCTCAATGTTTTTTCCTTCAGTGAACTGAATCAAAGCAGGATCTGGAAGAAAGCATTGATGTTTCTGTAACTGCAATCCCATTGTGTTAAACATAATGTTGAAGTAAGTTAGCAAACATTAAGTAAACACAAAAACATCCTTGTAAATTGAAATAGCTTATGTCTTCACTAGCTAATGCCACTGCACAGCATAACCTCGGTTTCCTGTTTATTATCAAAGAATTAAGAATTCTCTTCAGTACTGAACATGAGACTTGACCAAAGATGTTAGCCCTCACAGCTGACACCCCGACACTGCTGTAGGATGGTAACAGCAGATTGACTAGGTGTCAGGCCTAGGAATAAGCAAACTGCAGGATTAGGGTCATGCGAGTTGACACTACACCCATCACTGTACCCTGCAGTTCTGCTGAGAGATTCAGGTTCCACCCCTCCCAATACAAAAGCCATCTCATAGCTTGTTCCTTGTGTACCACCTGTTTACCCTGATGGTCTTCTAGAGGGTCCAGTGGTTGTGTTCCTGACCCACTTCCCTCCCCTCTCACCTGCTCCATCATGAGCCCCCATACTCAGAGACACTGTGTGCCCAACTTCATCCAGTACCTTTGAAAGACTGCTGCTTTCCCCTAATCCTGACCTCTTACCCCTTACTAATGAGCAGTGGGAGAGGAAACACACTAGCAACAACATGCTATGGATTATGAGATTTCCCTTCTCTAATATGTAGTTGCCAGGGAATCCCTGAGGGCTCCTTAGCTACCATGTTAGAAATTATGGGATGCCACACACTCTTGCCTCATCACACTGCCAGCTACTTTAAAAGAGGAAGTGCTTCCTCTCTCCTTCTTCACCTCATACATTTTTGATTGGGAGAGGTGGTAACATTTACCTGGTGATCCCACAAAGCAGCAAGATGAAAGAAGCAGCCACGTAGTGTCTTCTGAAGACCAGGGGATGGGAAAACTACACTCAGTGAGGGAGTGAGGGAGAGGAGTTTATCTTTAATAAGATCCAGTGAGCTAACAAAATTAAGTTGAGAGCTGAGGGTGGTGGCTAGATGAACCTTAAGAGGTTAACCTTAAGGATAGGTTGCACAAACCACTTCATTCCAGGTCTGCTGAAATGTAGTGAGCCTGGGATGATGTTCAAGGTTGCACTAGGACCCTGAAATCACTTGGCTTCAGGGAGCTGAATGTTCTAGTTAGGACTCTTGGGCGCCACTCTCACTTTCATCTCTTCCAGTCACTTGTTAGGTGGCCTCGGGCAAAGCCACTGAATTGCTCAGTGTCTCAGATTTCCCATTTGTAAAACAGATTTATTATTTTATTATAATTATTTATCACTTGTATTATTGCAGCACCTAGGAGCTCCGGGATTGGACCAGGGCCCCATTATGTTAGGCATTGTAGAATCACTGCACAAAAAGATGGTCTCTTTTCCAAAGATCTCACAACTGAAGGATATGACAAGAGACGACAGATGGATATAGACAGACAGGGGAGTACAAGAAAACAACAAGACAATGCTAGTCAGCAAGACAAAGGCAGTGGTCTCAACACACTAGGACCCAGAGAATTATATTTTAGTTAGTCTGTATTTTGTTTCATACCTACATTTCTTATAGTAATAAATACAATTTTTTTAACATTTTGTACAAGTATTTTACAATGCAATTAAAATAAAGCAAAGTTGAAATGACAAAAGATGCTTTGAAGGCAAAGCAAACTTATAATGTAAAATTACATGCTGGTGGGCTATACCATAGATCAGTGAGTCTCAATTGGGAGGTCTGTGGCCCCCCGGAGGGTCCACAAGTTGGTTTCATGGGGTCCGCAAGACTTAGTGCCCCGAGTCCAGGGGTGGAGCTGGGGGGGTGATGGGGAGAGCTGCCCTCACAAATTGCAATCCTGTAACTCCTAATAATGTCCAGAGTGGGGCGGTCCCAGGTCAGCTCCACCTTCCCTCCTCTTCCCCTGCCCCTGAGGCCCCAGCCCAGTGAAAAGCTGGAAGCTGGAGACGGGCAGGATGGGGCGGCTCCTGTTCTGGCTGGTGCCATGGAGTAGTCGGCTGCAGCGCTTCCCTGTCTCCTCCTCCTGCTACTGGTGCCTGGGGCCGTGGCTGCTCCTCAGCTCCTGGCCCCTCTTGACTGCTTGTGCAGCTGGTAAGAGCTGCTTGGGTCGGGGGACCAGGCTCTGGGGCTGGCAGAGCCCTCGGGAAGCAGCAACCACAGTGAGGGGAGCCCTCCCAGCACACAGCCCCTAGCTACCCCTCTCCCTGCACCCTGAGCTACCCACTGCCTGCACACAGCCCTTAGATACCCATCCCTGCCCCCTGAACTATCCCCCCTGCTTGCACAAAGACCCATTTACCCAACTCTGCACCCTTAACTACGTCCCTCATTGCACATAGCCCCTAGCTACCCCTTTCTCTGCACCTGAGCTACCCTCACCTGCACACAGCCCCTATCTACCCCCTGCCTGCACGCTGAGCTACCGAGGGTGACCAGATGTTCCAATTTTATAGGAATAGTCCCAATTTTGGGGTATTTTTCATATACAGGCTCCTATAAAACCCCCCCGCCCCACCTCCTTTCCTGATTTTTCACACTTGCTGTCTGGTCACCTTAGAGCTACTCCACTGCCCGCACACAGCCCCTAGCTGCCCCTCTCCCTGTGCCCCGAGTTATTTTCAAACGTTTTGAGTTGAGCCACCATACTCCCACCCCGACCCTATCCCAGATGGGCTGGGTGGCCTGCTGAAGTGAGTCGGAGGTGGAGCTGGCACTTCCTTCCAGTGCCTTGCAGAGATGGCCTGAGCTTTGCTGGGCTCCGCTTCCACCCAAACAAGCATGTTTTGAGAGCCTCAAAGCAACAGGTTGAGAATCCCTGCCACAGGTGAGCTTGTGCCCCCTAGTTTGTACTTTAAGTTTAGCATGAATATTAGTGGAAATAAAGTACTGTAGTGTGTAAGATGTGTTGCTGGGTAGTAAGCTTAAAAAGATACACAGAAAGACAGGAATATAATGCAAATAAAACAAATGCTAATATAAAAAAGAAAAACAAAAGCAGCGAATGTAGGCTTGGCTTGACATGAGGCCTCATTTTTTGAGAGACAGGGTTTGGGAGGTAAATGCATCAGCAGGCTATAAAGAGAATGTCTGTACAAGCTAAGATAAGGGGAACACCCAGGGAACCATTTACAATGGACAAGATAACAATGGATAAGATAAGCCTGGAATGTAAGATAAAGTAAAGAGTAAGTCGTGCATGAACTGCGTGTGATATTCAGGGATTGGTTTCTACAAAATAATCAAGCTGATCCCCAAATGTGTGAGGCAATCATAGTAAACCCAGTGTGACGTGTAAATATATATAAAGAAAAACGTTTGTGTGTAACTTTGGATAGGTAGTTCACTGTGTGCCCATCCCCTGCACTTGAGTCTGATCAACTCAGCATAGCTTTGCTTATGCCAGATAAAAGAACCAGAGTGATAAGACTGAAGTCGAACTGAGTTCTTAGAGGCTGAATGGAAGAAGTCTTGAGAGAACCCCAGCACTACTGTCAATTGTTTTGTAGGCATCATGACAAAGGACAATTTTAAGGAGAGTATGGGAGAAAACACAAAGGTGCTTGTTTGAAAATGTGACAAGTGAACAATGGATGCTGGCATTATGGGCTGATCAGACATGCAAGTCAGCCTTTTGATGATGAATGGAGACGATAGGTAGGATAGGAATAGGCTGTGAAGGCCCTTGAAAGTGAAGAGAAGTAGCATATGTTTGGTATGATAGAGAAAAGGAAGCCAGCGAAGGGTTGCAAAAAGAATGATTACATAGTCAAAGAGATGAGCTAGGAAATTTTTTGAAGAGATATGAATGGGGCAAAATTGCATTTCTCAAGGCCAAAGAAAAAGATATTGCAGTAATCAAGATATGAATGAGGAGAGTTTTAGCTGTGTGGATGGATAAGAAAGGCTGTACCTTAGAGATGTTATGCACAAAGAGTCTACAAGACTTAGTCATAGCCTGGATGAGAATACCTAGAGAGTGGTCTAAGTCCAAGATGATAGGCAGGTTAGTGGTGTAGTTCACAGTGCTTGAGAAAGGATGTAACAGAGAGGATTTGGGCAGGGAAAGGGGGAGATTATGAACTTTGTTGCACTGATCTTGAGCTGATGGCTAGCCATCTGCAAGGTTGAGACAGGTCAAGAATTTAGTTTAAGCAGACAGGTCTGGGGTAGAGGGGTAGATCTGTGAGTTCATAGTTTAAAGATAGTCATTGAATTTGTGTTTGCAGATGAGATTAGTCAGAGAAAAGCTGTAGAGGGAGAAGAGAAGGGGACCAAGGACAGAGCTCTGTGGAACTCCCACAGAAAGCCCAAGGTGGGATGAGGAGGATCCTCTGAGGAATATGCTGAATGAGTTACTAGAGACATAGGAGGAGAACCAGAAGAGGACAGAATCATGGAAGACAAGAGAGAAAATTTCAAGAAGGGCATGGTCACCTGTGTGAAAGTGGCTGACAGGTCAAGAAGGATGAGGATGGAGTACTGGTGCTGAGACCTGGCTAAGAAGAAATCATTAGAAACTCTGGCCAGAGTTTCAGTGGAGGGCATCAGGTAGAAGCCAGAATGGAGAGGACCTAGGATGAAACTGGAGGTAAGGAACTTCAGGCAGCAATTGTAAAGTGTGTATTCAATGAGTTTAGAGACCCAGGGGAGAAGGGACATGGGGCAGTAGTTGGAAAGGCAAGTAGGGTGAAGGGTAGGTTTTATTAAGAATGGAGAGACTAAAGCATGCCTGTATTGAAGAGCATAGTAAAACTGGAAGTGGGGAGAGAAGGTGAACTAAAGGGTTCACTGGAAGGCATGGGATGGAATGGCACCCCAGGACATGAGCAGTCCCTGGTGTTTCTAGAAGCTCCCCCTCAGGTAGGCGGACAGAATTGCATCACCTACCTCCTGAGAGGCACAATTAGTATTTGTAAAGATCTTCACTTAACTGCTATTCACCTGCAGAATAATCTGAATTATGAAAAGCATTCCTCACAATGAAAATGAAAGGAGATTGTTAGATCTAGGTTTTGCAAAGGAGGCAGCCTTGCTGTGATGCTTGGTATTGATCAAACCAGGTAAGTGTCTGCACTGTACAATCCTTGGTAGATAGAGCTCTGTAGTACAGTTAGGTTTAAGGCAAAAATTATGAGAGCAAAACATTCTCTGTCTGGCCAGAAGCAGAGTAAGATGTTCATTAGCATCTCCTTTCTCTACTTACAAATTCTTCAGATGCAGCAACTAAAGAAAGGCACTTCACTTTATTCTTCATGCATTCACTACATTGCATATGTAAGTGTTAACAGGTATCTTTTTATTTGGGACCTCTAGCCCAGTTAATTGCTGACATCCCGTCACACATGCATATGAAGTTGTATGTAGAGTGTCTAACTCTCTTCACTTCAGGGAAAACAAACAGTCTCCTCCAGATCTGGAGCTCTGTAAATCAGTCAGAAAGACATAGCAAGAGACCACTGTGACTACAGATCTCCTAATAGACTTGCAGATGCTATCTCAGTGACAGCCCAATCCACTTGAGATCTAGATGTATGCTGTTGTTACCAAACCTCTCACAGTGTAGCAGAAAATGGACTAGGTGTATCCTCAACTTTTTAGCTATTTACATCAATTAAACACTTCATACTTATTCTCTTGGTGAAAAGCTTTTGATATACCACTAGAACGGACCTATGATCTGGTATCTGAAATCTCAGATCTTAGAGGAGAGTGGCAGGCAGGAAGACAGAAAACAAAAGGAGTCAGGTCATAATAAACCATTCTTTTACACACCTTTACATCCCTCAGAACAAATTTGTAAGTGGGCTCACACCAGGTACTATCACTTACTAAAAGAGCATTCGGGATTGATGCTGTGTGTGTAAAGAAGGATATTGGAGCCAAGATACAAGATGGAGGTATGCTCTCATCCAGTATGACCATTCCTATGGACATGTATTATACTGCCAATCAATGTGTCAGAATTAGCGTAAGGTAAACTGATCTATTTACATGATCATAAATACAGCAGGACAACTAGCATTTTTGATTTAAAACAGTCTACCATCAAAGACTCAGACAGGCTATTGGTACTAAGTAAGGCAAGTTCTGGTCTCACAGAAGTCAATGGCAAAACCCTCACTGATTTCAAAGAGACCAGGATATAGACCTTGTCAGTTAAGATCATTTGATAACAACAACAATAATGATTGTGATGCTGGTAAATCAGGTACCAGCTCTTGCTAAAGCTGTCAGGGATCAGCTGAGCCAAATACATAGCTGGAAATCAGACCAGCTCACCTGTATGTTAATATTGGTCAAGATGGTTGTTAAACTTGTAAGAATGTGTTTAATCTCTATAAAATGCTTGTAAGTTGCTGCATGCAGTAATCTTACTTGCAATGTCTGTATCCCATGCTAAAAGGAGTATATAAGTTTTGGTTTAAAATTGTAAAAATACCTGCTCTGAACTTGTGAACTGAGGCAGGAAAAGTGGTTCCCCAGACCACGCAGAAGGACTATCAAGGCTAAATGGGCCTGTCAGGATTGCCTCCCCACTCTGAACTCTAGGGTACAGATGTGGGAACCCGCATGAAAAAAGAAATAACCCCCCCCCCCAGCTTATTTTACCAGCTTGGGTTAAAATGTTTTTCCCCAGAACACAATTTCTTCTGTATCTGGACCTGGTACACTGCCACCACCAAACTAGGTCTATGGTAGTTTGGGACCCTTCTTTCCCTTTCCACTAACCCCCCAAACTTCTTCCTTCCCTGGAAAGCTTGAGAGAATAAAAAAAACAAACCTCGCCTGATCCTGCGAGACGTGCCCGATCCAAAACCAGGATCTTACACAATGGAAAACAAGCAGTCAGCTTCTTAAAAGAAAGATTTTAATGAAAGAAAAAAAGAAAGGAATAGATCCCTTATAACCATCAATAGAACAGCATCTACCATAATCAACAAAAGGATTCAGAAACCAAACCTCTCCCCCGAGGCAACTTTCTCCCACTGTTGATATCTCTGCTGAAGCTTACAATATCAAGAAGCACTCAGCCAACACTCACCACTGAGAACCCTCCAAGTGATAAAAAGAAGGTAACTTACTGACTACAGTACTTGATAGAATCTATAGTTACAGTGAAAGACATAGCTGTGTTCATCCCATAGCCGAGGTGAACAGAGAGAGGACCCAGAGAGAAACAGAAACTTAAAATCCTTTGTCTCCTGAGGAATTTCTCATTGGTCAGTTGTCCACCTCTCAGGTTACCTTTAGCTTAACCCCTTACAGGTAAACACTAATTTTAGGCTACTTCACACTTATGACAGGGCCATTGTGGAACATCACAATGCACAGATTGGTTTAATGGCCCTCTTACACCGTACAAAGGTGCTAGGTGCAAGAAAGCACATCCTATCAGCTTGAATTCAGAAAGAGGGAAATAAAGATAATGGACATGAAGATTGTTATCTCTTTGCTATTTGAACGCTTGCAAGGTCTGGAGCTAAGAAAAAAAAAAAGCTGAGATCCCCAGGGTCAACCTGGGTCAGCTCTAAAAAAAGATTCAGTGCTGACAGATTACTACATTTCTGTCACCTTTTGGAATAATAGACTGAACTCATTTGTATATATATATACTACCTGTTTTAGCTCATAAATAACTCTCTCATTTCTTTTTCCTAGTTAATAAATTCTTAGATTACTATGGGATTTGCTTCCAGTGTTCTCTTTGGTATGAGATCTAGGGTACAAACTGACCTGGGGTAAGTGAATGATCTCTTGGGGACTGGAAGCAACCTGAATATTTTGTGATTTTTGGTGCAAGTGACCAATTATAACTAAGTTCAGCTTGACTGCATAGCAAGATAGGCTAGAGTGCCTAAGGGGACTATCTGGGACTACATGGCAAGACTGTTACAGTGATTCAGGAGTCCACACTGAGTTGGTAAAATCTAATTATAGAACATACCACCAGTTTGGGGGTGTCGACCCTGCTTTTGGCAGTTTGCACTGAGGTTGGCATTGTTGGTCATGAGCCACTCCAGACAGGGTGACAACAATGATAATATTTTACACTGGACTTCAGCTTCAAAGTGCTTGACAAACTGAGATGAAACCATACAACACTTCCATGAGGTGGGTAACTAATTATTTAGCTTGATTCTCTACTGTGCTTAAGAAAAGAGGCTGATAGGCAGCTGGTCTCCAGTCTCAGTCAACTGGTCCTGGTGTAAGTTAAAGCTGCAGAAGGGCTTTAACATCTGCCATGGGCATAAGGTTCCTCATGTCTCACCTTCTCACCCCCTCACTACCTCACCAGGCCCCCTGCCTCCTCTTACATGAGAATCTCTGGATGCTCTAAGTTCTCTTTGTACCATGTAAAGCAGACTGGAGAATTTGTCCTCAGCCTCCATTTTACACTTGCAAAATCTGAAGAAGAGACCTTCATTCTTATGTGTCCAAGGACCCAGATGAAGTCAGAGTCAAAACCAAGATCAGAACTCATGAATTACTAGCTTCCAGCCTGAACTCAGAACACGAGCCTTTCTATTGGTATTGATCCAAAAACAACATTTGTTTCCGTGTTAACAGGGTGGCATTGCTAATACCCACTGACAGAATTTCGTTAGTTCTTTGCAAAAAGCTTTGCACCTTCAGTCTTGCTGCCCCTCCCTACACTTGTCATGGGCTGCTGTTCTCCTCAACAAACCACCCTCTCTCTCTGTTCCTTTATATCCCACCTCTTCCAACATTCCTTCTTACCATTTTTCACCATCACCAGTCCCATTGCTCTCCCTTACTTGCACTGTTGTCCCAAGGCTTATTTGCTTTGATAGTTTAGGGCCAGTTCCTGGGAGGTGTTGAGTACCCTCAGACCCTAGTGATGTCAGTGGTTGCTGAGAGTGCTCAGAACCTCCAAAGATTAATCCCTCACATTGTCAGATCCGCTTTGCTCTAGACAAGCCCACATCCATTTACAGTATTATGTAAAGTGGCAACAACACAGTAGAGCTTGAACAGCTTGTTTAGATAGAAAATTACAATATTCCCTTGGCAACCACTGACCCATCCCAGAGATCCCTATTTTTGGGCCAAGCCTTTGATCTCTTTTTACCCAGTCTATTTTGATCCTTGAATCTACATTTTATGTGCTTGGATCTTGCATTTGTGGCTCAAGTGAACAAGCCCTTAAAATGGCTTGAGATTCTTTTCCTCTTTATGCTGTTGTTGTACATTCTCAATTGAAGGAAATGGTATAAAAGGAGACAAGAGCATCATTATTTGGTGACTGGTGTCATTGCAAGGGTAAATAGCATTTTATCACTATAATTTAGAACTTAATCTAGAGAACATATCTCTTACCCTATTCGTCAAGATTTCAGATATGAATAATACACTAACATTGATTTTCCATTAAGGTATGTACATGCCTCCAACTAGTCTATTTTTCATGTGAATTTGACAACATATTGCAAATTGCTTTGAGGTAAATTCTAACCAATATCTGGATATCACTTAATTCTTTCTGATCTTTAGGTTATTTTAAGAACAGCTTCTCCACCAGACTATGTTAATTAGAGTTCAAAGAAAATACTGCATTTGGATATGCAAAAAGAGGAAAATGCTAGCAACAGATTCCTCCCATATTTTTGCATACAGAAATCCCTTTTTACTGCTTCAACCAGTTAATTATTAAAAGGAAAAAAGGATATAGTGATTAATTTTTTTTTCTCTGAGGTGTTTCTGGCAGCACTCAAAGGCTTAAGCATCAGCTTACAGTTAAGATGATTTTAGTATCTGTATTCCATTATCTTTTCCAATATATTAAGTCACCAAGGAGGGGAGTAGGAAAGAATGAAATGGAGAAAAAAAGATTAAGAATACTGAGCATTATAATGATGATGCAAAGGAGCCAATTAATAAAAGGAAGAAAGAGTGACATCATATGTGGCAAATATATCAATAATGAATTTTTCTTTAGCGGAAGCAGATCATGAAAAGTATGCTCCAAAAATAAGCATGTGATAAAACCTTGGAAGGTTTAGTATATACTAGTAAGACAGAAGTCTTCATTCCACTGATCTAGACATTATCATCAATGACCTCTTTTTCAGAGGTGCTAGCACCCACAACTTACACTCAAGTCACTAGACAGATGAGTGTTCAGCACCTCTCTTATTCAGGACATAAATAACCAGAGTTAATTTTGGATTACTTGGCATTAACCGGTTAGTCCAATGGTGCAGGTAACAAACATTACATTTAACTTTGATCTTTTGTTGCCTCCCATTCCCTCTCTCTTTGGTGACACCCTGTCTAGTTAGCTTGTAAACAGTTTGGGAAACAGACACTGTCTTCAGATGTGTTTGTAAAGTAGCTAGTAAACTACTGATGCAATAATAAAAAAAAGTCAAAGCAAAGTGCAAGAGATAGCAGTACAATGATGTGGTGACACAGACAGCTGTGTGTAACTGAGTCACATATGGCGGAGGTTAAAATAATAATTCTCCATCATCATAAAACAACTTCACTATGAGCTGAGTTTCACTCTGTAAGAAGAGGGTCATTCTATGGAAAGATCCACTGTGCTTCACCCCTGCTGTAGCAACATGGGTCACTGTGGGCAAAGGGTGACCTCTGGAGGACCATAGCTTCATACTCAGTGTGAAGCAGTGATAGCTAGTGATTTTTCCTAATCCCTCATCACCAGGGGTAGTGTCAGCTTTCTTTCTGATCTTATCTGCTCCCACCCCAAAGAAGAGCAGAGGAGGAGGTGGCAATCCCTTAGAACATCTTTCTGCCTGCACAGCTTCATTGTAATATTGCAATGACCTACTTATATGAAAGTGCAACTTCAGTGTAAAGAGCATAAAAGTCTATAGAAAGACACCTACCCAATTTGTGGGTTTTGATACCTCTTCATTACATCCAAATTGACTATAAACAGATTCCACTGTTTTGTTGGTGGGAAAAAAACCTAAATAGAAGCAGAAGTAATAAGTGGTCCAGGAATGTTCTTGGTGCTTCTATGCATTTGGTCTGAGATTTTTTGTATGACAAAATGAATGATTCTGGAAAGGAACAATAACATTATCTTAAATTACAAAAATTGCAGTAGTTCAAATAAATTGGAGTCAACTGCAGATGTTTTTAAAGGTAGCTTTTTTATAGTTGATCCTATTTAAATTGGTCCAAAATCAATTTGCATAAAGACTATAACTATTAAAAGTTAAGCAATAATGGAGAGAAAATGTGATCCTCACACAATTGATCCAGAGCAATGAATTTCAAGAAATGGATGTCATTGAAGCTGGGGTGAACCAGTGTCCCTTCTTTGTGCCAATTTATACCAGACAATGGTTTCATACAGCAGAGTAGGTGGCACAGACATGCTTTAATTAATAGGTGACTGGGCTCTTTCGAAGGACATGACTAGGCCAAAAGGTACCTGATACTATAAAAGTAGTTAGGATCTATTTATAATGGCTTCTTGTCTGAGAGGAGCAATTATTTTAAAATTCTGTTCCACATACTTTGCTGTAAAATGCCCTGTTCCACATACTTTGCCCTTCAGCAAACACTCAGCACACAAAGCAAAGATCCAAAGATGGTCACAGTCAGACAACTGACAGGAGAGCAAGAGAGAAGAAGATGACAACTGTTTCAAAATTCTGTTTGCCTTTTTAGTAGGCAGAAAATTAAGGCTCTGAAGAGAATCCCAATGTCCACTAGCAAAATTCATGCAGAAAAATCCACTGTCAGATGGTGCTAGAGTTGGGCCAGGAAATATGGTTCCTTGCACAATAGTGAGTTTTACTGATGTCAAGATGACAACTGAAGGGAAAGCACAGCTGCTCATGAACTATTAAGGTGAAATGAAACAGCCAAGATTCCCTCTAAAAATGAGTTCTTTATATATAAACACAAAACAAAGATTTTTGACCAGGTTTCAGGAGGAAGTCAAGGGCAAAGACAATAGCATACGCTTACGGGAGGTGACAGAACAGAAGAAGTTGTCCCTCTACTTTGCCTACCCTCCGGTCCTCACTAGAGCCATGGTCATGTGAGACATTACCACTGGTTGACATTACCACAATCTAAGGAAGTATTCCTGAAGGTGCTGAAAATAGAATTTAACTGCCACGTTCTACTCCCCACCTCCTTCAGATAGGGGTTGATGCAACCAAATTAATACTGTAAAGAGTAAATAATACTAGCTAAAATACAACTCCTAGTTGTGTCCACCTCTGGGTTTCTCGGTGCATTAGGTCTACTCCACACCTGTACCTGTCTTTCTTATTATTATTTATACTATTATAGCACCTAAGAACCCACTCATGGATCAGGACCAAAAAAACAGTCCCCTGTCCCAAGGAGTTTACAGTCTAAGTAGGCTGCAACTCTGCAAGGGAAGGACTATGGAACTTGTGTCTCATACTAAATGGATCAGATTGTCTATGCTTAAAAAATAATAAATAGTGTGAGTGATTAAATGTCGGTCAGTATTGGTTAGGGGAGATTTGGTTCTCTGAAGATGAATTTAACAAAATTGGCTCATACTGGGAGCTTAATCTCAGGCCTTTATGAAGAAATATTCTTAGAAAATATTTTTAGCCATTGAACACAAGAGCATGTGAATCTATCTCTTCTCAGACTTTCCCAAAGAGGTTTCACTTTATATTAAATCCTGCAGAGGTGAATGCCACTCTGAGTTTCTTTAAGAGATCAGGGATATCCTATGGACAGATCCCAAATGAGGAATTGTTTTTACTCAAGAACCAAGCTAGTAAATAACAAAACAGTGATCCTGCATATTCATAGGGTGATTGTATTTTTCTAAACTTGTTCTGCCTATCTGTTTGGAATAAGGTTATCATGACTCATGGCAATACCTTATAACAGCCAGCTTGTGCGAGAACTGGAATGAGGGAGAGAGAAATTAGTGACCATATGTCATTCTATATAATGTCAGAAGTAATTAGTTTCCTACTGCTGATGCCATGTGAACAATCAAAGCAATCACCACCCATTTATGTCTTCCTTACTACCAGTCCATTAGTTGCTGAAAGGAGCCTTCTTAGCCTGAAATATCCAAACAGCTGTCAAAAGAATGAAATAAGAAACATAAATCACCCTTACCATTAGCACACCAAAGGACCACCAGTCTGCACTCTGCGTGTGTCCTCGCCGGTTGACCACTTCAGGGGCCATGTACTCTATTGTCCCACAGAATGAATAGGCTCTCTTGTCATGGTCAATGGCCTCCTTGCTCAGGCCAAAATCTAGACATATTTTGGAAATAGACAGAACTTGTGTCAGAGCTTGGTTTATGATTATAAACATTATCTTACATTTAAACAGCATTTTTCATTGAAATGAAACCCAACAGCTTACGACAAAGATGGAGAATACTGAATCCAACTGAAAGTTTAATATTTACAGCAGTGCACATTCACGTAATGAGGAATTTATGTGCAAATAAGCACCAAAACATATTCAGAAGTTGGAAGCTGCATTTGCACATGGCTATATGTAAGCAAAATTTCCTGCTTGCATGTAGGGATTTGTGTCCTAAAGGTGGGAACACACATTTTCCCACATACTTCTGAAGATACATCTCTGAGATGGCAGAGGTAATTTGGAAAAGCAGAATATAATTACACCACCTAGAATTTGCATGGGACATTGGAGTTAACACCCAATTCTTGCAAAAAGTACCACAGGATTTCTAATCATCACAAGTGGACAAGCATGCAATGATGCCCACACTGCAGCCTTAAGGCAACAGAGAGATGTCCATTATAGGCATCTTTTGGTTGCAGTCTAATCTGGAGCTTGAAGTTATACCAGAAGGGTGTGTGGTTGCAAGGACTCCTGCGTTAGAAATATGGAGCTGGAAGCCATAAGTCAGGAGGCCAGTCTTATCTGAAAAATGATACTTCCTGCATGCATAGGGCCCTTATGCTAAACCAGGCCAATGGCCCAGCAATGACCAGAGGGAACAATGTCAGCTACTGAATCATCAATCCCACTTCCTGCAGCCCCTAGGTTTTCTTTAGCAACCTCCTTCCAGCTACTGACCCAAGATCACAGTGCAATGCATGGAAACCAATGCAGTGGATTGGCAGGCTTGTAGAGACTAAGTTTCAGTGATTAAATGCTGTTCTTTACACACCTGTAATCTTAATGTGACCCTCTTCATCTAGGAGGATGCTGGAAGGGAAAAGGCAAAAAATAGAAGGATTATAAAGATACAAAGTACATTTAACAATAAAAAATAGTGAAAGAGAGGATATATACACAAATTAAATATACAAGTCTGTCTCCTTCTTAGAGATTCCAGAGAAGATAAAGATCCCCAGAAGCCCAAAGGTTTACATATCTATGTGCCTGAGACATGAACAGCCTGTTCAGGCTGGATAATCAGCCTGGCTAACATGTCAAGGCAGCCAACTGCATGACTCGAATGTTTGGTTGGGGTTGCCCAGACACTTGATCTGAGCCCAGAAAGACCCAGTATTTGAAGGACAGGAGTTGACTGCAGGGTGTCTGTTTTCAGCAACAAGAGTCACAGAGCTTTCACTGCTCTTGAAGGAAAGGAGAGAAAGGTGCACTGAGAACCCAAGCCTCTGGCTGCAAGGTGATCTACAGAGTCTTAAGAAATAAGCAGACTCTTCCACTCTTGAAGACCAGAGGCTCTCTGAGAGTGGGCTACACACATTTTTACAGTGTACCATCATCATCAAGGGTCAATCAAAAAACAAACAAATAATGGAAGTTAGATTTAAGGCTGCTATTCTATTCACTACTCCCTGGGATGGCTCAATGTTGCAGCAATCTCAGAAGAGAAGTTAATTTTATCACTCAAGCTTTACGTGTCATGTAGGCCTGTGAACCAATAGGCACAAAGTGATAGGTTAATAAAAGAATGAGGACCTCTCTCTTAGATCTGCATGCAGAAGGCTGAACCAACTGCATGGCACTACCTTGTCATGGACCAGCTGGAGTGCTTATACATCCAGGACTCACTGAATGGAGAAGTATGAGAGCGAGGCCCAGAAATGAGATGTTAGCGAGGGGACAACACTCCCTCCCTCTACCTCCAGCACCCAGTGGGAAATCTGCTGAAAAGGTAATACAGCCACAAGGGAGGCTCATGCAGTTCTCATCTCCCTAGGTCCCATTCAGTGAAACTTAACTCCAGAGGCCATGATATGGTCATGCCGTGAGTAATTATTCTGACTTTCCATGCTCATATTAGCTTAAATTAGCCCATGAATATAGTTTATTTTGATGTCTTTCATTTTTAATCATAGAAGTAAATATACTTTTATTTTCTGAAAGTTAAGTTTAACTCAGCACCAATAACAGATTAAAAGGGGATGACAGACTGGCCTCACTGGTGAGGGAGCATAGTGTAACCGCGGGAGCGAAACTGTGGATATCTACAAATCCAAATGAATTGTGTGTCCCAGACTCAGTAAATAAATGCTGCGCTCTTGAAGGAACATGCTGTACAAGGGATTTATTTAGGGTATTTACTTTATACATTATTTTTACCATATGAAAACAGTAATATGGAGTATTTAATCTAACTGCTGATTCATGTATTACTATGTGACTGCTTGTGGTCCATAAAAAGATTCTATTGCACTTTTCAGAACAACTGGGATATTAACACTAGTCTCTTGGCTCAAATTCCAACATGGGTAATTGCATTTTACCCACCTAAATTTCCTTATTATACCAATTGGATCTGACATAATTCTTTACTTCCTGCCCTAAGCTATTCTGTAGTGTTTCTGTGCACTGCTGAACACATATTTTCAACACTGAAGGCTAGGGTGACCAGACAGCAGATGTGAAAAATCAGGACAAGGGATGAGTGGTAAAAGGAGCCTATATAAGGAAAAGACCCCAAAATCGGAACTGTCCCTGTAGAATCAGGACATCTGTTCACCCTACTGAAGGCAGCTCTCTTTCAATGATGTGATGAGATTCCTTATTATGTGATCGTGATATATTTCACTTTTCAAAAATATTTGTGTGCAAAAACTACAGATTCTCTTGATTTTTAGTGCGATTTTGATAACGGGGAGACTGTTTCACTTCCCGACTATTATAAGCTGGGGGGTTTTTTTTAGTAAAAAATGTTCTTAAAAAAAGCAACCTTGGAGTTATAACCTCATGTTTTCATATATTTGCTCCAGGCTAACATTTGCTGTTTTCACAGAAGCATTCTGACATGTAACATGAAGGCAGCCAGCAAAAATCACCTTTAGTTTTTGTGGAAACAAGAAAGAATGTTGAGACAGAATTGTGACTCAGTAACTTAAGGATATTAATTTAGTAGACCTAATATAAATCAGCATTCCTTTAATCAACAATCAGATTAAATATGGAAAGTTCGTAGTCAACCACATTGTCTCTCTTTATATTCCCATCCTCTCAGACATTCAGATCAGCATAATACATATAATGAAAAGAAAACATCATAGAAGCAAAATTGATACATTAGTATATACTTGCAGAAAATGTTGTCTTTGCACTGAGACTTAATTAAGCAGATGATCATCTGTGATGCATTTGTAGGTTGGGGACAGACTATTATCCAGTATAATTCAACTGCAAAGGCTGACAGCTGAGTCACTATTATTGTTCAGTAAGTAAAGCTTCTTCTTTTCCATCCCCTCCCACCTTCCTGAGGAAGCATGATTTTTAAGCACTAGCCGTGTAACATGCATGTTTAAATATGCACTAGTGATAATCTTCCCTCAACAGGAGGATTACACTGAGGAAGATAATAGAATTTTAGGCTTCCCTGACCTTTGTGGTTTGGAGGCCAGTGTCAGGAGCTGGGTGTGAAACCTTGTTATGGGTTGGGCTAACCCTCCCTTCCCAGGTTGACAGGTATGAACTCACCCTTCAATTACCACCACTGCAAACAGAAGCCCCACCTAAGACAAAAGGCGTGTGTGAACCCACCCAGGAGTGGGTTTGTTGAGATTTGTTTGGGGTAGGTGTTCCTGGGAGTGTGAGAGAACTCACAGCTACTAAGATCACAGACCAGAACAGAGAGAGGCAGAAGAAAGGAAGCAAGAAAACAGCAAACAGGCGCCTGTGAGCATAGTGTGACCCTGAGAAAAGCTATAGAAAGATTTTGGCCCTGGTGTTGGCTAAAGAGGCTTGGGGAGCCGGTAAGCTAAGGAACTTCTTTTTGTTCTTGATTTCTTCTGCATTCAGAGACACAGGACGTTGTACATTTCTTAGAAATAAACAAGATTGCGTCCAGCAAATACCTGGCTACGACCAATTTCTGCTTCCACCTGGAACTTCCACAAAGCCCTGAACTTCGACTAGCCAGTCAGGTCAAAAAGGGGCAACAGGAGAAAACATGTAGTAATCACACAGTTTTGACGATGGAAGTGTAGAAGGGCCCACAATGATGACTCTTCTTCGCTTCCAAACCCAGGGGAAGGCTTCTGTGATAATGTAAGATAGCAGTAATTCCAAGGATATTGCCAGCTAGGCACAGAGCAGAGCTGCAAAGCATCCATTGAATTCTCCCCTGAATCATCCATACTATAAATAGTTTATTTCCCACTGGAAAGGTATGCTGATTTTTGCAGCATTAACTTCTGAACCATGAATTCTACATCCCCATCCTCCTTGAGTAGTTCATAGCAACGGACTGGAGAGAATGGTAATCAGGCTACCTGTATTTCCAAGAGTGAAAGGGGCCTAAAAACATGCAGTGGGCTTTCTGACAATCGGACCCTTATTCTCATGGATTCATTAATAAAAATGAACAAAAACACCAAAGCACTATATACTGTATAGAGCGCGGGTCGGCGACCTTTCAGGAGTGGCGTGCCAAGTCTTCATTTATTCACTCTCATTTAAGGTTTTGTGTGCCAGTAATACATTTTCACATTTTTAGAAGGTCTCTAATATATAACTAAACTATTGTTGTATGTAAAGTAAAGTAAATAAGGTTTTTAAAATGTTTAATATGCTTCATTTAAAATTACATTAAAATGCAGAGCCCCCCCAGACCAGTGTCCAGGACCTGGGCAGTGTGAGTGCCACTGAAAATCAGCTCGTGTGCCTCCTTTGGCATGTGTGCCATAGGTTGCCTACCCCTGGTATAGAGAGTGGGAGAGAGAAAAAAAGACACTGTAATCTTTTCAGTAATGGCAGACACTAAGACCCTATGTCAATAGGGTGACCAGACAGGAAGTACGAAAATCGGGACGGGGGTGGTGATGGGGTTAATAGAACCTATATAGGACAAAGGCCCAAATATTGGGACTGTTCCTAGGACATCGGGACATCTGGTCATCCTATATGGCAAGGAGGGTTTAGACAGATGAGATCAGAAAGAATTTTTGTTTGCAGTGCAGGAGATGAGATTCCCTGCATTAGACAGCCTATGCTTCTGTCCCTGCCGCATGACCACTAATTCCTCCATTGAGGGGAGGAGTCATGTTCAACATTCCTGCTACATTCTCTTTCTCCGTAGCAGACTACAAACTCCACCGAGTGCTACATTTTTGTCACTTATGCTTGTAGCTTACACTTGTCCAAGGACAAAATGGGGAGGGAGCATGTGGATGGATGTACATGTGCACACAGAGTAATTTGTCCCCTTACAACGTATAAAATATACAGAACTCCACATTTATGAACCAAAAATTACATCGGAGGGGAAAAAGGAAAATGAGCTATGAATTGGAGGGGAAAACAGGCTCATTATTGCAATGAATCAATTTAAGATTAGTGAAGCAGCCACTGTATCCGCCACTAATTAGACTGACTGAAATGACTGGTATTTAGTAAACTTCATCAGTAATTGTGGAAACATACCTCTTCTTCAATCACTCTTCCTGTCTTGTCTCTTTATCTTTTATTCTTTTTATGGTTCCTTTTTACTTTATCATTAATCGAAAGCTCTACTGTGACAATCACAATTATTTCAGCTACTGCATATGAGATGCAGAAACCTGAACTATACTACTTTTGTTTTCAGGGGAAGCAGGGAAAAAAAGGGAAATCAGACATTGTTAATATGATTCAGGCATGAGAAAAAAATCTTTTTTCCAATTCAATGGTCTGAAATTATAACAATGGAAGAGGAAGAACAGATAAGCAAGTTATACTAGGATATAATTCAACTAAGGACACCGATGGTACCACAAAACCCTGAGATGGAACTTCTCTGTATTCTACTGTGCCGCTGTGGGTTGGCAGGGTCTGGGCACCTGAGCAGAGAGAAGAGAGCCTAGCGCTCCTATGCTCTCAGTGATACCCCCACTCCCTTGGTCTGGCCCAGGCACTAGGGAGGAAGAAGTTGCTTTATTCAAATGCAAAGGTGACCTGAGGAGATAGGAGCCAGACTTGTGGGAGGAGTTGATTGTGACAAGGAACCCGGCGGGAGACTGAGCGTCAGGAAATGAAATTGGGACTAGCTGTTCAAGAAGACTGGAAGCTGGAGAGAAAAGCAGAGTGGAGTGACTGCACTGAATGAGGAAGGGGTCCTATTGAAAAATAATATGTGATCATGTCACTAAAAACTGTATTATAATGTATATACACAAGGGGGTCAAATAAAGGTTGCATAGGGAATCTTAATTCTGGCATTTCCTAACTTTTGAGTACTTGACTTTGCAATTTTATTAATGAACTTTTAATTTCACTCTTTTGAGGGGACAATTTTGCGATGTAGTTGTACCTCCGCTTTTTGACTGGATTGTATTATAAAGACAATAGAGGGCCTAACTAACACTGTGTTCAGCTCCACTGTTATTTGCACCTGTGGGAGCCCTAGTGTAAATGGGCTACCAACACTTTTTTTTTTTTCCTTTCTTTAAGCACAATGAAGACTAGGTTTACTATAAACAGGATTAGGAGACATGAGGATGAACAACAACTTTAGCAGCTAGCGGGCTCATTATATTGTAGCTCCCAACACTGCTAAAACCAGTTCAGTTTATTTCATCTTTGGAGGCCTATTAGTCCCATGGTCAACCTATTTTGGCTTGTCAGGGGCCTAATGAGCCTGTTCTCATTTTTGTGCTCACTTTACAATTAACTCTGATTTTTTTGTATTTCTAACTTTTTTGTTTGTTAAACAAAACTTCACTCCCATGTGCCTACAAACTTAACTATACCTTAACTCAGCTTTTCAAATGGGTTTGTATCAGGATTATTTTCTAGTAATGATTCAGAACTTCACAGGTTGGTCTAAAGCAGGGGTGGGCAAACTACGGCCCATGGGTCCCTCCTGCCTGGCCTCCGAGCTCCTGACTGGGGAGGCTCCCGACTGCCCCTCTCCTCTGTAACCTCAGCATGCTGTGCAAGGAGCGCTCTGGCCTGTAGCTCCTGCCTGCGGCTTTGGTGGCACTGTGTGCTCCATGCTCCTGTGGGCAGTGCGTCTAGCTCCTGTGGGCCATGTGGAGCCAAATATGCTGTGCGGTGTGGTAAGGGGACTTGGGCTGGGGGGCTGGATAAGGGGCAGGAGGTTCCAGGGGGCGGTCAGCAGGGACAGGAAGCAGTTGGATGGGGCGGAGGTTCTGAGGGGACGGTCAGGGGGTTTATAGGGCGTGGGAGTCCTGGCGATCTCTCAGGTAGCAGGGGGTGGGAGTGGATAGGAGTCAGGGGACAGGGAGCAGAGGGGAGAGATATGGGGTGGAGTCCTTTGGGGTGGGCGGTGTCGGGAGGGGACGGTCAGGGGACAAGGATCGGGGATTTAGATAGGGGATGGGGCGGGGCAGGGAAGACACAGCCTTCCCTGCCTCGCCCTCCATACAATTTTGGAACCCTGATGTGGCCCTCGGGCCAAAAGGTTTACCCACCCCTGGTCTAAAGCAACAGCAGTGGACAATACTCCAGTCCCCAACAAAAGAAACAATATCATCAAGTAGAACACACTAGCACATAATTCTCAATTAGAGCAATCAGAATCAAAGATCCAAACACTATTTTATATACTTATTAGCTTTTCTTGGTGCTCATGAATGTAGTATGTGATTGCCTAGCAAACATGAATGAACTAAGCACCAAAACGAAGTCAAATCAAGAGGGTTGCTGGCACATAGAAATACAAAACACACATGGCACTTGTTACTGATGACATGTTCTTTTATATTTGATACTTGGTAATAAAGTGATACATTTATTCCTTTAGATGTTTAATTCAGTGGGTGACTTTCTGCTTTTGATAAATTTCTGGTTCTTATTTTCATTTAACAAAAAATGACTGGAAGTTTTAGTAATTTGTGAAATGGTCTTTTGAGCAAATGACAGTTTCAGTTATGTCATTATTTACTGGTTTGTCAAAATGACTGCAATATATACATGAAACTGAATCTGAAGGTTATGTAATTTGTATCTTGTTTGTGGATAAACAACCTTCCTGCCCTCAACTCCTCTCTCCTACAAAATCCAGCATCTAATATTCTTGGCCTCTTCCTTCCTTCAGAAGCATGAAACTGATTACATGCCACTCTAAAGAAATAATTGCATTTATTTAAATTGCCTGGCATGAAGGTAAAGAACATTGCTATGTTCTTAGAGTTTGGACACAAAGGATAGTCAGACTGGCTTTGTTTCTGCACTACACTGTAATCTCCTTTACACAAATGTGAATATTTCATTGAAAAGGTTCATAACTTTTAAAGGTTGAAGCACGTTTTATTAAAATTAGCATGGAACAATGAATGCTAAGCACAAGTCACCTGGAATAGAGCAACAACAAAAAATATCATCTGACTCCCAGTCATCTCACTATGGGTGTCATTTGTTTGATTTCAGTAGTAAATACCAATATTTTTAAAAAGCAAAAAAAAAAAATAAAAATAAAAATAAAAAAAAAGGAGGTGGGGAACCCTAGCATTTTAGAAACAGTAAACTTACTCTTGGCAAAATTTAACTAACATCACTGAAGTTGATTTAGTCGGTGTTGGTGCTGCTTTGAGCAGAGGGTTGGACTACATGACCTCCTGATGTCCCTTCCAACCCTGATATTCTATGATTCTATGAATATTTTGTAAACCAGCAGGATTAAGGCCAATTTATATTGGTTTGCTGCTACAAACAGAAGTAAACTTGTTTAAATTGAGAAAAGAACTTTAAAGTCAAAATCTGATCTGCATTAAAATGGAACAAATCCAGAGTAATGGCACTATTCTAGATTTACCTGATCTGGGGCCTTATTCCATACCTTGTTTTGAACTGAGATAATTTATCAAGTCTGTGACTATATAATGCTGGACTATAGCAGATGTTGTATCACGTCATGCTGAAGTGGTAGGGTAGGAAGGCTGGTTGAATAGGTAGGGCACTGGGTTGGGACTCAAGAGACCAGAGTGCAATTCCTGGCTCAACCACAGTCCTCTTCTAGAATAACCTTGTGCTAGTCACTTGATCAACACTGTGCCTCAGTTCCCCCATCTGTAAAATGGGTAACTACCTACCTCACACAGGTATTGAGGATAAAATCTAGTAATGAAGGTGAGATGCTCAGATATATGATCATGAGAGTGCTACAAACACTCAGATAAGGAAAAAGATAACCAAGGACTTTCTTTCCCATTTTGTGACTTATTAATATAACAAGGAAGTGATTTAAATGGTTCATATATATGTTTTCAGTTAATTTATTCTCCTTAACTTACTTTTCTGGTTTTAGATCCCTGTAAATAATCCCAAGACTATGGAGGTGGTCTAAAGCCAAGGCCAGCTCAGCTAAGTAGAACTTGACATCCTCTTCTGTAAACATTACCTAGTCAGAAAGAAAAGAACAAGTATAATCACTGTATGATAACAGGTTGATTTGAATTCTCTGACTCAGGACTGCAAGCCAGAACATCATATCAGATTCAATTGGTCAGTACTGTCTGCACTCACGTTAATCCTCATCACCAAGATCTCCATGTTATATGACAAAATTCTCTTCATTCAGCTATGTTTTCCTCTCCTTTAAATCATGCTGCTTTCACCGTTGATTTTGGTCATTTCAGCTGACATTACATACTAATATAAATCAAGGCTGAGCCATAGTCTATTGATGTCAATGACAAAAAAATCAACAAATGCACAGCCAGGCTCTTAGTGCCTGCATACATCCTAATATACTAAGATCTCAGCATGTGGTTCCCAAATATGTTTGATATCAGACCTCACCCTGGTGACAGGAGACACAGAACACATTAAAAGCCAGAGGCATGGGCAAAACACCTACAGGACCAGACATGGCTCCCCCACTAGTCTAGCCTGGAGCGACGGCAACCCCTTGCGGAGCCTGACTGCTAAGGTATGGCAACTTCAGGTACTGGCTGTGAGATGGACCTCAGGGAGCGGAGCAGAGCAGCGGCTGCAGTTTACCCAGTTTACTTCTGAAGTTTACAGTTTACTTCTGAAGCATTACTTGAGGAGGTGGGATAATGCTGTCTTCTAGAGACCTTCCTGGCAGCCAGCCAGGAGTAGTCTTCCTCCTGGTGCTGATGGCTTAAGTCCTGGCCACCTACAGACTTGTTCCTTTGGTGGCTGCATCAGCTCTCACCACATCTCCAGGAGAGCAGGGGAGCAGAGAGGAATATGGGGAAACCTGTGAGGAAGGAAGGGAATGGAAACAAGCAGAGATGCCCTTTCCAGGGGCAAGGAAGCAGAGAGAGGAGCCGGTGCACAGCTGAGATAGGTGAGAGAAGAACTGGTATCACCAAGGGAAGGTGGTGGCCCTTGGTCTACTCAGACTCCTACCAGCTGCTGCAGGGGACAGTACTATCCACATTCTGCAGGTTGCTGCCCAATTAGCTTGCATAGCTGCCACACCCTGTGCCTTGGGTTTTGTCTCACAGCTGTGTCCATCCCTACCTCCACTGCTAGCTGGTGCTTCTCTCCAGCAGCCAGACCCAGCACGTTGCCATGTGCCCCACATTAAACTCCTTGGGATTTTTAATGCCCCTGGCAATAGTCCCAGACAAGGGTCTGTCAAAGGCTTGTAATCTCCGATAAGCTCAGCCAATGGTGTCATTGGAATAACAGCCTCTGCCATTGTCTCCACCAGGTGCTAGGTAGAACCAAATTCAATCTAGAATTTAAAATAGTGTAATGCATTTAAAAAAAATTGCGGCCATTGCTCTATACGAATTTTAAAAAAGCCAATTTTCAGGCGAGAGCAAAGCTTTAAGAATTTGGCTTGCATTATTCACACGTGCCTCTTCTGTCCTTCTTCCTCTCCCTCCCTCCCCCTATATTTGCACACTCCACTTTGTGGTACCAGGCGGTTTTTCTATATTGTCTCACCATGACTGGTGCAAGACCCTTCTCCCTGGCAGCTCCTGTCCCCATCAGCAGCTGTCCTGTGTCTGTCCTCCTCATTGACTCTTCCCGTCTTTTCAAATTTCATCTGAAAACAATTATTTCCTCATTGTGCTCTCATTCTCTGTCAGCTTCCTCCCCTCTGCTATTTTTTATTATGTAACTACATATCTATGGGGATTTAACTCTGGGAAGCAGAGTGGGATAAGAACTGTATGAAATGTTCTATTCTGACGAAAAGGTGCTGGATTATGAACAATGTACGTTTAACAAATAAAAAGTTACAAAAGGAAAGAGTGAGGCGCGTGGAGCACTCTTCTTTAAATTAAGGAAATATCATTGGAATTGAAGAATCACTCACCACCCCTGTTCAGGGTTGGGGTAATGTAATTATTGGGACAGAAGGGCAAAGACAAAGTAGCATGGCTATCCTGACACAACAAGGGGTCTTTGATCTTTCAGTGACCTATTGAGGGGCCCTCACAACCCCGCTGCTTCCTGCCCAAGCAAGGCTGCTAGGAAAAGACCTTGAAGAGCCACATCGCAACCTGGGGTGAAATCTTGCCCCAGTAAAATCAATGGTAGTTTTGCCATTGACTACAATGGGGCCAGGATTTCACCTTTTGTGTTTTTGTGCTAATTCTTAAGGGTTCAGAGTCAGCTCAGGGAGACTTTCTGATCTAGGAGCTAATCAGGGATAGATGAACCCAGTTATAGTAAGGGGGGATAGGTTATTCCAATGAAAGAGAGAGACTGGAATTTTATTCACCAGAAGCCACGGCAGGGAACTCTAGAGGAACATAAGAGCCAGCCTGTTTATTTTGAATTTTGGCTTTTACTCGAAGAAGTACAGAGAGAGACTTCTGTGAAGTGTAAAATATCTGGTGAAGTAAACCAGAAAACCCAAAAGGGATTTTGGCATTTAAACCTGAGCTTCCTGTGAACTCTCTAGTCGCCCAGAACCTGTGCCTGCTACATGTGCTCACTTGAGCACAGGCTTCACAGAGTCAGGAATCTGCATATATCTTCTCTTCACATCACAGCCAGTCCATGTCTCTTTTTAGCAATGAGTCAGGGATTATTCTACCATGAGAAGGAATTAGCAATCATCTAACCACTGGGAGTATATTGCAATTAGTTTTCTATTAACATGATGCTCACACTCTGTTAGGTACGTCACTTATCACATGACGTTGATACAAGTATTACAAAAGGTTTAGGGAAATTATAACAAATTACAGCTCCAATTCAGTTACATGAAATGAAAATACACTCAGGGACACACACAAATTGTGAAAATGATCCAAGACATTATTCTGTGCTTCACAAAAATCAATGGGCTTACCTCTTTGGAGAGTCTTGTGAAAAGGTCCCCTCCCCGTAGGAAATCTAATATTAGATACAACTTTCCCTCTGTTTGAAATGCTGCATTAGAAAAGAATGGAGATGTTGGATGTTTTAAATCATTATAAAGTCTCCAAAGAATGAATATTATTGATTAATTCTGCATCGGTCTCTAACCCTCCTACCATGTTAACACTTCGCTTTTAGAATGGAATTATTTCAGATCTCTGCTGGACTAAGCAATCTAGCTCATACTACAAGGAACTGTCCTGTGTTAGCTGGGAGATGGAAATTGATTACTAATGCATTCTTTGCCACCCTTAGCATCTGGTCCCGGAGCTTGGGTTCCAGTGTGAATCCGAAAGCCTACCCAGCAATTTCAGAGCTCCATAGCCTGAGTCCCCTGTGTCCAAGTCAGCTGATCCGTGTCAGCTGCAGGTGTGGACAGACCTAATGAAGCTAGAGCTGCCCTCCATTGCACAGGGTGAGGAGAAGAAAAGAGGGTAAAACTAGTCATTGAAGCTCCCAGGACTGTGGAAGGAGAGCGCTACAACTGTTCAAAATGCTCTCAGAAGCCCCTTGGCACTAGCAGTAGGATTCCAAGAATTCAGAGAGCTTGTTGGGCTGAGACATGCAAATCTAGGGGGAAGCTGCTCTGCGTTAACTGAAAGCATTGCAACAGTTACTTCTGGGGGCAGCCTGTGCCAAAATATTAAAAATGTTGGGCTAAAAAGTTAAAAATTCTGCATGCAACATTTTAAAATTCTGAAAATGTTATTTGTCAAAATAACACAACATAATCATGCCAATTTCAATTATTTTGATAATTTATTTCAAAATACCAGTCAGCAAGTATGTCTGTAACAATACAGACACAAACAAAAATTCCCCCAGGAGTAGAGAGTTAAAGAAACCCCTACGACAACCCAACTCCTGTTTCTCTGTGGGCCAACCACCACAACCCCTCCCCTCAGAGCCCAGCTGCAGGCCCCCCCTTACCCAGATACCCGTACTCCCTCCCGCAGACCAGACACCTGCCTCCCTTCTTTCAGAATCCAGGGATCCAGAGGAAGAAACAGAGTGACACTCAGATCCAGGCTTGAGCTCCACCTTCTCCTTCCATCACGGCGTGTGGGGAACTGCAGCTGCC
Source organism: Dermatemys mawii (assembly GCA_007922305.1). NCBI lineage: Eukaryota > Metazoa > Chordata > Testudines > Dermatemydidae > Dermatemys > Dermatemys mawii. The sequence continues at coordinate 4,206,064 of ML677386.1, forward strand.
AGGAACCCTCTAGCTCCCTCCCTCTCCCCACGATCACATCTTCTATGTGTGAGCTGGGCTCTGCTGGGTCCATCAGCCCTTAGTGGCAGCCAGCAGCCCATTTTTGTGTGGGAAAGGTCATTCTGTGTGGACGTTAATTTCTGCAACATTCTGCATTGCGCAGTGGTGCAGAATTCCCCCAGGAGTAAATAGTTTATAGAAATGTAGGGAGTGCTATTATTAATAGTTTTGGGAAACAAGAGACTCTAATAATCAAACTGTTTGCTGAAGAGGGGTGGTAAAACTGACCTATACACCTTTGATATCCCTCCCAGCACTCCCTAGTAACACCATCATTACATTACACCTCATATCAAATTTGTTTCGAAAGAGGCATAGCAAAGCCCTCCTCATGCTGAAATTTTCCTGTGACATAAGGAAAATGAAGTCATACGTATCCATAACTGAGAGGAAATGGGGTAGTATTTAGCAAGGTGGTATTCTTATGAAATGAGACAGATCCAATTACAATCCCAAAACACACACAAGACTGTATTCAAATTCCATTTTATTATAGTTACCATAATGAAGCTTGACTATGAAAGGATGATTCACTTCTGCCAAAATATCTCTCTCCATTTTCGATCGCACTCGATCCCGAACTATAAGACAGAGAACAATAAGAACAGCAATCAGTTAAGAGGCAGCACGGTGCACTGGAGAGAGCATTGAACAGGGACTCAGGAGATTTGGATTCTAGTCCTGTCTCTGCCACTGGCCTGCTGTCTGACGTGGGTGAGTCACTTCACCTTCCCTGACTCTCTCCCTGCCCTTACCGCTGGTCTTGTTTCTGTAGATAGTATGCTCTCGGGGCAAAGACTGTCTCTTTCTCTGCATTTGTACAATGACAGCACTATTCTTGGCTGGGCTGTGAGGCACTACAGTAATATAAACAACAGGAAGAAGACTAAGGTTTACAAAAAAGAATTTTAATATCAAATAACGCTATATAAATTTAATATCTAATTTAAAAATAAACAGAATATAACAGCAATTGACCACAGCAAGTTAATCAAGAGACTATGGCATGTTAATCTTGTGCTGTGCTGATATTATCCATAAAGATGACTCATTGAACACCTGGATATAGTTTAGATGAAATATTTGAAGCTCCCAATCAGATACAATTAGTAAAAAGGAAAAGTCTGTGGCTGAGGCAAAAGAGGCAACTATTCTTTTCATCTGTAGAGACAATTACAACAAGGCAGAAGCAAGAGTAATGATTTTTTATGGATCAGATGAATGAAGAGAAAAAATAATTACAGAATTGTATAGGGTTTAGGCTCCTCAAGACTGAAACTGAAGATCACCTAGTTACCGTGTTTAATAGAATTTCACACCACCAAGCTGGGTTCCACTTGTCAGATGAACATCCCTTGAGCCTCAAGATGTATTTTACTCTTGATCACAGTTTACTGATTGTCTAATAAAGTTGTTTAGGATGATTGTTTCTTCTCCTTGAACCACATTATTTATTCATCTCTCAGCTGTAGCACCCACCCACTGAGTTGTGAGTCTATTTTAGTCAATAATGCATGAGACCTCATTGTGGTTCTGTTGTCACACGTACGTGTGTTGGATGTGTTGATAAATGGAAGGTCAAACGCGGAGTGCCTCCAGCACCCAAGTAATGAATATATTACAGTGCAATGACACATTCTTCTGTACAACTGTGCTTTCAGAATTGTTGGTTTATAGACACTGGTCCAAACCAACATTTCAGATATGAAAACCCTTGAAGGTTGGAAAAATTTGGGTCTCTAGCTATTTTAATGTTTTATTTGAGACAAGACCCATAGAAACATGATTTTGTAATCCTCATTTACCATTCACACTGCTTTCTCAAATCGAGCCATTTTGTAGTAAAATCCAACCACACCAAAGCCCAAATTCCAGACCATGTGCAGAAATGGCATATCATCTAGTAATGCAGTACGAAAGCTAGTCAGGGGCATATATTTCTCATGCCGCACATGTCATACACCACAAGTAGCCAGTCACATACCCACTGTACACACCCTTCCTGCATAGGATATTTATTATTTCAATCAAATGAATAAACTATGACGAGCACTTCCTGAAGTCTAGCTACGCCAAATGCAGGCAACCTCCCAAAACATTCATGTAAGCCATGCATCAGCCCCGAGGCACAAAATCCCCACACGACAGGGTAGAAAAGTAGTGGGCAGCAGCAGAAGTGGTTTGTTACCTGCCACTGGGTAACAGTATAAATCAGTTGTAAAGCTCTCACGCCCATCATAGACAAAGAAAGGCCACCCAGCTATGCCCACCACACCAACCATACCCTTATAGTGCCCGGTGCTTGACAGTAGTGCTGCACAGACATATTTTTAACATCACATTACAAAAAGCTTTGGTTTTAAATTATTTTAGTCATTAGTTTGAGGGCAGTTGAATGTAGCCACAGAGGTGATATTTATCATGTGTTTACATAGGCATCACATCCATGTGGCTATAGCCATGAACAATGGCAGGACTCCCTCACTCCACTGGGTATTTCTCCTGTTGTTAGGGTGTTGCGTTTTTAGGTGAGCGCCAGGAGACTGTTATGCTGGTGAGAGCACAGAAGGCATGTGCTGTATCAGGATAGTGCTATATGAGGAAGGGGGTATTGTAATAGGATAGTGGCATTAAGTGGTGGTGGGAGGATACTGTTTGCTAGTGGAGGTGTGATTGAAATGGGTCTGGGGAGCAACACGCACACGGGATTTCAGCATCACAGTCGTCTGCCCCTTCACCACAGTCCTTACTAGTCAGTATTTCTGCGGCTTGTGGATCTGTAATCCTTATTCTTCACAAGAAAACGTCGGTTCTGAAAACAGATTTCAGGATTTGACAACACTGGACATAACCTGGTTACATGTTGTGTGATTGTCTCGGTGCCACATTTAACTGCCCCACTGGGTCTATCTGCCTCAGATCATTAGACACAGTTCTCGAAGGTGTGAAGAATCAGAGAGGTAACCATGTTAGTCTGGATCTGCAGAAGCGACAAGGAGTCCTGTGACACCTTAAAGACTGATAAAAGAGTTGAAGCATTCATGCATCCGACAAAGTGAGTATTAGTCCACGAAAACTTATGTTTCAATACTTTTACTAGTCTTTAAGGTGCCACAGGACTCCTTGTCGCTTCTACACATTTTGAGACTTCATCAGCCGCTCATGTTGATATGCCATCTGCCTCCCCACGTGGAGACAGAAGCTGTAGCATGCCCATGTGATATTGAGGAGAATGTTATGTCTCCATATAACATGCACCACAGCTTCTCTGATGACCCCTTTTTACATATCCTTTTAATCTCCCATTCCCTAACCAGGGGCAATTAAAAAGACCATTGTGGCACACAGGTACTTCAGTGGCTACAGTTTGACCGATATGTGGGCAATAAGCTCTCTCCGCCCCTTTGCACTACATATTCCCTGGCATGGGTGCCCTTAGGAAAGCAAGTGTATGGGCCCATTTATGGCATCCTGATGTCACAGAATCTGTCATTTAGTCCATTGCTCAGATGCCTTCTCACATTCTATGACAAAGAGATCCATCTCTATTTCCTTCCTCCTATATCACCTCTCTGTTGCTTTACTGTCTCTGGGCTGTGCATGCTTTTAAACTTATATTTCCTTCTATGGATTAACATTCTTCCAGATGCAGACAGCTGATGGTTTTGCTGTTCCATTTTGGATATCTGTAAGGCCCTATCACCATGTTATTTATATGCCATACAAGGCAATAGGCCACATAAACCAAGACACACTCCCTCTCTCCTCCAGCCCCCACCCTAGGCAGGTTTTCTGATTATGAGAGTAGGTCAGGTTTTCTCTCTCTCATATCCTGGCATTTGCCATATGCTCAAGTTCTTCCTGCTCCTGTCTACAGTTTTGATGTATGTGGGGCTCCTGTTGATGTGGAAAGGCCCTCCTGAAGAGGGTTACGCTTTGGCTCAGTTTGAGCTCCTCTAACAACATTTTCCCCAGGTGGGGCCCTAGGTATGAAAATGCTCAGCCCGCAACATTCTAGTTTTGTGCTTGTGTCCAAGATTGGCCCCAAAACTTCTAGTGCCTGCATTGTAGCATGTCAGGAGCCAGCATAAATGGGTGGCATTTATAGATTATCTGTAATGCAAGTCAATTCTGGCTCAGTCATTCCAGAGTGCTGGGTCCTGGTCAGTCTGGGATTATTCTCTAGATCCTATAGGGAGAGATTAGTAGGGTCTGAATATGTGATTGGATGTGAGGGATGAAGACACTTGGTCCAGTGAACCAAAAAAGCACTGATGTGTGTTTATGGAACAACTGTCTACACCTCCTGTTGTCTAGGTCATTACTTGGGGCTGTGTAACTTTCTACTTTCCTTTGCTGGATCAGCTGGCATAGGTGACAACTTGCATCGTACTAAATTCAGTCAAACTTTGTCTATGAGGAGGACCTATTCACATGGATCACATTACTCTGTCATCCTGGAAGGTTTAGCTTCCCGTGCTGTGGTTCACTTCAGTGTTGTGCCCTCACTTGGCTATACAGAAGGGTCTGCTGCTGAGCAAACACTTACTCCAGGCCTCTGAGAGGGCTATGCCATCTAGACTGCATTATTCCTACCCCTCTCTTGGTACTGGCAGGGGACTGTTCAGATGTCCAAACCCTATTTCCAGCACCTAACAGCCCGTTTTGGGATTTGCATAATCTACAGAGGTTTAAGTGCAGCATGCACAGGAAGCGGGTGTGTACAGTGTTTTGGCAGGTGATATGCAAACTAACAGAAGATGTTTACTTATCTACATAAACAGTTTGTTCACTGGAAATGATGCCCATTTGCTGAACTCTTAGTGACAGGAAAGCTTTTGTCCTGTATATCCAGTACTGGATTTAGGCCAAAATGTGTGCTTTGACTCTCAACTTTAAGGTACATAATAGAGATGGAGAGAATATAACCTAGAGCAGGACTTCCCAAACTATGGTAGGCAATCTTGATGTTCCATCAGTTCACTTCACAAGAAGTTTTTAACTGGGTGGCATGTGAACCAAGAACGTGTGGAAACTGCGGGCCCAGAGGAATAGGTATAGGGCTGAGATCCAGGAAGACCTGAATGTGAATCCTAGCTGTGCTACTGACTCACTTGTCCAATCTAGGATAAATAAATTATCTATAAAGTACTTCTATGACCCTAGGAGATGTGAAACAGAAGTGACTACACTGTCATATCCTACAAAAGTCGAGAAAGTGTATGTCAATTTGCAACAAAAGTGATCAACAATTGAATCAGTCCATTTAATATGATAAAGTTGGAATGGGAGGAGAATTTTTTTTCCCCTTAAAAGCGGACTTTTAGCTAGATGGTTAATGTAGTTTTCCTAGCCACAAGGGACTGAAGTGAAAGAGAAGAGAAAGAAGATTAATATAAACTGTATCGCGCTGGTAAAAAGAAGTTCCATCCCTAGAAATGATCAGTTGCATTTTTCCCTCCTCAGAAAATTAAACCAAAAATCCCCATCCCTTCCTGCCGAGAGATTTGCTGACATCAAATCTGGTCAAGAGCTAAATAAGAAAAAATATTAATTTTCAACAGATGTGCCTTAGGCTAAATGCATGCCATAGCTAGCAAAGTCACAGTGCTAACTATGGACTCTGTCAAATACGAAGGTCCTTGCTTGATGCAGAAGCCACAGAACGTCTAGCAATTCAGCAGAAAATTGGGCTAACTCAAAGGGAACCTTTAATTAAGCAAATTGGGGCTTAGATGATCTACAAAGGGAGATACGGTAATTTCCCCATTAAAATACTGATTAAAATTGCTAGGTAATTTAGCACAAAAATGAAGAAACTTTCCTAAGTGCTCATGATTAGCTCTCTGGAGTAATATCCTGGCACCACTGACATCAATGTGGGTTTTGCCATTGACTTCAGTTGGGCAAAGATGTCCTCTCTGAATTCTTAGATTAGTTTGGCCAAATGCTGCCCTCAAAACAGTGCCCTTCTTGTCCCCATGCAGTTTATCAGCCTTGGAGATGATGGACATTTTTTTTTGGTCTCCATCTCTCTAATTTGGAGGAGTTGATGTTTGTACTGTAGGTCAGGGGTCTTCAGACTTTGAGACGAGGGCCATATTAGATTTTTGAAGGGGCTTTGCGGGCCGAAACAACTGAAAAAATTCAATATATGCAAATATATGCAAAATGCCCCCCTTTGCTGCGACCCCCCCCTTTGCTCCTCCGGCTGCTGCTGCCCTCCCACTTTATTCCTCCGGCCGCTGCTGTGGGGGCACTCACCCCTCCACACATGGGGCCGCCGGCAGCGGCTCGCAGGGGGAGGAGGAGGGAACGGCAACTTCTCCTTGCCTGCTCAGCTGGAGGGCCGGACAAATCAAAGACGCAGGCCGGACTCGGCCCCTGGGCCATAGTTTGGAGACCCCTGCTGTAGGTCACTGGAAAGGTCATTTACATTTTTTGGCAGTAAGATTTTGAATGTTGTCAGTGAAATTGGAGCTAGAAGGCGTTAATTTTCATTAGCTAGTACATAAGCAAACAAATGCAATACAAATTTAGTAGATCTATAAAAATTGTATTAATTTAAAAAGAAAAACAAAGTAGTATTAACATATCAGGAACGTTAATAAAATTAAATAGTATTTGTTCTAAACTGTAACTTGTCATTGTTTCTTTGATGGATAGCTTCCCAACAGAGAAAAAGTGTGTGTGAGGGTGAGGGGGTATGAGAGGGAAGGTTATGGATACATAGTTTCAGCTCATAGTGGGAGATATGATCACAGTAGAACCTCAGAGGTAGGAAAACCTCGGCAATGGAGGTTGTTCATAACTCAAATGCTCGTAACTCTGAACAAAATGTTATGGTTGTGCTTTCAAAAGTTTACAGCTGAGCATTGACTTAATACAGCTTTGAAACTTTACTATGCAGCAGAAAAATGCTGTGTTTCTAATAAATAGTTTACATTTAATACAATATTATATTTTATTTACTTTTTTTTCTTGGTCTCTGCTGCTGCCTGATTGTGTACTTCCGGTCCAAATGAGGTGTGTGGTTGACTGGTCAGTTCATAACTCTGATGTTTTACTGTTATTTGGAACCCTGCATTACAACATTTAACTCCTCCTTAGCTGCTCAGACCTTTGTCAAACCAGATCTTCTTGGGCTGACACTTTTCCCATGCTTGGCCCTAGCCTGAAGGTGAAATTTATTTGAAAGGTATGAACAAAACCAGCTGAGCTGTATTTGAGTTATATAATCATGGAAAAAAGCCATAATTTGTTCATATGTTTAGTCTTTAAGGTGCCACAGGACTCTTTGTTGCTTCTGTTTTAGTTATAAGATTTAGCAATGCTTAATTTACAGTGTATTCTGTACAAGATAAATACTGCTGTTTGCATACCTTTGGAGGTCTCTGTAAAAGACTGTTTGTGTAAATAAGAAATGCATGCATCAAAAAGAGTTTAAAAGACCATTGTTAACCAAATAATAAAAAAGGGGCAAACACACCTAAAACAACTTCATCGCCAAAAAACCGTCAACACACATCCATAATTAAAAAAAGAGCAAATTGACAACCCTAAAGTAAAAACTAGCACCCCTAAAAACAAAACAATTAATTAAATCAAAACCAAAACAAAAAAACACTCTCCAAATTTTTTTAAAACATTAACATAAAAAGAATCAATTAAAAAAATAACCAGCCACAAACTAACACAGCAAACTCCATAAACTTCAACAAAAAAACCCCAAAACAAACTATAAAAACAAAGTGCTTTGCCATAAAACATTGGGTTTGTCACAACACCAAAAGCATCAAATCTTAACCAACAAAGCCCGGCTCCCCTCTACGACCAATGTAGATGGCCACTGAATTAATCCAAACTCTAAACTAGTAACTATGAACATCAACCATCAAAACTATGTGCATAATGTGTATATGAATGTATATATAACTAAAAAGCAAATGCTAACTGCAGTATTCTCAATAAATGTGGCTTATTGCCTTTTTCCCTGAAAAGGATACCATGTGCTTTATATAAACGGAACATGTTTGGCTCTATCCTTGCAGCTATCTATACTGCAAGGGCTCCTAAGGAACCCTGGAATCTTCAAGAGAGGGAAATAAGCCCTGCCTTCCCACAAGGGATGAAACCCATCAAGTGCACGGTAAGCATCACAATGTGCACCTGCCTGTGCCAGCTGAGGTAAATGTGGCACTTAACCATGTAACATGAGTTTTTTCATGACTGCTAGAATTTTCCTCTTATGCATCTCCTCCAATGCCTCAGTTAAAGATGTATGTTGAGAAAGAGTCAAGAAGGGGGGTGCTTGTTTAGGGCATATCAGTATTTCTGGGTTAAGGAGATCTGAACTGCACATGGCTGAGTTAAGGATTCTCCCCACTGCTAAAAGCCATGCGAGGATCTCATGTTTGAGAGATCCTAGAGAGAGAAGTTCAAGCCTATACATTTTGTGTGAGTGTTAAGTAGCAAGAATTTCAGACTGCCGATGCCAAGGGATTCAATGAAAAAAAAGAATAAAGTGACCTGAGTCTGTCTTTAAGGGAGATGTCAAGGTACCTAAATTTGCGGGCACATAAACAACATTTAATTTTTATGGGGAGCAACTCTGGTGGTGGCTTTATGGCCGAAATACCAGGGATTGAAGAGAGGATGTCCAGAGCTAAAACACGAGCAACTACCATTTATCCTAAAGAGTCAAGCCTTCTGTAGCTGGAGGCTGTAACAACTCATCTCCTTAGTAAATTGTCACAGAGGGGGACTTCTAACACAATCACCAGGGGGTTAACACCTTTATGTCCAGGGCACTGTTATGTCACAGTGGAAAACATTTTCTGTGAATATTTGTTCAAATTCAAAACTTAAATGATCATAACCTTCGTGTGTGCATTTTCTATAAATATCCGAAAATCTGAGCCTTACTAACAGAAGGAATCCTTGAAAATAGCTTCCTAAATATACAATGTGGAATCAGCTTTAACTATAAAGTTCACAATTCATACTGAGTAAAATTTTCAGAAGCACCTGTGTCATTTAGAAACCTAAATCTCATTTTCAAAAGGGATCTTGGGCTACGTTTTAAAAGGTATTTAGGCACTTCATATGAATTTCAAGAGTGCCTAGGTACATAACTCCCATTGCCTTCTGCAACTAAAAATGCTCACTAGAAGTTGTTTTTGAGCTAATTGTATAAGTGTCAAGAAACATATGATTCATTATGAATTTCACAATCTAGTCACAAACATTCTGTGACAAGAAAGACAATATTTAACAGATAAATAATGTTATAAATTATTTGCTGATCTCTATCCTTATTACAATTTGATAAGAACTATCTCTACTCAGCAAGAAGAGAGAATACAAATTAACTAAGAAACTCAATTCTTACCATATTGTATTGAGATTATTTAGGAATGGGTAACATACAAAGGAAATGACCAAAACAATGACGGGAGCTAGGAGACACGCTAATGTAGGTGATTAAGAGGGTAAAGGTAAATCAACATTTGTTAAATGAAGGAAACTAATAGTCAGATTCTGCCATCCATTATTTCCTCCACACCCCTAGATCTCAATGCAGTTGCATAGATGTAGCAAAGAGAAGAATGGACTCAAACTTAGGGATATATATTTCAATTTCAAGTTCTAATACTGTATTATGAAATATGCAGTGTAGTCGTAACCCTGTCAGTCCCAGAATATCAGAGAGAAGGTGGGTGATGTGCTATCTTTTATTGGACCAACTTTTCCGCTGTTAGAGAGACAAGCTTATGAGCCACATAGGTCTCTTCTTCAGGTCTGGGTAGACCTCTGAGTGGCTCGAAAGCTTGTCTCTCTCACTAACAGAGAAGTTGGTCCAATAAAAGGGCTTGTCTATACTTATGGCTAGATCGACACTGCTGCAATCAATGCAGAGGTGCCAATTTAGCAGGTCTGATGAAGACCTGCTATGTCGATGGCAGAATGATCTCTTATTGACTCCTGTATTCCAGCTCCCCAAGAAGAGTAAGGGAAGTCAGCGGGAAAGCATCTCCTGTCAACACAGTGCCATGTAGACACCACTGTAAATCAACCTAAGGTACATTGACTTCAGTTACATAACCCTCAGTTAACTCACCCACCTTGTCTCTTTAATATGACAGAGTGGCAGACAATACAGAATAGGGGTCGCACAGGTAAAGCTATTTAAGGCATTTTCTTCAATGTTTTTTTTAAGTGCACTCTACTGCATTTGAAAGAAACAATTTAGAGAACTAGATTCTAATCTCAGATATGCACACATGTCGTGGAAGATAAACTAGATGCACAGCAGCTGATTCTACAAAATACAAAGCGATATAGGCTTCCTAAGCAATATCAGAATCTGGCTCTAACGAGCGTGCTTTGAAAGAAAATATGTATCCCTCTTGCTTCGCTATCTTGTAGACAGAGAATCGCACTAAAGATAAATCTTCATTGAAAAATAAAAATAAATGTATTCTTAATCTTTAATTCGGGTTAGCAAACCAAGTGACCAATTTAGGTTAAAAATAGCAATAAAGACAAGGCAATTCTGATATTTTTAACTTGCAGTGGCACCGCAGATTGAGTTCTCCTTTAGACTTGAATTTGAGCTCCTATCCAAGCTAAAACCAGAGTTGCCTTATCTTTGTGTTACCTTATCATCATAGGGATCTGTTATAATAGCCAGACACGCCCCCGCCCCCAAGCTATACTATTGCCACCTGAGTAACGAACCAGAATGACAATGGTTTGTGAAGAATGCCATTGAACATTTCCTAAAGGACTGGCTGCTTTTCTGGGAGAAAGACTTCCCACCCCCCAAATGTGGAATCTTTTGAGATGAGAAAAGAGAAATAAAAAGTGGTACTTAAGCTTAGAGCTGTGGCTGCACAGGAACAATCAGACAGAGCGAATCTCTTTTGTAAAGGGCTCTTAGAAAAATCAATAATAGCTCAGGCTGTATTTTAAGAATACAAGTTCAAGTAAAGGTAATTTTTCCCCTCTCAATATTGTTCTTACATAAACCAACACATTCCACTTTTAGGAAAAAACAATTTTTAAGTTAGCTATCAGTAGACAAATGATATTTTTGCATGCTTGGATTTACTTGATGGGTTGGAAGAAAAGATGTCTCTAAAATAACTCAAAACATCTGATTATACTTTTCACTTATAACATATATCACCACCTTATTAATGAGGCTCTCAAAGCACTTTACAAACATTAATTAATCTTACGTCATCACTACGAGGCAGCTATCCTTGTTTTATAAACAGGGAAACTGAGGCACTGACAGATTTAGTGGCAAGTCCAATGTCACACAATAAATCAGTGTCAAGATCAGGAAAAGAGCTCAAGTTTTCTCTTTTCCAGCTCTAATCACTGGTCAAACACCGTCATTTTGCAAAGTTCTTGATCAGAAATGTTATTGAAAACAAAAGTAAGTTTATTATAAAAGTAATTTAAATCCATACAAATTAAAGGCTAAAGTATCACATTTGCAATGAAAAGAAAAAAAATCCCTATGCAGAGACATCATTTTAAATTTTAAATGTGCGCGTGCACACACACACACACACACACACACAGATCAATCCATGGCCTCCTCACATACAATATACCTAAGGTTCCTCAAAGTTTCTCAAAGGCCCTTACACTCAATAGGCCAGATTTTGTGCTGCATTCATCATATGCAATGCCAATGAGGGCAACTGTTGGATATCTAGGAGCACATTAATAAAAAGACTGATGAAGAACAGAGAAATCTGACAGTAATTAGGAGAGGAGAAAACTTCAGGATAACAAAATCGTACACAGGGATGTTCATGAAATGTCTCTTTCTATTTTACACTAACAATCTTAGATCATCCAGCCTGTCTTCTGCACAAATAAAAGCTCTAACTTCTCAGTACAGCCTCAGAAGATTCATACTTTCTTGGTTACATAAATGATGCTTATTTAGAATTATCTGCCTTGACATGACTTGCTGTCAAATGATGCATGCAATATTGGATTCTGGTCTCAAATTCTACTGTAACCTATCCTTATTTAATATTATATTTTCGTTTAATTGCCTAGGTGTATGATATGTTATTACTGTAAGCCATACCCAGCACTTACTGCATTAACTGCCACTGACACGCAATAATTACCCACATTATAGGAATCACAAAATTTTAAAACAAGAAATGAACAAATAAACCAGGCATGAGTGCTATAGGGACCCCAGCTAAACGGGATCAGTAGTCGCTCTGAAAATTGTTATAATCATGATGGGAGAAGTGAGCTGACCATTTATATAGTATTTAAATAATGAAAAACTTACAATAATTACACAGTAGGATGGCCTCTTTTCCCTCACCAGGACATGTGTTCTCCCTTTTAACATTTAGTATCAACTCTCAGAAATTAGGCATTGAAAAGACCTACACGTATTACATTTACTCCAAAGAATCAATCGACACAGAGCCTAAAATGTCCCCTCAGCATTGCTCTTGTGCCACCATTTCTCCTTAGAGCCTCTAGTTCCCTGTATTGCTTCAGTCATGCTGAAGTGTTCACCAGCAGGCTGCTTGCCTACCATGGAAGATCAGCACCCACATTTTTCCTATCCAGAGCCCAAATGTTTCACATCTGTTGGATGTTCCTGAATTAAATGATGGTCTACCTTGTGTTTGTTACTATGATGCCACTAAGTCAACATGAACAATGAAGAAATTGTTTCTCTCTTCTCCAGTCTGAGATGGAGATGAGCCAGTCATCCAGGATCTGGTCACTCTCTCAAGGTAGCAAGTTTCACACATCCAACACGGTGTAATCAATTGTCATTTATTTTCTCTGTTCTTCAAAAGATGTTCAGGCCAGGCGGGTGTACAGACACAGTGGAGCAAAGTGCTTGGCTCACTTCACTTTGCCATAAAGTGTGAAAGTGGCTATTTTTTGGCTTTGACAGCAAATATTTTCTGCAGTATTTCACAGAAGTGAAATATGCGTTTTTTATGGTTGAGAACTGTTAAGAGCCCACCTTGTGCTGTCCATAAACATCCAAAGACACCTGGGGTGAAATCCTCACCCCTGCTCTGTCCCCTTTACACAGGATAGGAGGACTAGAGTAACATAAAGGGGCTCAAGAAGGCCCAATTCTGGCCAAAGATTCTCCCAGTGCAGGCACTGTGGTGAATGGCAACAGGGCTGCTTTCCAAGGACCCATTTGCAAACCCCTGCATAGAGGGCAGGCTGGGGGTAAGGTTAGGACTGAAATTCTAAGCAGTGCTGCAGCACATAGTAATCCAGGGAGGCTGACTTTAAACAGGCTCCTACGGCCCGGTATGACATACCTTTCCGGTTCCCATAGCAACCCAGAACTAGGACACACAAATGTGGCTTGAAAGTCAACTTAGCCACACCTCCACCTGTGCTATGAAGTTTGTGCTGTGCCTCTTCGGTGTAGCACAGATTCTCACCCTTGTATATATAGGTTGTTAGGGTCACGACTGAAAGTGTTTATATAATATCAAGTGGGAACTGGGAATGAATCTTTGGGAGGAATGGACAATGTCACACACACTGTCACAATGGAGATTGTGCCTACTGAGATTCTGAACAGTCCCATCGATTGAGTTTTATTCATGACAGCACAGGGACCGGTAACGGTACTATATGTTCAGTACAATGTCAAAACTCCAAATTTGCATTCTATGAGAAATTATAACATTTCTAATATTTTTTGTTCTAATTGGAGGTCCTGAGGTCCCTGCCAATCCTGATATTCTATGATTCTATCAGATGAAATTTTCTACACAATAAAAAATTTCTGGAAAAAAAAATGGGGTCAATTGAAACATTTTGTTTTGAAAAAAAAAAATTATATTTTGACATTTTTACCTTAAAATTAGAGTTTATTATTTTTTAAATAATCACCGTTAATATGTTGTAAAGCACAGGACTGGATTTAGGGGCAGGTGACCCAGGCAACTTGACTGGGGCGCTGGGGTTGGGGCGCTGTTTACCAGGCAAGGAACCTTGAGCAGGATCCAAGAGCTTTCTTCATGCCTTGTGGCTACCATTCCCTCAGCTTGGTTGTATCAGATGCAACATCATCTTCTTTAGATTCAGTCTCTCTCTTCGTAGTACTGCAAAGGATATATTTCCTGTTTTCAGCATCAACTCTCAGGTGGAAGATCCTCCTGGACAATGTTACAAATCTGACTATGAAGCAGCTATGTGCCACTCGCTGGGAGAGCCACGTTGACAGCATAATGCCAGTGAGGTACCAAGTGACGGACGTTTATGATGCCTGATGGAACTGGCGTAGTTGAGTAAAGACAAGGCTAGAATCAGACACGAGGTGCAAAGCCTGGCAAACCAGATCACTGACTTCAAAATTCTGGTCTCACGATCTCTGTTCCAAGTAAATGTTGTAAGTAAGGCAAATACAAACTCACGTCGATGGATGTCGTGAACCCTACTACTCTGATGAGAAGCTGTCTTGATTTTATTGTGGCCTCCAGAGACAATGGGTTTGAAGGTGCCATCGCTGTTGGCAGAAAACTTAGAAGCTGAGCCTGTCTTCATAGAAACTTGTATTCATTGCAAGAAGAGACAGTTTGGTTACAAGGGTAGAGATGAGGTGATGGTAAGTTCAGAAGAAAAATTCAAAAAGGGAGATTTTTTGTTTGCTCATTGATACTACTCAATTGCCCATCGAAGAAAGGTTTGGACAAATGAAGCACCATGAAAAGACCTGGTTTTTTTTCTATGATCTTAGTAAGCGGCCGGAACACTTGTACAGAACTTCACCGGATGCTGATATGTGGCGAATGTTCAGATGTCAATGATAAACACCTCTATGTCAAATTGGACAACATCCATCACCTTTTGCCAAATGGGAAGCACTCTTCACTGCAAGTTCTCCAGTTCATTCATGACGCAGAGCATAAGGACACTTTTCCTAATATGTGGATAAGTTTGAGGATTCTGCTCATGCTGCCAGTCACAGTTGTGAGTGCAGCTTTTTGAAGTTCAAGCTCATTAAAAGATATCTTTCATCAATGACGGCTGATGAGATACTGACATCGCTTGCTATTTTATCACTTGAAAATGTCATTGGCCAGTCTTTGGATCTCTCTGACACTGTGCTTCAGTTCATGAGGGGAAAGGTGAGAAAAGCGACCTTTTGAACTAAAACAGTGTCCCAGGAGTAAGGTGATCAAATTTTCCAACACAAAACAGCCCACACCATCCCCTGCAAGCCTACAAACAGAACATGCTGTGGTGACATAATGGCAGATTTTTTCAAGTGATTTCACTTTGTGAGTGAATTGATAAACAAACATTGTCAATATTCACTTTGATCAAAGCTGCTGTTTTGCTCATGTCCATATTGAATTGACTTTTCTCTTCGTGCCAAATGCTGTCCAGCACACTGAACACTTGTTCCATTGGACTGTTTGCATATGGTAAACAGCAAATTCTACTTGCTCTAGCAAAATTCCTTGGGCAAATATTTTGTAGTTTTAAAAATAAATCAAAATGTTTTGGTTTGAGAAATGAAAAACTGATACATATAATTTGTCCCTTAACAAGTTCCTAGGTTATCATATGAAAAACAAGGACGGTCACTTTACTTAGGAGACATAAAACACCTTAAAATTAGTTTCTATTTATAAATTCTTCAGGCCCAGATTATTACAACCCTGGCCTCTAGAAGTATTTACACATCAAGTCCAGGGGAATTTGGAGTTTGACTGTTTCAAGAAACACATTACATTTCTGGGAAACATTTAAGCAGAGCAACACTTAGCTTTCCCCAGCTGTGGACACACTGTGCAGGCATTCTTAGATAGTGAGGGTCAATTGTTTATGTCTGTTCAGTAAAAGGAACTATTGCATTTTTGTCAGAATAGTTAAAGAAGTCTTCAATCCAATCATCAAGTGGTTTAACATGTGAAGTCAGAAGAAGGTCATTCCTTAAATTTAATTGAAAATGAATGCCAGTCCTTGGATGGGTGCCAACACAAAGTGACTAAGGGTTTGCAATAGACAGTCCTGGGTCACATGACTAGGAAGAACACACCAGAAAAGGCTATATAACATTTTCCCCCTTCAGCAGCAAAGCATAATGGTTAATGCACTGCAAATTATTTTTGTAGCATGATGTCCACTGGCATACAGGGAGCCTGATAGAAGACATGATAAGGTTCAAACAGTTTCTGGAGCGAAATCACAGCTTTTCTAAAGTCAATAGCAAAACTCCCATCAATTCCAACCAGGCCAGGACTTCACCCTTTGTCTCAATCCCTCAACTCATCTCTGAAAATACATCTAGTTGCCTTAAATCTAGGCATGGAAGGATTAGATTTTTAATCTGTAAATATGGTAAATGTCAAGTCCACCATACACACACAAACCAAATAAATATTTTTCTCATCAATATAAATCAAAATGTACAGCTAGGCAAAGTAAGAAAATGCTGCTTCAGAATTTAGAGTTTGATTTAAGGATATTTACTTTGTATGTTCTGACATGTGATGCTGACAATTTGACATATGTGACGAAATCAGAACAGATAGTTCTGTAAGGGTGGTGAAAGGCACATGTATCAGTTTTGGAATGGTGAAAGCCTTTTTTTCCTATTACCTGAAAGAGGCACCAGAGTCTAATTAAGGACAGCCAATGACCTTTAAAAACCTCTTCCAGCGAGCAAAAAAAGGAAGGACTTATGAGAAGCAAGCTGCAGATGGGTTGTGTGCAGTGAGGGCAAAAGGCTTATCCAAGAGAGAGTTGTTTTTCCTTATAAGGGGACATCTTGTGTTTGTTCCTAACTCAGTGGGAATTAGGAAATGTATTATTTTTGTTCCTGTTTAAAGAAGACCATGAGCCTAGCCTGTAAAATACTGTAAATAAACTAGTATGAAGTATTAAACCTCCCAAATGGGACTGATTTACCCCAGACTCCCTTAATGCCAGAGGGAGAAAAGCTGAGCCCTGATGTGACCAAAGAGATGCGTTGTCACACACAATCACCCAAAGGCAAACATTTATCACAAAGTGATCATTCCAGAGCTGATCTCTCAGTCCTCATCCTCAAAACACCTTTAGAAGATGAACTGGGAACTTAAATTCACAACTTTGCTAGACACTAAAAATCATGGACTTAATAAAAAACAAAGGATTTATGACTTAAATGACAATCTAACTCACTAACCCCCCCTTTTATTTCTGTGACTGCAGAGGTGTTAAATGTCTTCTTCACCTGGAATGGTCTCTTACAGTATGTTTCGCATAAGGAGCTAACACAATCTGTTCCCTCTTGTATTTAGCTGTAACACTCAAGTATCTTTCCCAGATATGTACAGGAGCTCTATATAAGCTTGAAAGCTTGTCTCTTTTACCAATAGAAATTAGTCCAAGATTTCACCTCACCCACCTTGTCTCCCTCATGTGTGGTTTAGCAGTTATAAAGCTTTAACTTTTTAAATCTCAAAATCTACCATCATCAAATAGTTACTGTCTGATGCTCCATAATTTCCTGCAACTGTGAAAACTGAAATAGATTAAAAATTGCTGAAAACCCCAGAATATTGATACTATCCATCAAAATGATGAAAAAACAACAACATTCTGCCAAGTCTACTTATGCCATCACCAACTATCCAACAGCAGAAGAAATCATCCTCTTGTCTGTTTTAGTGAGTATTCAGCAGAGCTAAAAATGTATAAAATTTACAGAGCAACGACTAAAGGAGGCCAAGATAAAAGCTGACATGTTTGAGGGACAAGCAGCACAGAAAGAGAGGAATTATTTAACAAAAATAAAAAGGAGAAAGGAGGATATAAACAGGAGTAAAATGAACGAAAAGAGGAAAGGGAAAATGTTGATTGAATATCAGGAAATATTCTTATCAGTGAGATCTATTAGCCTCTAGAAACAATCGGAAGGGAAGTGATTGGAGCCATAGGCACCACTCTATCCTGGGGCTGCTCGACCCCCTCTTCGCCCCAGGGCCCACTCCACTCCTTCCCAACCCTACTTCCCCTCCACCCCTTCCCCCAAGGCCACCCCACTGCCCCACTTATTCCCCTCCCTCCAAGTGCCTCCTGCATGCTGCTGAACAGCTGATCTACAGCAAGCGGATGGGAGATCAGTGGGGCTGCCCTGTGTGTGTGTGTGTGCGCAAGTGTGTGTGCGCACGGGTGGAGGGCTGGGGAGCTGGCTGCTGGTGGGTGCTAAGCACTCTCTATTTTTTTTCCCCATGGGTGCTCCAGGGCTGGAATACCCACAGAGTTGGCACCTATGATTGGAGCCCCATTACTTGACATTTTAAAACCAGATGAGACCAAAGACCAGAACAACCACCAACAAAGACAAAACCCCCAAAACAAAAACACCCAGTGAGTGTGTAATAGTAAATCAGCTTGCTTTGGCTGGAGACAGACTAGATGACCTAATATTTCTGGGGCTTTTCCATCTCTAACTTTTATGGTTGTGTTAGAAGCTGCAGGAATTTAAACTTCATGCAGTACATCTTTCAGAAATGTTTAGATTCTACTGTAATATGGAGGCTTTTGGAGGAACTGCTGAAATTGCTTACAGTTTTATTAGGATCGAGATCTGAAAACCAAGTAAGAACATTCTAATAACGACAGTAAAATTTAAAAAAAAAGAAAAGAAAAAGGCAAGTTAAAACTGAATCATTAATAGACTTGAAAGAGCCTATTGAAAATAATAATGGTTATACCTAGCTGTTATAGAATGCTTGTCATCAGGAGATCTCAAAACACTTTACAAAGAAGGTCAGTATCGTTATCCCCATTATACAGAACTGAGGTGGGGTGGGAGAGGGTTGACTTGTCAATGTGACCCAGTAGACTAGTGGCAAAGCATGGAATAGAATCCAGGTCTCCCCTATCCCAAACCAGTACTTTAGCTATTAGGATACACTACCTCCTACAAAACACAGAACAATTTTTTTTAAAAAAAGGGGGTAGGATAACAAATGCCTTGGGCTAGTAAGTCAGTGGGCTGAACACTGCTGAGCCCACTCTACCTCCATATCTGCATTCAAAATAAAGACAAGTTATCAAATTTCAACAGAGCTAAAGCATAAGGAGATGCTATCACTCCTCATTAGCATGAGCTGGATAATAATTCAAAACAAACTGTCATATTTTTCTTTAACACACTCTGCAGGTAGCTCTACTCCTCATACATATAGTACAATTTCAAATATCCGTATCTCCTTACTTTTAGTAAGAATTCACCTACTTGTTTCTACCTATAAGGTAAGCATGAGTATGGCCAGGCTGGACATCATCATCACTGCAGTCACTGTGATGAACTCTGTAACGTTGCACTCCATATGTTTATGGAAATATGCTTATGAGTGTGAATATACTTTATGCAAAAGGTCTCTTGTAAGGTATCATTACTTATAATCTACTGAGTATGTTCAATCTATTTGTAAGAATGCATCATTCTTGTATCTGAAGCTAGAAATATGAAGTATTACTCTGAAGTCCTATTGTAATTATGCAAAGTGTGGGCCATTAATCCATCTTAAACCTGGTACTTTTCCATTTAGAAGGAGGGATGGAGATCCAAAGAGACAAAAGGTTCCCACCTTGGGCCAAAGCTACAAAAATGGTCAGGGGGTGGGGGGAAGCAGAACAAGGAAGGCTGCCAGTCATGAGAAATCCCCTAGTCACCACCTGAGCTGGAACTAACAAGGACTGTACCGGGGGAAAGGATCGGGCCCAGGCTAAGGAGGAGTCTAGTCTGTGGAACTAGAGAGGGCAGTCAGGAGACAAGGAACAGGGAGGCTTAGTTAGGGGGAGGGGATCTGGGGGGGCAGTCAGGGGCAGGGGTCCCAGGAGAAAGCAGTTAGGGGACAAGGAGGTTCTGAGGGAGGTAGCTGGGACGGGAAGTGGGAGGGAGTGGATGGGGGCGGGGCTAGGGCAGGCCTAGAGCGAGGCTTCCCTGGTGGGGTTGTGTGCTCAAAATTTTTTTTCTGCTAGGGGTGAATGATCAAAAAAGTTTGGAGACCCCTGTGCTAGATAGCCAAGGGCATCATGCAATTATAGGCACAACTAGAAACTTTGCCCAAATGTGAAAATAAATTGGCATTTTAGAGAGTATGAAATGTTGTTGTATCAGCGCTGGTTCCAGGATATTAGAGTGAGGTTGGGGATATAGTATGTTTTATTGGACCAACTTCTGTTGCTGAGACACAAGCTTTTGAGCTACACTGTTCTCTTCTTCAGAACTTGGAAAGGTACTGAGTGTCACAACTAAATACAAGACTGAACAGATAATTTAGTATAAGTAGTTAGCCCTTATTCTAAGGGATCATTCAAGAAGCTCAACACCCCTGTAGTCATATGACAAAAAGGGAGGCTAGTGGGTTACAGATTGTTGTGTTAAGCCATAAATCTGGTCTCTTTGTTAAGATCATGATTTTGAGTGTCTCAAAGTTATGAATTCAAGCTCCCAGGCTTGTCTTTTGAAAGTGTCGTGGAGGTTTCCTTTGAGGATGAGGTCTGAGAGAAATACAGTGAAAAGTTTTCACCTACAGGTGCTAGGATGTTGATCTTTTATCATTTTTGTGTCCAAGTTCATTTAAGAGCCTAATGTTTGTCTAGTTTCACCCACATAATTAATATTGGGGCACTTCGTGCACTGCATGAAGTATGCAGCATATGTAGGACCCACAGATCTTAGAAGGTATTTTGTGTGTGTGTGTCAGGGGTGGTGGTGGTAGGGTTGTTGGTTATTGTAGCAGTGGAGATGTTCCTGCATATTTTGCATATTCTGTTTCTGATGCTGCTTTGAGATGGTATATCCTGGTCTGTGGGGAGCTTGCTTCTGATGACGACCTGGAAGAGATTGGCTAGGGCGAGGGGCAATTGTGAAGGCCAGGAGAGGAGTTTTAGGAGAGCTTTTGGGATAGGGTCCCCATAGAGTATGGGTCAGAGTGGTTTAATTATAACCTTTATGAGTGCTAGTGTGGGGTGGGATGTGACAACTTGAATACATAGGTCAGAGGAGGGGGGTTAATTTTGTATTAAAGCAGGTTTTCTTGGGGATTTGGGTGGCTGGAAACCATGGAGCAAAAGCCACAACTGCGGTGAGAGTTTATACGGACTGTCATAACTGACTGCATTCATGATTGATGTAGAAAATAAAAATCCAATAATATTTTCTGCTGAAATTTGCATGGCATTCAGACCATAAGCTCCTGCATCACAATCTAGTTTGGGACTGCAGATAGCCAGAGTATGCCCACTAGCACTGATATACAGAATTAACAGCCAACAGTTTGGTTATTGTGGACACATAATCAACTTTCCACAAGATGTCAATGCTAGACCAAAGTGGCTTCTGCATTCATTATACTCACTGCCTTGTGATAATACAAGTAATGGGCATGTTGATTTCCATGTTAATTGGAAAATGGTAAAAATGCTCTTCTATAATTGAGAAGTAGTATTATTTTCTATGGAGAAATAGAAATCAATGAACACAGTTTATTGCTGCTCCCTAAAGATAGTTGCATTCGGACACCTACCAATTACAAAATGTACCATGATTAGAGGCAGCTGAAAAGGAGTAAATGGTGATTACAGCTGGATGCTCCCAAGGTGCAACTCCTTCAGCAGACTCAACAAGCACTGCTCATGTAGAAAATGAGCCTGTCCTGGGGCTAGAAATTTCTACAGCCCATCAATGAGTTTGAGAAGATGTGGTATTTCCCAGTGGAGCTGCGGATTTACTCACTGCGAGCTAACTACTCTGTCAGTCCATCCGACTATTTCAAAACCCTTCACGCACTACAGAGATAGAGCTACTAAAAATCTGCTTTAGAGTTTTTGCCAAAACTCCACAATGCCATGGACCACATCTCAGCATGGAATAGGATGTATAATATCACCTAGGTCTTATCAGTAGGTCTCAGTGTACTTTACAATAGGAGACACGCATCATTATCCTCATTTTACAGAAAGAAAAACTGATGCAGAGAGAAATTAAGTGACTTTCCAGGTCACCCAGTAAGTCAGTGGCAAAGCACAGATTCAGAGTTCCCTGAATTCCAGTCTAGTGCTCTATCCTCTAAGAAACATTCCCTCATGAAGGAATGAATTAAATGGTATTAATGAGCTAAAGGAAAGACTACCAAAAGCGGAGCTTATAACTTGCCAAAGAATGAATGTTCTACAATTCATCTTTGAGGGTTACTAACATCTACGGGCAAATGCTGCAGTGAATTCTTGTAGGTTGCAAAAACAGTATCATGTTCAATACTAGTCTTCACATTAAGGGCAGCTGATTTGTATTAGTCTGAACTATATCAACTGCTAGATTCAAAAACAAATTAATTAGCAATGCCAAAAAATATACAGGTTTAAGAATAGCAGCCGTGTTAGTCTTTATCCATAAAGAAAACGAGGAATACTTGTAGCACCTGAGAGACTAACCAGTTTATTTCAGCATAAGCTTTCATGAGCTATAGCCCACTTCATCAGATGCACAGAATGGAACAAACAGAAGTAAGATGCATATATACACACAGAAAGCAAAAAAAAAAGTTGTAAATTACCATACCAATTCTAAGAGGCTGTTAAATTTGGATATATATTCAGTAAATGGAAGGTGTGCAAAACTTAAGGAAAATCTTTTAATTGTTTCGTGGTTCTTCCAAAATGGGCTGATTTCTCCATTAATTTGTCCACATTTCAAGGTTAAGAACTTTTGGTACCATACAGATTTTCAATCTCTGTGGAAGTTTTATGGCTTGAAGGCTCACCCAATACTTGGCAGTGGTGATGAGAAACAGTTATTAGTGCATAGGAGAGTTAGGTGCATAAGGAAAAACAAAACAAAAAGAAAACCAGAAATGAAGAGTTCTGCTCTAAGTTCCCATTTGACCTAGAAGAGATAGTCAAGAGAATAGGACAGTGACAACTTACCACTGTGAGAAATGATCTTTTGATGAACCTGAACAATAAATTTGTATGTGAACACTGATGTGCCAATACGGCTACACGGTGCATCCTATCCATGGACGCTGTACTGAATTACAGAGCTAAATACGACAGTAGAGGGGAACCTAAGGGGAGAACCCTTGAGGAATTGTCTGGTGATGTTCAAAGTAGCAATGTG
Organism: Dermatemys mawii; assembly: GCA_007922305.1. Classification (NCBI taxonomy): domain Eukaryota; kingdom Metazoa; phylum Chordata; order Testudines; family Dermatemydidae; genus Dermatemys; species Dermatemys mawii. The sequence continues at coordinate 4,229,288 of ML677386.1, forward strand.
AAGAGCAATATTGGAAAAACTGCAGTACACTTTTCCCCCCTCTGACTACTCAGCCCAAGAAACATTTAACATTTTGATAGTATGCCCATTGTATCATTGCAGCTGGGTATTTGCATCAGTTAATGTTCAATTAGAACAATAATTAGCAATCCACACTGAAAGCAGAAGACACTGCTCTTCCTTCTGTAATAGAAATTTATCCATAGCATGCAGATGACCTGGAAAATAAGCCAACAGAGTTCACAAAATGTTACAAAAAAGGACAAAGATGGGTTAAAGGAAGAACACCTGCTGTTCTGTGCCTGATACAGACTAGAACAATTATTATAACCAACACATCATTTTGGAGGTCACATAGCAAAATTTGAAGCAGTTGACAAACAGATTCTCTACACGGAAAGACTTTTGAAGAAAATGTTTTGCAAGAGCTTCAGATGTCAGAAACTGTAGTCGTTAAGAATGAATATGAAGCTAGTGTTGAAAATAATCCTGTTTTTTATAAGTGAATGGCTGCTGCTGGTATGGGAGCAAATGGAGTAATAGACAGGTGGAAATTGGAATGCATGCTATAGATCTCAGTCACGATTAGAGGGCCACTTATAATAACTACAACAATCTGGGTATTCTTTTATATCTACAACAAAAGCAAAAAGAGTGATGATACTGATACTCAACAATATGAAATACTACATGTGGTCTTTTCTGCAGAATAGCAGCAGATTTTGGATTTTCTACAATTGCAAATAGCTGCCATTAGACAAAATAATAAACATGACAAAATTGTAATCCAAGGGAAAATTGGGAAGTGGTAAAAGCACTATGATCAAGTCTATTAGTTGAGCTTTTTATAGCAAATTTGGGTCTGAAAGCTTTTAATTTTTTTTTTAAACCGGAGCTGCAGCTGTGTTTCCAGGACTACTAATTTAGTCTGCTCTACATATTGGAATTTATGAAAATTTTAACAAGCTAGATAGCAAATTGGATCAAAAGTAACAAAAGGATTCGGAAAACTGCAATTTTAATATCAGCAATGAAATGAGTATATGTTGCTCAGTACTGGAAAAAAAAAAAAACCCCAAACAAAATGCAAGATGTAGACAAGAGAATCTGCACATCTCAACCCAACCATTTGGAGGAATGCTACTCGATTTGCTTGGAGATTTCAGTCAGTTGCCAATAGTTTGACAGTCCATTCTATGGAAATATCTTAACAGGCACTTTGCAGATCAAGGGAAGTTGCTTTTTTTGAAATTTTGAAAAAGGCTCCACATTGTTTCCATATCTCATTGACAGCCAGGTAAAGCCCAACACATATTAAGAGTAAATTTAGGTAACTTGAGCATGACTGAAAGCATAAGAGAAGACTGGTCAAAATGAATGCAAGAGAAATCTGTTTTTTCTGTGGGAGAAATTGCCAGGTATGTTTATGCAATCAGGGTATTTACCCGAAATGCATTTGCGTTTTTTCCTAGATTAAAATAATGATAAAAAAAAAATCTCTGTAGAGTCCTACTGCACTAACACTTCCCTCTTTTGCGCAGCTTCCTCTTCCTGTTTATATAGCTCAGCCCTAGGGTTGGGCAGGGCCCCCTTGCTACATCCAAAGCTGTCCCAGCCATAGAGGGCTGCAGCCTATTCTTTAAAGGGATAATACATTCCTTCACAGTACCTAGACCACCAATTACTCAGCACTAAAAGACCAGAAATGGAGCCTGCTCCAGGAGTTAATTTCTTTTGATTCTGGTTTGGGCTGAGACTAGTCAGGACTTTGCATTATCCAAAGTTGTTGACACCAACCAACATGACAGCCAGTTGCACAGATGTAGCCTTTTCAAGAGCCCAAGAATTTGAGGGGATTATATTTGACCCTTGGTTGAATCATCAATGGATACAATATATGAAACCGATAAAATGTAGAGAAAAGGTATGGCTTAGATAGGTTAAACTAAATTTGAAGTTTTGTTAGGGAGCAATTGAGAATCTGGCCTTTGAATCAGCTCTCTGAGTTCCTCCTCAGAACACCCATCTTCCTCATGGTTGTGTTATGGTGAGGTATTAACCAGTTAACAATATAGTGCTTTAAATATGCAAAATACTAAATTATTATGATTACTGTCATTCAGATTAGTATTAATTTTCTCCCATCATCTGATGTGTTTTGATTATTTTCCCCTGGGTTTAGTAGAGTGCATGTTTCCAGACTGATTCATTTTGGCTGAGCAAAATGAGGCTCTATATTCAACTTGATGACATTTCTCTGTTTGTCCATATATAACATGACAACTTTTGAAAACTACATTTGATGGGGCCTTCAGTGGGGTTTCATGAATTGTTTAAAGAAGGGCAGACCAGTTAATGTGTTATTTTAAAACATATAGGCACACAGTTTTATAATTCCTCCTGCCCTGTAGGTATAAATTCTATTGAGTAATACGGAGTTCCTATTTAAAAAAAACTCATTTGCTGAAGGACAATAGCATTTTAAGCCTCTAGGGCTATACAATTTCTTAAAGTCCTTAGAAATGGGATTTTTTCCCCTTAGTGCAGGATCTTAACAATTCTACAGCCTCATGCCAATAATGCACTTAATTTGATCAAGCCCTTATACAATGAGAATTTTCAGCTGGCTTGAATAGAAACAGATAATATAACTTGCAAATGCTGTGTGCTCAGAATTTATTTTTATAGAGAAAAGTTGCCCTCTCATCCAAATCTGAACCTGTGCTCTGAATTACTAAAGAAACAGCAAGAAGTATACACATACACACACACAAAAATTAAGATCTAAATACAAGTGAGTCAATCTTTAAAGAATCTCTTTGGAAAGAAGCAGCCAATAAAAAGAAAGTTCCAATGATGCTATATGATTTTTTGGTAACTGTTTTGACCTGTGCAGTCTTTGTGTTGGCTTTTTGTGAATCATTTTGCAATCAATACTAGCAGCACTACTTACATTTCTCCAGTTCAGGGTGACAGTCTCAGAATATATATTCTCTCACACAATGTGACCATGGCTATTATTTTTCTTTATGGCATATGGTTACATTCTTCCCAAAAATCTCTTACGAGTGATCCATTAAGAGTATAAGCCACATTTTGTTTTTCATAACAGGGTCTAGCTCAATCCATTTTCCAGGTTCAGAACCATGACATTCTGGGACTTGTAGCTCCCAAGGAGTAGGGGACCTGTATGTTAGGCAACAATGGATGTGATGCAGGTTGTTAGGGAAATATAAGCAGAGGTCTTCCCTCAGACCATTGGGTGACCAGGGAAGACCTATTGTGGGTCTCTTGAGCTGAAGGAGACAGAACATACTGTTGGGTCTCTCCAGGTAAAGGCCCTCAAGGGTTTTGGAAAGCCTGGGAAGAGGTCTTGAGGGACAGTAAAAGGTCGAGGGAGGGCTTAAGAGGAGGCAATGGTTTAGGCTAGAAAACCAGAGATCGAGGGAGTAGTTGTGTTCAAAGGTTTAACAAAGGCGGAAGAGCCCAGTATTATAGAACTCTGTACCTGTGCATCAATGAGTGAAGTTTGTTCATTTAGGTGATGTGTTATTTGTAAACTCTGCACCAAGGGGTGAATGTTTAGACTCAGTATTGTTGTTTCTCTGGACTTGTTACACTTGAATCAAAGAAGTTTTAGGGTTAGCCCCAGGTCTAAACTACACAGCTAACAGGAAACTGAGGCAGGCACAGGGAGGGGAAAAACTGAGGGAGTTGCTGCAACTGACGGTTGAACACGTAAACCACTTCTCAGTATGGGAACTCCAGTTTTTTGATGCATGGTGTCCTGAGTGTTATCTATAGCCTGGGACTTTTGCATATATGTGTGTGTTTAATTTGCAGTTTGCTATGAATATTTTAACCTCTGAAAACTCCAAGTTCTGTGGAATTAATAATATTCTTTTTAGGCTTTTCAGAATCTGTAAATTCTACAGAATAGTCAGCACAGCTGTAACCACCTTTAACCAAATAGCTTTGACTCAAGAAGATCAAACTCTGCAAATACAGACTGTGCCATTTGTTCAAGGAATTTAGAAATGTGGGATATGACACCATGCTGGGTGTAAGCTCCATAAACTGCAGCGGAGCAGAAACCACTGAGCTCTAGGAGCCAAATAGCTTCTGTTCCCCAAGAAATCTAGAAGCTTTCCACTACAAAGTTTTCAAAATCTGCAGGTGTTGCTGGTATAGCTGACCAGATCAGCAAGTGCATCCCTACCTCTGACAAGATCCTTAGGCCCATCTTGCAGACCTTGTAATATCTATGTTCACCACTATAATAATTATGAAGTTCAAAAGCACGGATGAAAGGATATACAGCTATAGTCTCAGTGCCAATTACTATAGACCAGAGGTTCTCAAATTGGGGGTCGCAACTCCCCCAGGGGGTCACGGGGCGATTCCTGGGGGGTTGTGAACTCCCTGCGCCGCTGAAGTGCCACCGAGCTGAATGCTTTCACAATTGGCAGCATTCCAGCGGGCACTGTGAAGCGCTCGGCATGTTCGCCAAAATGCCGCGAAAACCGGAAGCGTTCAGATCGGCGGCATTTCGGCGGACACAGCGGGGTTACAATGGCCCGTGGGAATGAGAAAAAGGGTTGCTGACCCGATAAGTTTGAGAACCGCTGCTATAGACCATGTCTTACAAGGTTGCGTCTTCATACTTGAACTCCACTGTTTGCTCTTGCATTCCATTATAACAAACTCTTCAGGTATGTTTAGTGGAGTTTATAATTTATGTGATTCAAAACAACTCTTGCTCAAGGAACTCTGAACCTTCTCTAGCAGAGCTGATGGAGCTATAAACACCTTAAAAGCAACGATGTGAGAATCAACTTAACAAATCTGTCCCTCCTGTGTGCCATTTCTCTATAGAGTACAGAGGAGCCCCACTGCTTCAGTATTCTGGGTTTCAGGTGGAATGAAGGGCAACTCTGCTTTCACTGAAATACTCCTCCGGTTTTTTGTTAAACATATTATTATATTCTTGTCTGTTTTCTTAAAAAATACTTTCTCTAAAGTAATTCTTTAGTGTTAAGAAGTTGAAACATTTTAAAGGGCTTATTCAAAACACTTAACAATTTTAAAGAATTTCCCAGACAAGTAGTACTTTAGAGCAATTTTAAGTTTGGAAGTATAGATTAAGCAAAAAGAACCTTGTGTTAATATTTTAGTTTAAGAAACACTAAGCATCTGAAAGTCAGAAAATTCAGACTTTAAGTTCTGCATTTAAGGATGTCTGCAGCCTTGTATCTCCTTTTAGTATCCAACTAAACAGATCTAAATTTTAAGTATTTTTACCAAAGTTTTTCAACAAATGAGTGCCTAAAATTAGTTTTCTAAATCCTTATTTAGGATCCTAAATAAATGGTCTGATTTTCAAAAGTGCTATGCACCCAGCAGTAATCAGTGAAGGCAGTGGGTAATTAAGTAACTAATTTTGGTTTGATCTATATCAGTGGTTCCCAAACTTTAACAACCTGTGAACCACTTTCACTAAAATGTGAAGTCTCGTGAACACCCTTCTAAAAATGAATATTGCCAGGGATTTTCTCCTTTACCTGAGTATAAATGATAAAAGCGGTGATCTTGGAAATATAAAATTTGTTTTTGTGACGTGCTTATTACACACTATCATTACAGTATTTTTATGACATTATGAAAATGGCAACACTCTTCCAAGATCTCATAGCTTGTATTTCATAGCTATATCTCTTTGAATAAGCCTGTTATATGACAAGGCTCCTATGTTTCATCAAGGAGTATCAGATGTGAAACAGCAGGAAAGTATTTAAGAACCCAGCTCAAAGAGTTCTTTCTACACAGGCATTCAGGTCTTGAGCAGTCCAGGCAAACACCACAAATTACAACAAAGCTTAAACTTCTTTTTAAAATTATTAAGAACAACAATAGTAGCTGCCTATCTAATTTTAAAAAATGGCAAAAAAGATCCACCTCCCTTTCTATTTCTTATAGAGAGTCGAAGTTTAAATCTCATTGTGGTAGATATGCTTGCTTTGTTCTGCTTAGCTCTTGGAAGTCCAGGGGCTCCAAGCTGCTGGCCTTGTGCTGCCTGGAGTCCCTAGGGTCAGCTCTGTCTGCCATTAGGAATTTTTTTCCTGAGAACCCCCTATAACACTGTGAACTCCAAGGGGTGCACATACCCCAGCTTGGGAACCACTGATTTATACCCAACTACAGTATTTTCCACTATCAAGTATCCATGCCATAAATATAGGACTATTCATACATGTACTATTTTATTACTGGTAAGAGTTATTTTTACGGTCACAAGAGTTTGTGTGTACTACTTATATCCTTAGAATAGAACAGTTGCAAGATTGTTTAATATACAATACAGCCAGAACTGGGGATACATTTGCCCTTTCAGGGAGAGGGTCTCCATTATCTAATAGATCTCTTCTAAATAAACTGGTTAGTCTCTAAGGTGCCACAAGTCTTCCTCGTCTTATTCTAAATACTATGTTTCTCTACAGACAGGTATATTTGAACTTCAGGGCTCTCTTGGTACCCAGCTAGCTCATTGTGAGCTGTGAATGCTGGAAACTATCGATTGCTGAAGGTGAAAGGTTGTGTACTGTTTTTACAATAACCTTTACTGTCACTGACCTCTGGGATCATGCTGACTAATGAGGCACAACTAGCCTGGAGAGATTATTTACTGACAAAGAGTAAGAGATTCACTATAAGTAACCCTTGGTTAAAACATGCATTAAACTCCTCACACTCTTCTTTACCCAAAAACTAGCTCCTCAGACTAATCCAAACAGGCAAGGCTTTCTGCAGGCCCCCCCGCACTTCTTTTAAGCTGTCACCCTCCTCCCCTCAGCCCCACTTCCCTTATGTTGTTGTAAATGTACCTTCATACAGGAAAAAACACCAATGTGGTTTTGGGGGTTGCAAGGGCTACTCATGGGTAAGGCTACGATTAGCTCATGGAATCCACAATTTTTCATTTCAGCCCCCGGGCAGCTCTCAGCTGTCACAGGTGGCCGGGGGAATTCCCTCCCCGCACCTGGAGCACCCAGCTGCTATGGACAGTGCCCCCTCCCAGCTGCCTGGCTGTCAGTTTGTGGGAGGGTTTTGGGCCTCTCAGCCACTGTGGGCAGCTGGGCACTCCAGACTTCTCAGCCGTGTGGGCAGCGAACCCCTGCAGCTGCCCAGCTGCCAGTCCATGGGGGCCACATGACCTCTCGGCTACTATAGGTGTGGAACCCTCCTCCCTCCCCATTTTGTCAGGGATATTTTTAGTAAAAGCCAGGGACAGGTCATGGACAATAACTAAAAATTCACGGAAGCCCATGACCTGTCCCTGGCTTTTACTAAAAATATCCCTGACAAAAATCTTAGCCTTACTTACGGTGAGGTGACAGTTAGCTTTAATGCTGTTCAGTGCAGGGTGGGTAGTGGGGGAAAAAAGTCTAGGCAGCCATGCTTTTGCCAGTAATTACTGAATTATAGCTAGCAAGCACTCATGCATTTGCACCCATCATTTGACATGGTAATAAATACCTCAAGTTGGAGGGATTTCCAGCCATGCTCAGTGTGGGTGGGCAGCGAGAATTTAGAAATCACTTAAAGATCAAATTAAGCTGTCAAAACTATTATCTTCTGTGTCAAATTCTTTGGAACGTCACTGACAGCAGCTCTCTCTGCAGCTCTTTTAATATTTCCCTTCCTACACTACGCTTCTGGGCTGTCTTCACTTTTATAACTCAAATGAATTGATTGCCAGTTAATTCAAGGTAGATAACATGTTTCTGAGACGCTAATGTGGACCTCCCCACACCTTTGATCTGGGCTACAAACTTTTCTTCTACACTCTGGGCAGATCCCTAGGGTGAAATAGCTTGAGGCACAAAAGTCAGTGAAAACATACCCTCTGACTGGAATCTCCACAATGTAATCAATCTGAATGCAGCAGGTGGGGTCTGGCAGAGATCACATTCCTGTCACAGTTTCCAGCTGTTACCACTAAATGTCAGGAAAGCAGCTGTGGAGTAGTATGGGTTAGTCTTCACTAGCGTGGGCAGAGATCGATGTTATGGCGATCGATTTATCGTGTCTCGTCAAGACGTGATAAATCGATCGCCAGCGGCGCCCCCATCGACTCCGTAACTCCAGCTCGCCAAAAGGCGCAAGCCGGAGTCGATGGGGGAGCACGCCGCTGACCGCCGCCACCATGAGGACGGGAGGTAAGCAGCTGTAGATACGCAATTTCAGCTACGTTAACAACGTAGCTGAAATTGCGTATCTACAGTCGATCCCCCGCCCCAGTGAGGACCAGCCCTAGGAAGCATGGTGGTGATGTTTAGATGCAGGGAGGAAGGGAACCAGAAGCATCTGTTGAATGTAAAATTGTTATGGGTGAGGAGGAAGTAGAGGAATCTGGGGATGTGTTTGGAGTGGATGTATGAGTGTGGTCCATTGTTTTGTAAATATTTGAGGTAGGCAGTGATGCCGTCATTCTGAGGAATGTTGGTGTATAGGGAGGTGACATCCATGGTGGCAAGGATGGTGTTCTGAGAGAATTTGTTAATGTTGTGGTGTAAATCAGTTGTGTCCTGGAGGAAGTTGGACATTTGTGCAGTGAGTGGTTTGAGGATGGTTTCTACAAGTCCTGGTATTCTGCCAGTAAGAGTACAAGGACCAGGTATGATGGGTCTTCCCTGGGTTCCCTTGTTTGTAAAACTTGTGAAGCATAGAGAAGGTCCCTGGGGGATGAGGCTGTAGAATTTCTTTTGACCTTCAAATTACCTTCCTCTCTCTCCCTCAGCTCATGATCAGAAGCAAGCTCCCCACAGATCAAGACATGGCAACCACAGGCACTGACTTTCCAAAGTCCCAAGGGAACAACCTCCAGCTCTGCTCCAGGCCTTGCCCCCGCCACTCAAAGTCTCATACCCACCCCGCCCCTTCCCCACCTCCTCATACCCAGTTCCACTCCTCCCCACCTCACACCCTCCCCCGAGTGCGCTACATCCTTACTCCTCCCCTGTCCCTCCTACACGCCGTGAAACAGCTGTTTGCGGTGGGTGGTAGTCGCAGGGAGGGAGGGGAAGGCACTGGTGGTGGTGGTGGGGGACCTGATAAGGGGACTGCTGAGCACCCACCATTTTTCCCCCATGGGAGCTCCAGCCCTGGAGAACCCATGCAGACAGAGCCTATGCCGCCAACTCAAAACAGCACCAGACCCTGCCAGAACAGATGCAAAACCTGCAGACATCTCTCCACTGCTGAGGGTTAACACCCCCACAACACTCCTTGCAAGATGCATGGGCTTTACATGTGCTTGTGTTACACCACATGGTGTAACACATCAATTACCCTAATGCCCCAACAATCGTGGGTGAAACCAGACGATTACTACATGCTTGAAGGAACTCACACAGGAACATGAGACAAATGCTGCATCACCGGTAGGTCAATACCTTCCACAAAGTGATCACTCATCTGACCTCCCAGTCCTCATCCTTAAAATAAACTTGCACAACACCTTCAAAAGACGAGCCTGGGAACTTAATTTTTTTTGCTAGACACTAAAAATCAGACTGAAGAGAGACACTGGATTTATGGCTTATTATGATCTGTAACCTGCTAACAACCTCACCCTGGTTTTCCCCCTCCCTGCTCCATGACTGAAAAGGTGTTAGCGGGCCACTTCACCTTGAATGACCCCTTGAAATGTGTGTTAGCTACTTATGCTAAACAATCTGCTCCACCTTGCGAAGTAGCCTAGAATTAGTGTTTACCTGGAAGGGGTTAAGCTAAAGGTAACCTGAGAGGTGGACAACTGACCAATGAGAAATTCCTCAGGAGACAAAGGATTTTGAGTTTCAGTTTCTCTCTGAGTCTCTTCTCTGTTCACCTCGGCTATGGGATGAACACAGCTATGTCTTTCACTGTAACTATAGATTCTATCAAGTACTGTAGTCAGTAAGTTACCTACTTTTTATCACTTGGAGGGTTCTCAGTGGTGAGTGTTGGCTGGGTGCTTCTTGATATTGTAAGCTTCAGCAGAGATATCAACAGTGGGAGAAAGTTGCCTCGGGGGAGAGGTTTGGTTTCTGAATCCTTTTGTTGATTATGGTAGATGCTGTTCTATTGATGGTTATAAGGGATTTATTCCTTTCTTTTAAGAAGCTGACTGCTTGTTTTCCATTGTGTAAGATCCTGGTTTTGGATCAGGCACGTCTCGCAGGAGCAGGCGAGGTTTGTTTGTTTTTTTTCTCTCAAGCTTCCCAGGGAAGGAAGAAGTTTGGGGGTTTTGTGGAAAGGGAAAGAAGGGTCCCAAACTCCCCTTTGTCCTAGTTTTTGGAATATTGAGTTTGGTGGTGGCAGCAGTTAGTTCCAGACACAGAAGAAGTTGTGTTCTGGGGAAAAACATTTTAACCCAAGCTGGTAAAATAAGCTTGGGGGGTGTTATTTCTTTTTCATGCGGGTCCCCACATCTGTACCCTAGAGTTCAGAGTGGGGAGGCAATCCTGACAGATGTCTTGAAATGTGTGTTAGCTACTTATGCTAAACAATCTGCTCCGCCTTGCCTAACGGTATGTCTACACTGCCCAATTTACAGAGTGGCTGCAGCAGTGCTCTGATGTGGTCAGCGTAATCATGTTTTATTGCTGGAGGAGAGCTCTCCTGGTGATAAAAAATAAGCACCCTGAACGAGGGGTGTTAGCTTTATTGCTGGGAGTGCGCTTTTCAGTGCTAAAACTTTTGTCCCTTGTGGGAGGAGGAGGGAAGAAGAGAGTTTTTTCACATCCTCCAAATAACTAAAATTTTAGTGCTGAAAGTGGTGGTGTACACACAACCTAATGCCCTGGGACCACCATAGCTACAACACTGCAGACAATATATCCTATTATTTGTTAAGTGGTGAGAGTGTATTTGGTGCTGCACAAGACAGAAAGCCAGAGGTTGTTCCTGCTCCAAGGACCTTACGAATCTATACAGGGATGTGGAAAAATAAAATTCTCGCAGGCGAAGGGTTAAGTTTTTTGTGGGTTCACAAAAATAGTTACAAGTTACGTGTTCTTTCCTCAGATTTCTCACAGAGCAGAAATAATTTTAACAGGTTGAGAACACTCAGAGTTTTGATTAGTCAAATTCTGCAATACCTCAACTATGAATGAAGGCTTGAGGATTTTCTCCATTATAAACATGTATAAACACACACAAATATTTATGCATTAGAATCAGAAATATTTAGATGGATGTTTATTCCAGGAAAACATAGGGCAAACTCTTCTATATAAATTCTAAATGGAAAGATCAGCAGCTGCTTCAGCATTTGTAATTAATGTTTGTAAAGGTCTTTGACGTCAGACAGAAAACTCTGCACTCACATAAGCACTATCTGCATGTTTTGGCTGGTGCTCAAGAGAATTGCTGTGTCGTGTCATTAGCCACTTGACATCTACTGTGCCATTAGTCATAACCAAGGTTACCTAGAATTACTACTGACTGTAGATATACAAACAGAGATATTAGGCACCCAAAAATAAACTTGTCATTCTTGAAAGTTTGAGAGCCTTTGAGTATTCAAATATATAATGAGAATCATTCAATAGGATTACTTTTTATCAGTAGTGAGTTATTTTCTGCTCCTGAAATACATTTAAATAAATGTATTTCAGAGATGCCAGCACTCAGATCCAAATTAAAATTAACCCCAGAAGAACTATACATAATCCTTACTAAAATAGTGAATAGGTCATGCAGAATTAGCAAAATAACCAAATTCCTGATTTAATTTCTGGCTCCCCCACTGTATGGGGGTCAGCAAGAAAAAAAAATGGTGAATTGATCCACTGAACTCTCTCTCAACCACCGCTATAACTAGAATAAAACGAGAAAGCAGAACACTCATTTTCCACATGGCAACCAAGTCTGTCTTTGCTACTCAGATTGTGTTCTGGTACCTCTTACAGATGGAACAACAGTTTCTCTCTCTATTATTTACCCTTTTTTGGAACCATCAGTGCATAGCTTTCCTTGCCTAAGCAGTTTAGTTATTATAAACACAAAATATAACTGCATCTTATAGACTCAATCTCTAAGGCCAGAAGGGACCATTATGATCATCTAGTCTGACCTCCTGCACAACACAGGCCACAGAATTATACCCACCCATTCCTGTAATATCTCTCACCTATATCTGAGCTATTGAAGTCCTCAAATCTTGGTTTTAGGACTTCAAGGTACAGAGAATCCTCCAGCAAGTGACCCCCTGCTGCAGAGGAAGGCAAAAAACCTCCAGGGCCTCTGCCAATCTGCCCTGGAGGAAAATTCCTTCCCGACCCCAAATATGGCGATCAGCTGAACCCTGAGCATGTGGGCAAGACTCACCAGCTAGACACCCAGGAAAGAATTCTCTGTAGTAACTTAGACCCCATCCCCTCCAACTTATCATCATATACCACCAGGCCCATCTATTACCATCTATCTTCTAGTGATAGTGACAACAACATTGAGCATTTTCTTAAAATGGCTAAACAGTCATGAAAAACTTTTTTGATGTAAAGATTTTAGGGACCAATCTTCAGAACTGCCCTTTAATTTGTGCCCACAAACACCACTGCTTGCAATTTATTGCAGGTGCAAATGAAAACACCTGCACCTATTGCCTGATTTGCAGGTGCTGCTAAACAACATTTCCTCATCTTATTTGATGCTGCAAATTACTTGGAGGTGCAAAATTCTGGGTGCAATTATTTAAAGGCATAATGTAGATCAGAGGTCTCAAACATGCGGCCTTCAGGCCCCATGCGGCCCGCCAAGCCCTTCCCTGCGACCTGCGATGCCCTTCCTGCCCCACCAAGATCCCTGCAGCCTCCCTCCCCCGCGTGCTTCTCACCCACGTGCTGCTTCCCGCTGCTCCGCTTACTGCCAGGCAGTTCTCTGGCAGCTTAGCAGTTTCTGGGAGGGAGAGGCCAGGAACAGGAAGCCTCATGCACAGGGGAGGAGGGGGAGAAAGGGGCAGGGATTTGGGGAAGGGGTTGAACTAGGGGAGGAGAGGGGGCAGAGTTGGGGTGGGAACTTTGTGGAAGGGGTTTGAAGGGGACAGGGAAGGGGTTGGAAGAGGTGGAGCAAGAGTGGAGTGTGAGTGCAGCCCAGTCCAAGAGGGTGCTTTAACAGAAGTAAATCTAAGTTCCTGTTTGGTCCTTTGAGTGAGATGCATTATTAAGTGAATATATTTTATTAAAACTGCTTGGAAATAACTTCATCAAAAAACAAAAAAAACAAAAAAAACCCATTCTTGGAAGAAAAGAGAGTTTTTCAAGACAAAGGGGAGAATTTATATTTCACAGGAGGTAAAAGATAAAATTCAATGCCTTATATGTCAGCAAATGATTGCTGTTCCCAAGGAGTATAATGTGTGTCGGCACTACGACTCAATGCACCGTGAAAAATATTTTTTACTATACTTTTGTATCGTTGTATGTGTAACACTGAGGCTGAGTATGAGGCTCAGATTTGTTAGGCGATGGAGTAGTTCACCTAAGGCAGGGGTCTCAAACACATGACCCGCAGGGTTATTTTCTGTGGCCAGCCAAGCTCCCTATGCCCCTTCTCTCCCCGCACTTAATTTCCTGCAGCCGCCAAGATCCCCGCGCCCCAGGAAGGATGGGGGAGGAGTGGGGAGCTACACGCTCAGGAGAGGAGGCGGGGCAGGGTTGGGACCTCATGGAAGGGGTGGGGTGGGGGCAGCGAGTCAATGATGCGGCTCTCGGGCCAATAAACTAGTCCTCATGCGGCCCTCATGGTCATTTGAGTTTGAGACCCCTGATGTAGATCATAATGGTCCCTTCTGACCTTAAAGTCTATGAGTTACACTGAAAGTGTGGAGTTTTAATAAGTCCAGTCCATAATGAAGAAATGGAATGGTGGAGGCTGATAAGAACATGCTTTTGTGTTCTTAGATCCTACAAAACTATGCCATCAGATCCTAAACATAGCAAGAAAAGTAAACTCTATAGTTCAAGAGAGAGAGCGTTTTCAGCTCAGAGTCTCAATCCATACCTTTCAGAGTTGCTTTCTTAAGTACCTTCATGGCATAAAGCTGGCCAGCATCAGATCCTTTGATCTTCCTCACCAGAAATACCTACAAAAATAAGACATCTATGTAATCAAGTACTGTGATTTGAGGGGAGAGCATTTGCTGAATTTGATGGAGTAATGGATACTGAGATGGCAAGAATTCTAAAGGTAATAGCTGAAAGTGTTTAGTTTTTACTTCAAACACAATTGTCTTAGCTGACCCTTGTAAGCTTCATTTTCTACCCTATTGCCCTCTCCCAAAGGTAGCATGATTAATATTATCAATTGTTCTTTACACATCCAGTTCAAGTTGGTTGAATAGCAATAATGTTTGTAAACGTTTGATTTCTGAACAGCTATTTACATGAACATCTGGAGAATGGCTGTTTTTCGCATAACTGGATGTATTTGCATGAAAACAAGATATTTGCCATTTGTGCCAGATGTGTTCAGCCCATTTGATTCGAGGAGGAGAAGCCATACTATGTGATTCATTATTCATGAAAGACAGTCTAAGCATGTAGTTAAAGTGAATAGTTCATTAACAATCCAGAAATTGATGTGTGTAGATAAATACTGTAAAATTGCAAACAAATAAAACTGTAAAGATCCAAGTCTGTTTACGAAAACTTCATGAACAGTAAAAAGGGCTACATTTCATGAATATACAGATACACTGTACATTAGATAGTTTGCCCAGAGTACATCAGAAAGGTTCTGATTACACCTTTTGATGTTGCAAATTTACAAAATACATGCTTTTGTTTTATTATGTGCTGCAATTTCTTCCTATATAGTCCCAGGTGATTTTTTGGGACAAAAGGGAAAGGGAGAAAGACAATTTAGTTCAGTCACTATAAGCCTCCCAAAACTTAGTTTGTAGCTTTCCAAACTATTCATACCTCCTTGATCTATCAATAAGGCAAGAAATCTCAGATCAGGGTCTTTCAGTGAATTTCCAGTGTTTACTGGCTCCAAATGGGCCAGAAATAATCCAGAAAGCAGCTTCTCTGATTGTATTTCAGCAATTCTGCTGCTGGACAGATACTAAAAGTAAAGCGGAACATAAAAATATTTGGATAGGACAGATGTGTTGTGTTATTTGGTACTTTGTTTCCTGATCTGATAAACATGCAAGCAACTCTGCACACAAAATTATTGGTAGTAAAGTGTAAAATCTGGCTTCTACAGATGCATTTTCCAAAATGCATTTTCCATTAACATTCTTGCTAAATTAAGCTCAATTACTCAAATATTCATGGCAATCAAAAACAGGAAGAGGAGTGGACATTGCCAAAGTCAATTTAAAAGTTCAACTATTTATGGAACCTTTTTTTCTATAAGCAACAAAGAGTCTTGTAGCACCTTATAGACTAACAGATTTTAGGGATCATGAGCTTTCGTGGGCTAAGATCTGTTAGTCTATAAGGTGCTACGAGACTTTGTCGCTTTTGCAGATCCAGACTAACACGGCTACCCCTCTGATACTTTTTTTGTATGTTTTTCACTCAAACAGTGTCTCACATTATGGGCATAGGTAGTGGGGAAAAAAAAATCACCATAAGCAAGTTTGGCTAAATCTCATAGTTTCAGCGTTGTTATTCACCTCTAAACATTGGCATGGTATCTAACTCCCAATCAAGTGGACAATATTAGATACAATGTTTCATAAGAGGCCTTGTACTCTCAGCAGCACAGCATATTCTACATGTAGGGATATTGAACTGGAATTTTTGAAGCAGTGGGCAGAAAAAAATCTCACTGTATGCTATATCATCTTTCAATGCCAGTAATATTCCTATGGCTGTAAGAAAAATTATCACTTTAAATTATTAGTCATTTGTCAGCTGTTCTGCGTAGCATGGGATATTGCAGTTGGTCTGCGTTCCCCTCCAAAACAAATGAGTCAAGGAACATTTTGCGCTGTTTTAGAGGACATCAAAATAATTATCAAACCAAAAGGGAAATGGAACAAACAAAAATGCATTGTATTGCAAAATGAGGTCTTATTATTCTTAAAGGTACAAGGAATGCAAATAGAATTGTCAAAATTCCCCTCAGCCTCTGTGGTTGCCTAAAGTTAGACACCTAAACCCTTGTTTAGGCACCTAGATAAGATTTTCAGAGATGTTGAGCACCTGCGGCTTTCCTAGACGACAAAGGACGTTTCTTTGAGCATCCTGCAGCAGAGGGTTGGCTCCAGCTAGTAGCCATGAAAAGTGGTGACTTGAGAGTCCTGAGACTAACATGCTATAAAGTTAAACAAGAATCTCAGACATTATGGTGATGAAAACCTAGATAAGGGCAGCAATAGAAACTTTAGCGCAAGCACACTCACCCTGTCCTAACCTGTAGGGACCATTACTGTAATGAAGAGACAGTTAGCTTTCCAAGGGCATTCTTTCCAAAAGCATTCAATGAAGCTGCCAAATTACGCCCATTGTGGTATGGAGAGCACTAACTTATTTCACATCACTCCCTGAATGGTGACTTGCAATCACTCACTACCCCAGCTAGGTTGAATCTGTACCCCGTTATACCTTCACTGAAGTGTATGGACCTTGCCCACAGGACCAAGTCTTCCTTTCGTAAGGATTTCTGTGGCACCAGAGCCTCACTATTTTAGCTGTGAAATGTTAACTGTAAACAGCCAATTTAGAGGACTAATAATGAAATACAGCAGTACAATCTAAAATGCCCATTACACCATTTCTGAAATATTTATTATGCCCATATTCCTAAAAGTTTGGATTAAGTTTGATCAAGGGAAACCACAACAGAGCAAAAGATCTGGGGCATTTGGAACAAGGAGAGCTGCAGACCAGGTACCAGCTCATGCCAAGGCCCCAGGCCTCATAGGACACTGACAATTGCATAGGTGGAAACCAGTCTGGCTTTACTTGTGGATTAGTATAGTTAAAATAGATATTAACCTTACAAGAATGTGTTTAGTATGTACACGTTATGGAATGTTAGTAGGATGCTGCGTGCATTAATCCTACTTATAATATTGTTATCCCATGGTATAAAGTTCTGCTGAGTGTTTGTGTTGTAAACCCCTATCACTGTAGAACACAAACAGGAAAAGTAGCATTCATTAAGGTAAAGTGCTCATCCTGCACACAAGGTGACTCACTGAAGGCCAATGAGCATTATGTAACATCAAAAAGACAGAGACCTTGTTGATTGCATTCCTAACTTCCTCCTCAAAGTGAAAACCTGTGCATGAACACATCCCATCTGTTTGGATTCTGGGGAACAGGGGATAAAATCTCTGACAAGAAGACACCAGGGTCTTTATGTTGAGGAATCTTCGAGTCCAGAGAGCATAAGCAAGAGATTCCCCATGCTGCTTGGCCTGGTCAGCCCTAAAGGACATATAGAGCTGCCTATTATAGAATCTTATATGACCATTTCAAATTTAAAACTAACTCACTTGTGTGTGTGTGTGTGTTTCCAGTTTTAACCTTATAAATAACTCCTATTTGTTTTCCTTAGTTAATACATCATTAGTTTATTAAGCATTGGTTACAGGCTGTGTCTTTGATTTGAGACTGGAGTACAGATGACCGGGGTAAGTGATTCACTGGTACTTTGGGACTGGGAGTAAACTCAGTATTACTGTGATTTTTGGTGTTAAGTGACCATCTACCATATAGTCTAACTTGCCTGGGTGGGAAGATAGAGTGGAATGCCCAAGGGGACTGTCTGTGACTCCTTGGTAAGACAGTTATAGTACTTCAGAAGTTCACAATTGTTACTGGTTGGTGAAATCTAATTCTAGGACATACAACCAGTTTGGAGCATCTGCTCTGAGGTTGGCACTCACACTGTGAGCCACTCTAGACATCTTGACACGGTTTCTCCATTTTATGCTGGTGTAACTCCGTTGATTTCAGGAGTGCATCAGTTTCTTGAGTAAAGCAGACTGATCAAGGGTTCAGACCTGGAGAATATGTTTTCAAACAAACCAAGAAAAATAATACTTAAAATGAAGATTTTTGGTACCTGGTTTATATATTAGGCTCACCAGCCACTAGTGAGGGTCACACTTGCAAAGGTTTGGCGATCTCATTCATTCAGACTATAGCAATGTGGATGCTTAACCAAATGACGTTCAGGTGGTGGTTTGTGGTTTCTAGTCTTTGTATGTTGTTTTGTAATAGATATGTATAATATGCACACAGCAATGGAATGTGTGCACAAACATGGCTTCTGTAGGCATTAAAAATGGAAGTTACAATGCAAAACTAGTTTATCTTTCTTAAAGATAATAATACCTTTGAAGTTACATGATGCTTTTCATCTGAGCACCATAAAGTTCTCTTAGTATCACTGTGAGGAAGCCATCAATAACCTCGATTTATAGATAGGCAAAATGGAGCACAGAGAAGTGAAAGCTCAAGACCATACATGGTTCACTGGCCGAGCTGCAACTGAAACATTTGACTCCCAGTCCCATGCTTTAACTTTAAATAGTTGCTATCTTGCTTACTAAACCTGGGATTTCCAGACCTCAGAACATGAGCCTCAGAGGATTTTCAAAGGGACTTGAGGGAATTACAAAAGTCATTGGGAATTGGATGCCTAACTCCCATAGACCTCTCTGAAAATCCCAACCAATGTCCCCTAACTAGCAACTACAGCACAATCACCACCTCTGGAACTGCTGGGTGGGTTAATGCAACAAGGAATGGATTACAAAACCAGTACATATCACTCACTCATGTTTTAGGCTCTAGCCCCATAAATATTATCCCCTAACCTGTCTTACCTAGACCCCAGTAAATGCAAATATGTTGTTCTGCTCATACAACTTCATTGACTTCAGTGGGATGGTACAGTGCTGTACAAAGCAGAATAGGTCCATTATGTTATCTTCTCACAATGAGAATCTGAATGATTACATACTGTAGAAAATTACCTTTCCATAGGAACCTTGCCCCAAAACTTTCAGCAACTCAAACTGTGAAGGATCTGCCTTTTCAAAACCTTCCTTTACATGATGACTGATGTCTATTTCCTTCACTATACCTTCTTCCTGTGAAAGAAAAAAAAAATCACAGCTGTTACTGTTAGTGAAAGAAAACAATATTTAAATCCTACCATACTTGTTTCTACAATTAAATCCCTAATACCCAAAACTTTGGAGAATATAAACTATATGCTATGCCAAATATGAAGTGTGTATATACCGGGCTTATTATTTTCAGCGCAGCACATTGACTCTGAATTTAAGAAGTCAGCATTCCACTGCTTCTGCCTATGAAACTTCATGATGCGAACTGACAAAAAACAGAACCTGTAAAATGAAACATTGGAGTAAATAAATGAAGCGAGTGGGATCAGGATGCCTGTTCATCACAGACCATATTGTCCATTACAGTGATCTACGTGTATGTGCTACAGTATCACTAGTGCTGTCCTTTCCAAATATACCCCATTCAGTCCAAAGACATCATTTACAGTCATTTAAAAACCTGTAGTGTTATCTTGAAGGAAAGACTCAGACTATAACTGGGTGACAGAAGACTGCTCAGAGTACTTCTGCATGTTCAGCTGAAGGAATAATGGAAGGTTACTACTAACAACCTTCCATCTACAAAGATTCACAAATGCCACATGCTACTGAGGCAGCAGAAGAATAATGACACATTTCTTCCCCTGCCACCAGGAATGAGCCCCACCACTTTGTGTTTTCTAGGCTCTTTAGGAATATTTGCATTGTCAGCACAGAGGGGAAGCCTTTGAAGACATAGAACACTGAACAGGGCTCCTGATCCCGCAAACATCTGTGCTTAAAGTTAAGCAGAAACCTAAATGTTTGTGTATTTGCAAGACCAGGAGCCTGAGTTGGCCAGTCCTGCCTCCACTAGATCTGAAGAACAGGCTTATGCTGGGTGACAACACAGGTTTGTCATTGTGTCTACTGAAGGGGAGACTGCACAGAATCTTTCACCAGTCCTGTGTGAGCTGCTCAGGATCAGAGGAATAGGCCCTAAATTTGCTGTAAGCCACCATATCAAGTTGATTTACCTGGCTGACTTGTACAGCATGTTCATTTTTATCTAGTGTGAATCCCAAAAGAATCTCATCCGAATCTACTTCCATATAAGTCAACTTACTGATATTAACACCACAAAACAAGCATCTTCCAATGCAGCCGTTCTATACTCTTGCACATAATCTAGCCTCTGAGCAAATGCTACCATATATTAGGTGGCTGCCTCATCTGTTTGTAATCTACATTTTGTAGTTTCCTTCCCCATTTTTGTATTTTCTCATCATATGGAATGAAGGAATAAAATTAAAATATATTTTAAACAAAAATCACTACTAGATTAAGAAATAACAGAAATGGATTAAACAGAACCATTATCCCCTGAACTTTAGGGTTTGGATAACTTGAACATTGGCTCTGAACTATAGTTAGGTTTTGCAAAACCTAAATCACCCCATAGTTTTGCTCAACTGTTTCATATAGAAATGGGCTAGAACCAGAACCAGCTACCCATACTGCTGAACTCTGGGTACATAGGAGAAATGGGGCTCAAATCTAAATGGATCTTGTTTTTGTTTCAAAACAAAGCTAAAACAAAAATTAACCCTAGTTTTATATACATCAGAATGGCATCCCCAAAACTATGGGTAACTTTTTCTGTCCCCAAAACACTCTGGATGAAATCTTGGCTCCATAGAAGTCAGTGACAAAACTCCCAATGTCTATGGTGCTGGAATTTCATTCATTCTTTCCTGTTCATTACAGATGCTTTAGCAAATTAAAATTATACAATCATTTTCTAACTATCCATTCATATTGATTAGAGTGACCAGATGTCCTGATTTTATAGGGACAGTCCCAATTTTGGGGTCTCTTATATAGGCTCCTACTACCCCTGCCCCAATTTTTCACATTTGCTGGTTTGTCACCCTAATATTGAGTGTGTCACATGCTTACAACCTGAAACATTTCACATTATGCTTTCAAATTTAACACAACTTCTTGTGCTCAAGACACTTAGTTACAGGGATATGTTGAAATTGCTAAGGTGTTGCTAATTTTGTTTGCTGAAAGATTATTAGAAAAATCTATTGTTTCCTGGGAATACCATAGTGTAATTGATTAATTCATAACTTCTAATAAAGCAGCAATTTAATTAGCTACAAAGAGACTTTAATGCTAGAAAAAGACTTAAAAAGGACACCCAACAACTAAAATTAGACCTATCACTTTTTAATGAGAGAGTTATAGATTTCTAGAGATAGAAACGATCTATTAGCTCATTTGACTTTTCCAGTGTAATGTTAAATATCTCAGGCAATGAGGTTTAGATCATTTCCTATGAAGATTATTCTGTTTTGGTTTGGCTTTGTTTCCAACGCTGAAAGGCATGTCAAGCTACTTCAGGTCTGTGTACTCTGGTGCTGAGAGCAAACATGATGTTCTCTGAAGCACTGGAAAGACGCAATGCTTGTGACTTCCCATAAGCAGTCTCCTGACTAGAGAAGCAGGGATGCAGAATGGGAGAACAGCATGGCAGTAGGACAGGGATGTTGGTGATTTAGAGCATTCCATCATGTACCCAAAACTCTTAATGAAGTGAGCAAGACTTCTGGGTGCACACGGAATGCAGAATTTGCACAGTCTGACTTTGCGAAATGGGAGACTGCAGCTTCCTTTTCTTTGCAGGTACACATGCAGGGGTGCCATTTCAGACTGGAGCATGTGGCAACTTTAAGTGGGATTCCAGGAGCTATTTAGGTTCATGAAAACTGTAGTTTTTTTGACAGATAGCTTAGCAATTAGCTGACAGGAGCACTGTATCTATATAAAAAAGAAAATTTAATAAATATTAGACCCTTTCAGCTTGAATACTAACATGTTCTGACATCTTGTGGCAAGTCATTTAAGGGTTCTGGTTAGGTTTAAAATTTTAATTATGTTCTTATTTTGTTACTAACTCTTTGCAGAGATCCCACCCCTCCAATCAAGATTCCTGGATTCTATCTCAGCTCTGGCAGGGAAATGGGGTCTAGTGGGTCACAGCGGAGAGGTGGAGGCAAATGTATCTAGGTTCTATACAAGAACAAAGACCAATCGTCCATCTAGCCCGGCATCCTGTTTTCCAGCAGTGGCCAATACAAGGTACTTCGGAGGGAAAGAACAGAACAAGAAATCAAGTGATTCATCCCCTGTCTCCCACTCCCAGCTTCTGGCAAAGAGAGGCTATGGACACTCAGAGCATGGTGTTGAATCCCTGCCCATCCTGGGAAGAAATACTTTATTTTAAATCTGCTGCATATTAATTTCATTGGGCAACCTCTAGTTCTTGTGTTATATGAAAGAGTAAACAGCACTTGTTCAATTTTTCCACACCATTCATTATTGTTTAGTCCTCTATCATATCCCCCCTTAGTGATCTCTTTTCTATGCTGAAAAGTCCCAGCCTTTTTAATCTCTCCTCACACAGATAAGATTTCTGCACCCCTACTGATTTCTGTTGCCTTTTTCTGTACCTTTTTCAAATCCAATCTATTTTTTTTAAACGGGGTGACCAGATCCACACACAATATTCAATGTGGGCATATCATGGATTTATATGATATTTTCTGACATTATCTATCCCTTTCCTAATGATTTCCAGTATTCTCTTAGCTTTTTTGTTGCCATTGCACACTGAATGGATGTTTTCAGAGAACTATTCACAATGACTCCAAGATATTTCTTGATGAGCAACATGCAATTTAGACCCCATTATTTTGTATGTATAGTTGGGACTGTTTTCCAGTGTGCATTACTTTGCATTTATCATCAACATTGAATTTCATCTACCATTGTGTTGCCCAGTCACCCAGTTTTATGAGAGTCATTTTTAACACCTTGCAGACTGCTTGGGACTTTACTACATTGAGTAGTTTTGTATCATCTGCAAAATTTTGCCATCTCACTGTTTACCCCTTTTCCCAAATCATTTATGAATATGTTGAACAGCACAGGTCCTAGCACAGACCCCTGAGGGGACACCACTATTTATCTCTCTCCATTCTGAAAACTGACCATTTATTCCTACCCTTTGTTTTCTAGCTTTTAATTGGAGTGTCTGGCAATACTTTCAGGATCATCTAAGGAGCCTTATTTAATGACAAGCCTATTATCTTAATCACACTGCCTCTGTTTATAAACAAACTCCCTGCCCCAAGAGCGGAAGCTGGGTCAGCACAGAACTCACATATCACACTCAGGGGTGTTGCAGTTAAAAGCTCAGTCTGGGGCTACAGTGTGCTCTGTGAGCAGAACTCAGGTATGAAACAGCCCCCCTCTCCTCCCCCGCCCTCCCTAAATAGGCCCCTGTATAGATGCTCCTGTTTTGGTGCTTTGTGGGCTCAGCAAGAAGTGGAATAAGGGGATCAGCTGTTCTGTGGTACTGTCCTCTGTTTAACCCCAAGATTTTCACATAGGTCTTAGAGAGCAGCATTAATACCTGCAGAATCCCTCCATGGTTGACCATGAGCAACCACAGGGAACTCTGCCAACTACAACAGAGCTCTTGCCATGTTGGGGAGGGAGACAAAGATGGAACACCTGGAGGGGAAGAGAGGGGAGACAAAGAACCGAGTCTTACATGAAAATGCAACCATTGCTGCAGAATGGCTTTTACTTCTGCTGAGGTGGAACCTCATACGCTGCCTGCTCTAAAGCCCCTTCTCAGCACCATGGAAGAGGACATGCTTCCCGAAAAACTGAGGTTCAGTTCCTCAGTTTTCTGCCTTTTCTGACCCCATCCCTATGGGATTTTTCTTAAGTGAGGAAGTAAACTG
This sequence comes from Dermatemys mawii, assembly GCA_007922305.1. Classification (NCBI taxonomy): domain Eukaryota; kingdom Metazoa; phylum Chordata; order Testudines; family Dermatemydidae; genus Dermatemys; species Dermatemys mawii. Next base: position 4,253,171 of record ML677386.1, read on the forward strand.
GCCCCAACTCAGGGAGTTACTGTCACCCACCCAGTGATTTCAATTACATGTCATATTTGTCTTAATTTCTTTTCTGAAGAGGCACGAGATTGCTGCAGGGAGGGAGGAGTCGGTCTGGAGATGGTAATATTTAGTGCTGGACAATTTTATATACACAGGATGAAAAGGTGATATGCAAATGGGAAGAGGTTTGTCATATCACAACAATCACTAGAACAAGATCATTGCACTTCCCTATTGTGCTGTTTTATGGTTCTGAGTGTTCATGTACACACAACAGAGTAAACCTATTGTGTGTACGTGCACACTCAGAACCATAAAACAGCACAATAGGGAAGTCCATCCCTGCCAAGGCGAGCCCTCTCTTCTAGGGGCCAAGTGCTGATCCCACTAAAGCCAATGGCAAGTTTCCCAAGGACCAGGATTTGGCCTTTATTCAGTCTTTTCTGTAGAGCCAAGAGAAGGATAGACATGGATAAACACAGAAAGTGAAAATACTCAGGAGGACAGTATCATTTGCTTTAGTATCATTTGCTATTTAGTCCAGTTTCAGATCCCTGCTTGGCATTTGTGAACAATTCATTTTCAGTACAGTTCAGAATCAGTAAGAAAATGTTACAGTTGGAGACATGGTTTATACCTAACCACAGGAGGCTAGACTGCAGTTTTACCCATCTGCCTGAGTGAGGGGCAGTGTGTAGCTGGATTGGCCCAGGAGCAGCCCAGAGCCACAATTTCTGCCTTGCTCCCTGCTCGATCTAGGAATGGAGTAAATTACTAGACTCTTTTTAATGTAGCACTTTACTATCTGTGCATATAGTCAGCTTTTCTTGCCAGTGAGCAAGAGAGCGTGTGCATGCATAAACTAAAGTTCCTTCCAATCCCTGGTCATCTCTGCCCACTTGCTTGTGAAGTGGAGGTAAAGGGGGAGGGGAGGTACTAGGCATGCAGCCTCTCTCTTCTGCCAGCACATATTCAGGCCTGAAATCTGAACAAGACAGAGCAAATGAGTAAGAGAGGGCAAGGATCTTTCTCCCTTGTAAGGGGTCTGACAATTTAGCTTATATCAACATACCAGTGGTTACTCATAATATAACTTGATCAACATGAGCTAGACAACACTGCCAAAATACAAATGGGTTCTCTGCTTACCCCTGCTTTGCCTGTTTCCTTATGAACTAATTTCACCTCATTGTCTTACACTATGGTCTCAAAAGGTAAAATTAAAGAAGTGCAAAAAACTATCTGACAACACCTCTTCAAACTAGGCTCCAGTAAGAAGGAGAAATGTTCAGTTGAGGAATGCTAAGATTAACACCAAATTCATGTTTGTCTTGACCTGTATGCATGCACATTTACTGCACCTGCATGAGAAACATGGGTCCTTATTTGTGCAAGTAGTTACCCTTGGTGCCTAAGGATTGCATGCATGTGGAAATCAGGTAACAGCAAGTACAAGTGCACGTATAAACAAATTTATAGCACAACAATCTGTTGGAAATCTGGCCCAGCAAAGGCCCCCTACATTTTACAGCTTTGTGAAATAGTAAGAAGCCATTCAGCGTAGTGATTCACATGGTACATCTCAGAGAGCAGTTTGCTTGTTATATTCCACCACACTCAACCTCCTTTCTACAAGGCAGAAATTTTAATTTACTGAGTATTATTATACACTTATCAGGAATCCTCCAAAGAACACAATTAGAAGATTTTTTTTAATTTTGAAACTAGAACAAAATGCAGGAAATCCCTCCAGATGCTCAGAAAACACCTTTTAAGATTGTTGAAAACTTTAGTCTCATCTCAGACAAGGCGACATTTTTTGCATAAAACTTGGTACTCCTTGTATAAGAGCATGTACTGTGAGCAAACTTTGTTTTTGCATTGCAGAAACCAAAACCGGGAAAATAATTTGACAGCTCTCTGCTGAATAGAACCTTGATGAGTTTAATTTATCATTAGTTTCACTGTTGATAGATACAGTGTAACATAAATGGCATTTGTAATGCCAGTTTCCTAAATATTAACATACAAAAATCTTTGCTATATATGCACCAAGGAAAATTGCAATCTGAAAACCCCCTCTGTATTCAAGTGTGCAAAAGAGCAATTAAAGGAAGGAACATAAATATTCAAATGCACCAATAGTTTATACAGGGCCTAATACAACTCCGCCTGAAATCAATGCAAAGAGTCCCATTGACTTCACTGGATTTTGGATTAGGCCCATAATAACTGTGTATGTGTAGAATCACATTGTATGGTTTAAGAATCATCTCTGCTTTAACTTAAACTTACAGTAACATCATATCTCTGCCTATGGGTCATTCTGCAGCCCAGAATAGCCATATACAAAGTACTGCTGTCCTGACATTCCCCCTTCCACTCTGACAGGCCCCTATGCCCGATACTGCAGCATCTTGCACTGAGGGAGATTCTCCTGTATGCTGTCAGACTCAGGGTCAGAATCTGGCTCAATGTTTACAAATTAAGATGCAATACATTCTCCAAACACATTGATGCTCTTTCCAAGTTTGAAGGGATAGTAAATGAGCTGATTGTGAGCTAGAAAGACACAAAGTGGCATTCGACAATATCATATCTAGGTATGAGTGACAAAGAGTCCTATGGCACCTTAAAGACTAACTAACTACTTTTTAGTTAGTCTTTAAGGTGCCACAGGACTCCTTGTCACTTCTGCAATTCCAGACTAACACGGCTACCTCTCTGATTCATATCTAGGTATGTTTTACTGACTTTTAACTCAAAAGTAGTTTTTTCAACCTTTCCAGATAAAATAGTGCTTGGCTTTTAGAGTAAGCCTGCTAATCGAAAGGCCCACTAATTTTGCTCTGCTTAGTTAGAGGGGTGCTAAAACAGGGCTTAAAACAGAGCCTGATTGTAGCTTTTGCGATCATCTGTCAGCAGAACCCCTAAAACCTCTATACACTGCCACCTTTAGTATAAATAAGAACCAGGCTCTGTGGGTTCCATTCTGCAGTCACTTAATGCACAGACCTGCCATTGAAAGCCAAGTCCATTAAGTCAATGGAAGGGAATCCCTTTCCTTCAATCAGTTATAACATGTTATCCTCCAGTGCTCTACAACATCAAGCATTCCAGATTAAGAACAACTTCCCTGCAGCGCACTCAACCCTACAAGGATTTCCTTGCATTTCTGCGAGTCTTGTAGAACGTCAAACCAAGATCAACGTGTCTGCACCACGTATTTTTAATTAGCCTAAAAGATTTGAATCTTTCTCCTGTAGCTTACACCTGTCTCAGCAAATCTACACAGTAGCTCAGTACTAGAAAGTTCCATAAAAGATTAAAATACTCCCAGTGGTTTTATTGAACCAAACAAGAAGTTTAAATGCACAAGCTTTTCTGAGAACACAGCTGCCATTTTCAGGGTGAACACATGGGATGGAGAGATAAAGAGAGAGAGCTTAGTAACAGTTGTTCCTATGCATTAAAGGACAAATACAGGACCATCACCTGACCCATGTAGCCCTGCCAGCTCTAGGCAGATGTGCAGGAAGGAGAAATCCTACATCTGGTCATGGAGTTGCTCCATCAAGTTAATGCAGCTCCAGTGGATGAAGTAGCCTCTGAAGTCCCCCAAGCAGCACCTTTGGAGGGAGGACTGCAGGTTCCACCCTACCCTTAAATACAGCTCTCTGAACCACAGGGTGATGCACCAGGCAGAAAGCCAGAAACAGAAAGAACAGTAAAACATGGTCTAATAGGTGAATTTAATTAGAGATGTTCTTAAAACTGAGTGTCTGTGAAAAGATAGGAACACAAATGGGTTCCATTAGAGGCTCAAGGAGATAAATGCACACTGCACAGTGAAACTTTAATTTGGTAGAGAATCGTCAATACAAAGTGTACTGCAAAATGGTTAATAGAATTAAAAGCTGAGACACAGCAGACTATACACAATCCCCCCTAGTTGCTGAGCAGTCACACCACACATTTTGGACTTCTTGAATCGGTTAATTTCTCAGGCAGAAAGAAAAAAGAGTGGGCACAAACTCCAGGTCTTCCTCCTGCTCTGTTTTGTTGTTGACACTGTAAATATAGCTCCCGCTCTCACATTGCTGTTAATCCTTCTTTGCACAAAGAGCAACAGTACAGCTTATGTGGATGTAGCCCTACTTTCTCAACGCCAGCTAAACAGAGTGCTGTATTTGGGAAACCCCAGAAAAAGCTTCTTTTTCTAACTATCAGGGAACCTGTCTTTTAATCCTGCCCTAAACACAATCATTTCCTTTGTGATGAAGGCTTTAGTCTAAACCACTGACACCAGCAGGCCCAGGTGTCGGTCAAAGCCACAACAGAGCTGGAGACAAAGCTCTGAGGGAGGAGCAGATGTACAACTCTCTAACTACAGCTGTTTTGTAACACAAGAGTGGAAACCAATTTGGACTCAGTAATCCTCTCTCCAAACACAAGTGCTCGTGTTCTGGCTACTCATTTCCCTTTAAACTCAGAGGCAGTTATTATTCTCATCATGTCAATTTCACAGAGTTTTAGGTCAACCCAAACTGCATTTTTCAACAAAAACTATTTGTTTGGGAAAAATTCTTGCCCAGCTCTGCTCAGGATCAGTCTTGTAAATACGGGACCCTGTTCTACAAAACCTTATTCATATGAATAGTCCTTATTCATGGTTGTAGTCCTGTTGCTTCCAGTGTGAGTAGAGGTGTCAGAAAGCACTGCTTGTGTGAGTGAGAATTAGCAGGATCAGGCCCTTCAAAAGAAATATGAAAGAAGGATGCAGATGGCTAATGCAAGATGTGCCATTAGTGAAAACTCATGTTTGTCATTATGGCACAGTACCAGTTAGTTAAGGTCTGTTGAAGATGATACAAGAAGAGGAGGAGCTATAAATGGTGTCAAGTTTACTACATTAAAAAGTGAATTGGGCATCAGCATCTGTTGCAGCTAATCAACAAAATGAGATAAGTGGGGCAACAAATTATGCCTTTTTAGTCAGCTAGCACTGTTGCCTCTTTTGTAAAGATGAAGAATTTCTATATTTGTTTTCGCTAAATATCAAGCAGTAAAGAAAACAAACATCCAATTTGCAAATTAAAGGCCTGATCCAAGAACTCTGGAAAGACTCTCGTTGACTTACATGGGTTTGTGATCGGGCTCTAAATACATAAAGTACCAATCCATGTGAATGTCAAATCCACTGAAAAATACCTAGGTTGCAAACTGCTAAACCACCATATGGTCACAGAGGAGACACAGTTGGGGCCTGATTCTGCAAGCCCGAACAAAGGAGAGGAGTCCCAACTCATAGGCGTAGTCACTAAGCCCGGATCCACAAGGGGACTCCAGCGCTGCAAGGCCTAACTTTTAGGCACCTTGAAAAATCACTGGGACCCACAATGTCTGACTCGAGCATGTAAGGCCCCTATATAATGAACGGGGAGAGACGGGCATCTGAGATTGTGATCCACAAAAGCCAAGGAGCTGACTGAGCCACCCAATGAGGGATGCTGACAGGGCTGGCCTTACCATGAGGAGAACTGAGGCAGCCACCTCAGGTGCCAGACTGAGGGGCACCACTAGAATCCAGAGTGTAGAAAATTGTGTCTGCTGCTGGTGCCTCTGTATTCACTCTGTTCTAGCTGCACAGAGATGGTGGAGTGCTGGGCTGGAGGAAGGAGGGCACAAGAGACCTTTCAAAGCTTTGGTCCAAGTGAGGGAGTATGGAGGTGTCATTTGAGCTCCCCGCCTCAGGTGCCAAAATGTTGTGGGCCGGCCCTGGATGCTGATCAGAGGTATGTCATAAACCCTGCTCCTCTGAGTTCAGTGCCCAAACCGGGGCTGCAGGAAGATGCCAGTCTCTGTTCGTGATTCTCAGCTAGGAATCCCTCTTCAAGAAATCAGGCAGTTTAGGCACCTAAATGAGCTATATTTTTGTGCCCACCAAACTCCATACAAAAACGTGTGGGGGGTTTTTTTGGGGTGGGGGGGAATGCTGGATGGGAGGAGGCCACTGCCTCTCTTATAACCTGTAGCCCAGTGGGTAGGATACCCACCTCAGAGGTGGGAAATCCCTGTTCAAAATCTTTTCATCAGGCAGAGGAGGCAGTTGAAATGGAGGATTTTTCACATCAAGTGTGAGTACTTTAACCACTGGATTTAAGGTTGTAAGGGAGGCAGCTGCCTCCTCCCTCCCTGGCTGTGTACACCTACTGGATTGGTACTCACAGATACGATAGGCTGGGGACTGCCTATTTTTCCCTGGCTTGAGGATCGTACTGGGACTTGGGTGCGAGATAGGCATTGGGCACCTCCTTGAGGCAGAAGTGTGCATGTTTTGAGGCAAAAACTTCAGTGCTGAGTGAGTTTGAGCACCTACAAGGTTAGGTGGCAGCTGAGGAGCTGCCAAGTTTTGGGAATCGCAATTGGGCCTAAAACTGGGTTTTAGGCACCTCAGTCCCTTTGTGGATCTGGTTGTAATGTGAATATCACAAGGCTCCTTCAGCAGGGTGCCACGTAGGCCCTGTGCCACGCCCCTGCGCTCACCAAGGTTGCTGCTCTGAGATATCCAGATGGTCTATCATGTCAGCCTAGCAGTAACAGGATGTGTCTTATAGCTGAGCCCTGGACAGTATGCCTCTTCCAGGGTTATCAACAAACATTACAAGAAATGAACACAAATGAGTTGTCCCACAGGTGTGACAAGGCTTTCTCCCTTTAGAAAACTTCCGCCCAACTGTGGCCCCCAACTAGCCTCACAGGCGACTAAGGAAAAATAGTCCCATTAAAGTTGGATTCAACATTGGGCAGCAATCATCTGAGAAGTTCCACACTTCAGCCAGCCCTCTCGCCAGGAGCTGAAGACCAGAAGTCCACTCCCCTCTCTAGTCTGCTACCAACTGTGCTGTGTTTTCCCTTCTTAAGCTCCTCCCTCCAACTCTGACCTCTGACAGGTGTGGCAGGGTGGAGGTGACTAAGCCCACAATAGGTCAGTAACTTGGTCTTGCCCTGTGTGGTGGTTGTATACAGTGAGAAAGGATTACAGAGTTGAAGAATCAGGTCCTTGGTCTCTTGACGGCTGACTGTACCAGTCTCAGGCAACGCTGTCAAACCAGGTAAATGGCTTTATTACAAAGCCTTCCTGAAAAGGGAGCACTAAAAATAAACCACAATTCCAACATCTTCCTTCAGCACACAAATTTCCTCCCTCCAAGGAGAAATGCCATCCACTCCTTTTAATGCCACAAAAATAAGCCTTGACCATTTATTCTTGACATTAATATCTGCAGAGGAGAAATTCTGAATTCGCCTGTATAGCATCCTGAATACAGGAAACTCCAATATGCTACCCATTTATCCTTTAGCAATTTTCAGTGCCAGAAGAGTTCAGTCCTAGGATACACTTTTTCTGAAAGGAGGAGCAAATAGGGATTCTTATTTACAGCAGATTCTAAGAAATGTCCTAGATAATTAGAACTACAAGGACCTGTAATCAGGAATATGGAGAGGATGTACAGAAAAATATGTTCCCTATGATGAGAGTTTTCCACAAGTATCCAGCCTTGCACCCAGATTGAAAACTCCTTATATAGAATGCAGACAGATGCTGCAGCTTCTCAATATGCAACTTTATCAAATGCCACTCATTCAAAACTAATTCAAGTGAACGTTAAGTTGATGAGCTGTACAGCTCATCAGGTTTTATTAATCAGAATTCCAAGTAATCTAGTTAATATAGCTCATCAGTCAAGCACATACTATTTGTATATGCAAGTTGAACACATGACCAAAGTGACTGAGAATCAGCCTATACAGCATGGCATTTTTCTTTCATTCCCCCCAACCTCCAATGTAAATTTAAAGTCTCTTCAAAGTTTCCATTGTTATTGGACAATGCTTCAACAATCAAACCCAGGGAATTACTCTACTTGCCACTAATTTTCAGAAGACCCAAAGCCACTTGCTGTGAAAGACGACGCTATTCATGATTTGCAACTGCATCTATAAAACAATGAAAAAATTGATTGTTTCCCTTTGTCTCTTCAGCTGCTTTGTTCATCGCTTTCCCCAGGGAATGCATTGTCAGCGTTTTCTATTGGAGAGTGCCCCAGTTACTGTATCATTTAAGTGCCTGCTATGCTGACCTAATTTGGGTCAGCAGAAACCAGGGATTAGTCACATTTCTAAAAAAAGTTACAAATTGCTTTAAACTGTCACACAAATGTATTTTGATTGATTATCTGTAACTATTGTTATTGAACTCTTAGGAGGTTGTTCTTTAGAATGTTAAAATACATGTGTGGGCTGTACCTTGTGCATTTTCGGGGGGGGGGGGGTTCCTGTACAATAAATTGGAGAGATTAGTCCACATTCCATTTTTCCCCTAACAATTTGGTGTGCATTTGCAGCATCTTCCACCATATGTCAAAGTGTTTTAGGAACATTAATTTAGCCTCAAGACCTTGTGAGGGAAGTAAATATGAACTTGGACAGATGGGGCACCTGAGGTGCAGTATGGTTAAGTTGCTTGCACATGCTCATGTAATGAGTCTGGCCAAGCCAGGGATAAAAACTTACTTTCCTGACTCCCAGGCCTAATCACAAAACCACACAGATTTAACCACTACATTTTAATTTGGAGGCCTATGCATGTAATATTGCTAAATCCCCGAAGTTCTTTGCTAGATATATTAATGTTTTATCTCATGCTTGTCTGTCTGGACTACATAAAGATTTGTTTTTTATTTTACTGAAACTCAGTGGTCTCAGCTAGGGTTGTCAACTTTTCAGGATTGTCCTGGAGTCTCCAAAAACTAAAGATTAATCTTTCATTCAAGATCATATCATGTGATGAAACCTCCAGGAATATAGCTGCCCAGAATTGGCAACCCTAGCTTCAACTTAAGCACAGGGATGCTGTAGAGTTACTGTATCAGAACTGCATGGAAATGTTAAGTATTCAGTTACCTTCACTCAGAGCTCCCCATCCATGTGTCCACATCAAATAGGGCCATCTCAACGTCTTAAACATCATCAGCTGGCAAAAAGATAACTAATTGCATGTATGTAGTTCAAAGGTGTTTCAATCTCTCTTCCAGTTACAATATGTGTTATATTAAAACCAGTTACAATCCATTTTTTTTATAACTATTAGACCATTCTGTTTAACACTATCACTGGGAACTATTTTCTTGTTAATTTGGTAATGAGTTCAGACATCCAGCTGACCGCCATTGGACTCGGCTCCTTTTTGAGGGGCTGGGTGGGTGGGGGAAGTAAGTAGTGGAATTTGTCAGGTACTACCAACTGGCAGTGCCACATTGAGATATTACTCACAGCAGACTGTATAGATCTTCATAATATGACTCTCCCCCTCCTTTTTTATGTGCTTTGATGAGAACTACCATTTAAAAGGATCACCATTGGGCGTGTAGAGTTAATACCTCATTGAGATGAGTAGGACAAGAGTCCACACTTCTGAGCAATAGTTTAAGGCTGTCTGCAGGCAAAAATGCAGATTAAATACTGGAGCAGCAAATGGCTGAGGTCCTGGCATTGCAGCCGGGATGATAACATTTGTGTTGTACTTTTCATTGGCGGATTGCAAAACACTTTAGGTAAGTGTCATTCCCATTTTACAGATGGGGTATTAGAAAACAAATAGGTTAAAGTCTTGATTTTCACAGATGCTAAGCACTCAGAACTCCAGCTGAAGTCAAAAGGAGCTGAAGGCGCTTAGCATGGCTGAAAATCAGGACATCAGTGACTGGCACAAAACCACAGTAGATGGCTGGACTAGCACACCATCTCCTGACTGTATGTTCCCTAAACAGTCAAGCAATGCTTTCTGTACCAAGCACATTCATTGACATATACAATATACAAACAGAAAATAAAGGTGTTCATTCAAAAAAGGTCTCATATTAGGGTGACCAGACAAAAAGTGTGAAGAAAAAAAAAAAAAAAATCGGGACAGCGGGTGGGGAGTAATAGGAGCCTATATAAGAAAAATACCCCAAAATCGGGACTGTCTCCCTATAAAAATCAGGACATCTGGTCACCGTATCTCATATGGAAAATGTCATTTCCAAATTTACAGTTTCACTGCCTTTATTCCAGCTGCAGCTCTCTTGCTGACTCAGAACCCATCCCTCCCCACACCTTTAAACAACTACTTTGTCTTTTATTGGACCAACTTCTGTTCGTGAGAGACACAAGCTTTCCAATTTATACAGCTCTTCTTCAGGTCTGGGAAACATATTCAGAGTGTCACAGCTAAATACAAGGTGGAACAGATTGTTTAGCATAAGAAATTAACACACATTTCAGGAGACCATGCAAGGTGAAATGGCATGTTAACACCCCTCCAGTCATTGTGTGTGTGTGGGGGGGTGTGTGTGCGCACACGCAAAATCTCTCAGTCCTCATCTTCCAAGGAAACCTGCACAATACTTTCAAAAGAGGAGCCTGGGAGGTTAAATTCATTGCTCTGCAAGGCACTAAAAATTAGGGATTTAATAGAGACACTATTGTAATAAACCATAACTCCAATCTGTAATACCGCCCCATCCCACAACTGCCTTCTCCCCTTTCCCAGCTATGATTGGAGGAGCGTTAACAGGTCTCTTCACCTTGAATGGTCCCTAGAAATACATGTTAACAACGTATGGTAAACAATCTGTTCCACCTTATACTTAGCAGTGACACTCTTGAGTACCTTTCCCAGACTTGAAGAAGTGCTTTGTGTAAGCTTAAAAGCTTGTCTCTCTCACCAGCAGAAGGTGGTCCAATGAAAGATACTATCTCATCCACCTTGTCTCTGATATCCTGGGACTGACACAGCTACAACACCACTGCATATACATTTTTTTGTCCGACCTACGTGTTGCATTCATCTTTCAAACATTAGAATTGCTAGTCCCTAACAATTACTTGTGTAAGGCAGCATCTGCTCTGTTTAATTAAAGACAAGAGATTAGCAAGCTAGAAAACAGTCATTACCCGCAGATACTAACAAAATAGTCACCTCCACAAATCCTTTAGTGATTCCTAGAGGTAGAAAGCATTATTGCGAAGATGGCACTTCCATGTCACAAGTGGCATTAGTCGTTCCAGACTATAATAGGTTTATTTGTTCCCAGAAACGTTGCTGCCAATATTTCGGGGAACAAACAAGAAAAAGAAGTGCCACAGTGATTAGTAAGGGACAGATTCTGATACATGTTCTCACACTGAATAGTACCTGTAGCTATAGAAGAAGGTTTCTCAGACTTTGACCTTGCAAACAGTCATGTACTTTTGGGACTACCCGCATTTTCCAAGTCACACACTTGCTTAAGTATTTTCAGGATCAACACCATAAGGAGCAAATTATTCAGATTACATGGGCAATTGCATATAAAGGCACCCAAAGTTTCTTGAATAAATTCAGCTTATCAGTTCACAAAGGTACACTTTATATTTTCCTTTCAAATGGTTTTTCTCTTTTTACATTTGAAAAATCTACTTATGAAGACGACATTTGAGTTGCAATCAATAAAGTTGATGGGACTTTTGATTAGTGAATTTTGATTTTGAGGCCCCTTAAAGAGCACAAGTCACTATTTTTGGATTCACTCCTTAGAGAGGAGTCCAAGAAGTCACTCTGTCTCAAGCTGGGCATACAAAACAGAGGCCCTCAAAATCATACCACTTATAAACACATTGGCCCAAGTTCCATGCTCACATGCACACAGTCAGTGACAGAATCAGGACTAGAATCCATGTTTCCTAATTCCTAGTTCCAGAGTTATTTTTCCTAGTTTTTGTTGTATATAAAAAAGGTTTTCTACCAAGAGCAGCACTGGGGCAAAGTGGGCAGTTGCCTTTGCCCCTACACCCCCCTACTCCCCAATCTTGGTTTGTCTCCTTAGACTTTTCTTAGGTCTAGCTGCTCCATTGTATTTCACTCTCCTCTCCCACACCTGAACCCCACATATGATTTAAAAGGATGTCCTGGGGAAAAGAGACTGCTCTGTGCAGCCATGTGCTTTATCAGGTGAAAAATATTGTTGGTTCCTGGAGGTAAAAACTTTACGTTAATAATAAGGGACATAGGACATCTGTTGGTCCTCATCTGCTGTCATCTTAAAGATCCAGATGAATACACATTTGCAGGAAAAATGTGGCAATATTCTTAGATATATAAAAAACTACTGCTCTATCTACAGTACCTCTCTTATAAGGCTCACTAAATTCATAAACCTGAGTGATCTTCTTAATTGCTTCTTTGGGAAGGTTCCCATGTAATTTAAGGAGCCTCAAAATAAATATTACAGAAAGAGGATTTCTTTCCCCGTCAAACGAGAAGTGACTACGTACAGCAGATGCAATATTTGCACAATGACAAAAACCTCAGTTGAAAGAGCAATTCTCAGAGAAAATACAGGACAATGCTCCCAACTCATTCTTGATTAACCTGACCATCCATTTTTGAGCTATTATAAAAACATCTGGGTCCCTCCAGGGAAGTAGAAAGTCTTACTGCTAAATTAAAAAAAAAGGCTTGCAGTCCATAAACACCAGCTAAGCAAGCTGTAAAGAGCAAACATGGGCAATGGAAACCATACAGTAGCAATGTAAGGAACTCATTACTAAGTGACCTAAAGAAAATAAGTGGCTTACATAAGTTAGCATTATAATACTCTTGTATTATCACCAAAGGCATTCCCTTTCTAAGCTTCAACTTCCACTGGCTATGCATCAGAATTTAAGGTTACATAGTTGTCACAGTTTCAGAATAACTGCACTTGTATTTCGCCAACTGTGGTCCACCAACGACATCCACTTCAGGCTTCTGGCTCCCAGATATCACTTCTCTTAAGTGGAGACCCACATCCCACTCCAGTCTGACAAGGGTCTTTAAGGCTGCATACCTCTCTGCTTACACTGCGAAATCCCCAGCAAGGCAAGGGTCATGGCCTGCACTTTGCTTTCTCTCAGAAGATAAGGTTCAGATTCCATAATGGGTATTTTTAGTAAAAAAAAATCAAGTACAGATCAGGGGCAATAAACAAGAGTCACGGAAGCCCATGACCTGTCACTGACTTTTAATACCTGGGGGGTGGGGGGGAGTGAAGGGCACTGCCCTGCACTCCCCCCAACAGAGCACTGCCAGGGCTTGCAGTTGCTCCAGCTTGAGCCTCACCGCTGTTCCTGCTCCAGCCCCAGCCACTGCTCTGGCAGGCCACAGGTCAGCTGCTGTGGGGGCTCTGGGCCTGGACGCAGGTCCAGCCCTGCCCCAGAAAAGGTCCCGGAAAGTCATGGAATGCATGACAGAATTGTATCCTTAGCTATAACTGCAGGCAATACACAGGTTACCATATAGCTCCTTCTATGCAAGTACATTTATTCTTAAAGGAAAAAAACATTACAGAGAAGTCATTAAAACAATAAAAACCTATCATCATACTGAAAAACTTATGAGAGTTCACCCCAATTCCAGTTTAGGGCTCTGGTGCATTTTAGTCCTTTAAAACCCACAACTTGGGGTTTCCCTTGTGGTTACAAGTTCATCTGTTTTAGATCCAGAACCAAGGCTGGGCATCTCAGCAGTTTCTTTCTACAGCCCAGGCCTTTGACCTTGGTTCTGTGTAACAGGTGATCAGCAGACAATGACCCTTTCCTAAGGAGGGGGGATGTTTCAAAAAGGCTGGGTTTTTGCATAATTTGCAAGAGTTGGGAAAATTGTAATGAACTTGTCTCTAGGGATTCCCCAAGAAAGCTACTTAACACTCATTGTCCCAAGAGTCCATTCTTGTCTGGCACATTTTCAATATAGTCTTTTGGACTCCCAGGTCTTCCATCTGTCATATTTCCTCCCTAGAGAGGTTATACACAATCTTGACCCACAATAATACATACAGTTAATACAATAAGGTCTTTCAAGGATATTGCAGGAAATTACCATGTGCCACAGTAATGGGCTCCACTGTAAAGTTGGGACTTGTATTTTCACAGAAACATGAGCCAGCAGAGGCTAGCGTAGGGTGAAAGCACTGGTTTTCTTGCCATCATTTTGGTGAGTTTCAACCTCAAACCAACAGGAGATAGAACACCAAACATGCTGCTTCTGCACTGGGGCTATCCATTAAAGAGACAGGTCGTCAGTGGCACAGCCTGGGGCACAAGGCAGCAGCAGCAACAAAGTCTACTCCACGGAAGGAAATTAGGACCTGCTCTGAAGCCAACTGAGTCAATGGAAAGACTCCAACAGACTTTGGATCCGGCCATTACAAACTGGTGTAAGTAACAAAATAAGAGTAGAATCATTTTTATCTATATCATCAGTGTTTTCGGCAGACAGACACTGCAATTATACCTTGTGATACTTGTGCTTACTACAGAATCCTTCACATTAACTACAAATGCTCTACTGAGCTTGCAATATGCATTTTACATACTTCACAATAGTTATCCTGTACATTCGCTATGAGTGTTTTATGTTATGTACAAGTTAATCGAAAAATGTAATTATAGTATAGTTAATATTCCTGTAATATGATCAAATAATCTCACAAAAAAATCGGCTCAGCCAAAAAAAGTTCTAAACATTCACAAAATATCACATTTCATGGAGTTCTATCCTCCCTTAAAAATACTACTTTTTGCCAGTCCTTGTTTAAATATTCTCCCCCATCCCATAGGAAGCTGGGTGAGTGGGGCTTCTTTCCCTGGCTACTGTAGGAGTTGGTTGAAGGGAACTTGTGCTCCTGGTCACCTGCGGTAATGGTGGGCTTTATTCAACTTAGCATTTACAAGGCTTTCGTATTGGAGTATATATTCTACCCTTTGCAACCACTATCGGTGCTAGCAGGTGGAAGAGCAACTTTCAGCCCTAACATTTCCATTTCCTCTCCTACTGAGGATAGCTCCAGCTCTGTGTAATGAAGCTATCAGTCAGAGTTCAGTTTCAGGAACACTGCCATGTTTAGAATCTTCCCTGAATTGCTTTCAAGGAAGAACACAAGCACACAACGATGGCAAGACACACTGAGCATGTTCAGGGCATTTTCTGATTTAATTCTCAAGTGCCCAGTCATAATCACCACAGATGAAGATGCCCGCAGGAAGGGGAAAAATTTGGGTAGCAAAGTAAAGGTGAAATCTGCTTTATCTGGCTACATTTGAATGAGTGGCAGCCTAAAGAAACAGCAGCTTCTATGACAGTGGAGAGTCCAGATGCTCTTCAGCCATAAATCAATTTACATTCAGTAGTGCCTCTGGAGTGTTAAATTCCTTTTGACTTTTCTATGAATAATGCACAACATAGAAAGCGGTTTATACAGTGGTAGATAGCAATAAATAATGTGTGTCCGAGGAATATTATTTTCAGCAGTTGTCTAGTGGTATAACAATATTCAGTTCAGAATATAGTAGTATTTGAGAGTTATTTACAGTAGTCAAATCACTTTTTAAAACCACTCATGGGGGGAATTAAACTTTTAGTAAGATAGCATTTAAACAAACAAATGTCGATTTAATATTAGTTTTTTTCCTACAGAGAACTGAGCCTCAGACTAAAAATGCTTGATTAAAAACAGATCTAAGGACATCTACACTGTTTTAAAGACTCTGTACAATTGCTCAGATGATTGCTCATCAATTTAATACAGTCCTAAAGATTACTCACATCTAGTAGCATTATTAAAGGGCAACCAAACTTTCTTCTTATTCTTATGAAGACAACTGGCTCATAAGAATAAGAATAAGCTGCTAATCCCAGCTATGCTTGAGTAACATCAGTGTAAGAAGATGAAAGCTATCAGCCAGTTTCATTTCTTTCTAGGGATAAGAAAATAATCTCTCCCTTCTCTCTCTCTCAGGCTATGTTGCTGAGCCAGGCAAAACTATCAATTTTTGTTTCAAAATCTCCCTAGATTGTACCTCAAAAATGTATGTTCTTGCTTCTATCTGATGTCTCCAGGCTTTCTCCATCTGTCTTAATGTGCACACTGCTTGAGTTTCCAAGTGCTATTAAGACCTCATGAAGTATCTCAGCATTTGGATTCCACCTGATCTCAAGGATATATTGAGCAAGAACTTCAAATTGCTATAGAAAATCCTGCAAAGTAATTGGGACATATGAGGTCTACAATTTTATGCCTGTTCTTATGGGATCAGTCACATTACGATTTCCATCCAAAAATGGATTATTCACCACCGAAGATCCCCATTGCACATTCAAAAAATATTTTAAAGAAATCAAGCATGTGTTTTATTTCTGATGGGGTGAGAAAAAAGCCAATATTTGAGACAAAAATGACTGGCTCACACAAAATTATGATTTTATAAAATGTGCATGATTAAGTGGCAATCTTTGAAACCATTTGCCACTGTACAAGCAGGGGCTTCTGTCTCTCCTCATTTCCCTCAGCTATCAGACAAGTATATGTTGTCACAACCAGTTTCTTCCAAGCAGGTTTATTCTCTTAACACGAGTAAACAAACAAACAAACAGTCTTTTAACTTACCGTTTGCTCTCCCGTATTCAGAGCATCCCTCCCAGGGTCTCTAGCATCCTGCTGCTGGCAGCTTCCTGGTTCTCCTCAGCTCTGCTCCCTTCCTGGAGTACTAGGCTCCAGGGCTGCCTTCCTAAGCACCTGGCCCCTTGCTGTAGGGACTCACCATAGGAGTTAGCTCCACTCCACCTTGGGTTTCCTGCTCCATACATCACCTGCCACAATCACTTTCCCCTTCTGCCTGACCTCTAACAATCCTTTATAGGCCCAGGTGTAGTCCAGCCCCTTTCAATTGGCTGGATTGGGCTCCCTTGTTCTGACGCAGCCCCATCTACTCACAGGGATCAGCTCTTCTGTGACAGTCAGCAACAATGGCCAGTATGAGAAACTATGTACATCTATCTGTTTAGAGGTTGGAGGAATTTTCTCTTGAGACATGTTATCCTGTCACTGGATGTAGGCTGACATACAAGCAAGCATGCATTGGGAGGGAGGTAATCAATTTCATGAATTTATTTTGCAGTACAGTTTATTTCCAGTGTTTGTGTTTGGAATAGTGCAGTGCCCATTTCCTGAGTACAATGGTGCCCTTCAAAAAGGAAAAAAGAAAAAAAGATAGACCCCAAAAGGGGGTAATAAATGTAATGAACTAACCCACTCACCACTGCCACAAAGACAAGGACGTGCTCACTGACTAAGATTCACGGAGGAAGTGCAAGGACAGAGAGAAACATCTTGCAATAGACCCTAGAGGGGAGATGGGCAAGGGTTCTTACAGACTTACAATGGAGTGAGTGAGTTTCAAGATCCACAAGCAAGAATGCCTAACCACTACCCCTCACAAAAGCAACTCTAAAACAAGGTGTGTGAGGCAATATCTTTTATTGCAGTGGCTCTCAAACTTTAGCAACTCAAGGACCCCCATTTACAATTTTTTTTGAAGACCCCAAAGTCCCCTACTCAGCTCCAGACCCCACCTCACCCCACTCTTTACTACCTCACCCCTCCTCTTCCCTGCCTCTTTCTGCTCCCTGACCTAAGCATGCCTCATTCCTGCTCCTTCCCCTCCTACATGTCATGGAACAACTGTTCCCTGGTGTGTAGGAGGCGCTGGGAGAGAAGGGAAGGAGTTGATCAGCGGGGCCCATGGACCCCCTGGAGTACGCTGGTGGTCCCCCAGTGTTCTGCGAGCCCCAGTTTGAGAAATGCTGTTTTTATTGGACCAACTTCTGACACCAGAAGTGCTCCAGTCAAGTGTAAACATGGTGGTGCACTGAGGCTGCAGCAGGATCTAATGCAGACAGATCCCAGATCATTCAGTGGTTGGATAAGGCTGCCCATCTGACTGCCATGACGTTTGCCATGGTATAGCCAACAAAACTCTGTCACTGCTGATGGGTATGCACGGGCAGAAGATCACTGATTGACTGTACATTAATAGCTTTACAGGATCAAATTCTGCCCTTATTCCCACCTGTACAATCACAATAAAGTCAGAATTTGGTGCTCTCCATTTTTTCAGACATTAATACAGTTACAGTTTTCCTACTGAATCTATGAATTATGTTTAATCTGCATGTAAATAATATCAATGGAAATACATGTTCAGGAGCAAGGTTTTTTTGCCCATAAATTGCCACTTGTGGTAACAGTTTGAGAAATGTGACAGTGATCCCCATTATGTGTTGAAGGTCTTTTAATGCTTCCACTTTAGACTACAAGCACCTTTTGCTAAACTCCTCGAGAAAACAAATCAGCAGCCTAGCTAGTTCTCATATTAGAGATAGAATAAACTATTAATGTCCAATACATTTATTGTATTAAATAAAAATGACATTTTCTAGCCATTGTTTAATACACACATGCACACATGTGTGATTTGAGATTTTTATGAAGGGAAAACTGAATTAGGACTTGAACTGAAGATGAATTCTCCAGTTGGCCAACTTCACTTTGTGCTGTGTAAGCGAGCTTAAAAAGGCTGAAAGCTGTTGTCTCAGGAGAATTACCCCTGTACTGCCCCTGAATTGCCCCCGTACTGTATTGTACAGGGGCAATACAGTACAATTGTCCCTGTACAGTACAATATTGTACAGTACAATTGCCCCTGTACTGTATTGCCCCTTTACATTGCCAATGTAAAGCTGGCAGAGGTGGTGTAAGTTGGCCTTGTGCTGTCCATCGTAAGTAGGAAGGGAGAGTACCACGAGCGGGAGGGGAAGAGGCATTTCATGGAAAGAGAAATGAGGGCAGGAGCTATGGCAGAGCTGAGAATCGGAGAGCTGCTATCAACTTCTTGTTGCTCCCTCTTCACTTTCTGAGCCCTGGGCTTTCACAGTTATCCTTAAGTACAGAGTGGCCTGTAGCTGTGCTGCCCTGGGAAAGCACTGAGAAAAATAAGTGGCTCTGAAAGCCCCAATTCTACTCCTGCCTCCACCCCCAACTTTCTCTGGAGTGGGGGGAGAGAGGAAAAGGGTGTAGTTTACTTCAAGTGTTGGGCCCTGCCAGATCTGCTGCCCAGGGTGCTGTGGGTGAGGGAGAAGGCTGTGGTGCCATGGCACCATTCCCTGCCTGCCCCTTTGCTCAGTTTGGGACTAGGAGCTTTGATCTGAGTAGCCCGAATGGGACTATGCTGGTAGGTGGGGCCTTACTTTCTCTTCATGGCCGCATTAGACCATTAAATTCAGACCTTTATTGTATTGTGTATATACTGTTTCCAATTCTCTACGATGTCCAAGCTGTGCTCCAACACAGTGGAGAGCAGAAACCACAAGGATTAGTTGAGACTGACTCCCAGATCCGTGGCTGCCCAGTGCTGGCAGAAGTGAGATAGCAGAGGAGCCTACTCTAACAGAGCTTACACTAGCAGAGCACTCCTCCTCTTTTTCCTTTCACTGGGGGTGGGAAAGGGACAGCTGGCATAGCAAGCAGGGATGATGGTGAAGATTCTCCTACACAGAGGGAATTCTGCTGTGGGAATCTCCACTTGGTATAATTTCACTTTGTACCACTTACACTGAGCAAGTGGAACTTGGTGGACTGGAGTATCCAGCCCACTGTATTTGAATGGTACAGCACAGCCTGGGTCAGGGCTCATGACACTTTCTCCCCCTTCCCCTCTCCAGGCACACCCCACAAACAGATATTTGACCAAGGAAAGACAGCAATCACTTAAGCAGAGTCCCTATACATCACAGACAATGCACTGAAGGAAGAACTAATAGAATATGTTTATGGAAACCGATTTATCCCAGTGCCCCTCAAGAGAATCATCACTCATTTTAGCCTTACAAATGCTTTAATAGAAGGTAGGCTTCCCAAGTAAAGTGGGACCAATGTGCAGTGATGTTGGAGACTTGCTGTGAATAATTAATGATGTGATTTCAGGCATTGAGTTATGCCTGGATTCCTAAAGGAACTGGTCTACTTAAGGAACCGGGCTTATTAAATGCATTTCCCAAGGAAAAAAAAGCAAAATCTGTTTAATGAAGCAATTTGTGATATGTTTTTCCCCCACGTCTCTCACTGTACATTCCAAATCCATCCACCAGATAATTGAATCAAAGATGGTTATAATATCTCACTTACTAAATTACCATGCATTTTCCTAATTAGCAGTTACAGCCCACTGTTGCCACAAACATTTACTGAATAATACCTTTGTTTCCAATGTAGACTCTGATACAACAGAATGTAATAATAATACACTAAAAATGTGCTAGCGAGGCTGAATACCAAGTGCCTTGCCTAAATGTAAAAAGGGTCCCAGGCTTAAAGGCAGCCAAGGCTCTAAATATAAAATGCTGAGAGAGAGTAGGGACTAAACCTTAATGATTATTCATTAGAATCCCAGCATGGACAGAAAAACCATTCTAAAAACCTAAGCATGCAAGCTTTTGATAAACCCACAATATATTTTGTTTAAAATGCTTCTCTGGTTTATGATGTTACTTACCTACCATGTCCAACCTCCCTGATCTTTCTCCTATTAAAGACAATGGAAGATTTGACATGGCCTTCAACCACAGAAGGAGCAGGCCTATTAGGGAACAGAATTTTAGGGTAATTTTGAAATTCTGTGATTGAGGAATCACTTTCACTTGGATTCTAGAATCTCATAGAACTCTAATTGTATATATTAAAAAAAAAAAAAAAAAATCACACGAGAGGCGTTAAATAAGTTTGACCCAGAACTCAGCTTCTATTAAAGCTTTTAACTATGTCCAAAGGGAGACTAGAGTGTTTATATATACACATGCAAGCCTATGCACATACGGATACACTTATACCTTTGGGGCCCTACAATTTAGGAACTGTATTCCCTAGGCACAGTTAAATTAGGATCAAATGGCAAAATGCTGTTCTAAGATGCAGTATGTTTAAGCTCAGGACAAGGCTTGAGAATACTGTTTCTCCTTACTCAGAAATGCTTCCATGTATTTCCCAGTGAGTTTCACCGTCATCTGCTCAAAAACCATCACTGTTCTAAGAAGTTGGTCTCTGTATCCCATGTAACAGTAAATGGGATTACCCAGCCTTAGACAAGTAAATGCTTTCTCCAATCCAGCAGGTGACAGGAGCATATCACACCCAGTTGCCAAGAGCTTATGTTCTTTATCATCTCAGCTCCCGGTGTGGCTACAGGTTACACGGGCTGTAACTAAGTCCCAGAGCTACGGCAGAAGAGGTGGCCACAGATTTGCAGCAATCCCCGAACCTGTGTATAATTGTGGCACATTTCAAAGATTTGATGAGGACACCAAGAGATCTGTTCATGCCCCGAATCCTGAGTTCCTGGACAGAAATTGTTCAAGGAACCAAATAATAATAAATCAAGGAGATTCAAGAAAATGGAAGAAAAAAATCATTAAACAAAGCTAATTGTTTTTATAAACATAGTTACTAGATCAGGGGTTCTCAAACTGGGGGTCAGGACCCCTCAAGGGGTTGCGAGGTTATTACATGAGAGGGTCACAAGCTGTCAGCCTCCACCCCAAACCCCGCTTTTCTTCCAGCATTAATAACGGTGTTAAATATATAAAAAAGTGTTTTTAATTTATAAGGGGGTGGGGCTGGAACTCAGTGGCTTGCTATGTGAAAGGGGTCACTCATACAAAAATTTGAGAACCACTGTACTAGATTCTATCTTTCTTTCTCCTGAGATGAATGTACCTCACTTTATCTAGTTCAGTGGTTTTCCAACTGGGATGCGCGAGCCCATCCGAGGGAGTGCACGAGACCCCGGTGCCGCTGCCGAGCCTGCTCGGGAGACTGCCGAACTTCTGGGTGGGCTGTTTTGGTCCCGCCAAAATGCCGCCATGGAAAGCGGAAGTTCCGCTTTCTGTGGCGGCATTTTGGTGGACGTACCCCCCCTGGGGGCCGCCAGACTTTTCCCTCTGCAGAAAGGGACCATGGGGGGAAAAAGTTTGAAGACCCCTGATCTAGTTATTCCTTATGACTTCTCAAGTATTATGAGCTATAAAGGAACTAAAATTGCTGGCTGCATAAAAAAACACTTTTTATTTCTTCTCAGAAGCTGATATAAATAAATGAGAAGAAAATAAGAAAAATAACAGATAACAAAATATAGAAGAATTCTACAATATTAGATTTTTTTTAAAAAAATGTATGTGGTGTAGGTTTTCTGCTCAACTAGATCTCCAGGCAGGAAAAACAATTTGCAAAATGAGAAAAGATAAACCAAAAGCTTCATGGTGTGGAATATCTACTAAATGACACCCTTCCCATTCAGGCATACTTCTAATAGTAGACAGGGGAAGGAGTAGATTAGAAAAAATTGTTGTTTGCAAGTAGGGTGACCAGATGTCCCAATATTTGGGGCTCTCTCTTATATAGAGGCCTATTGCCCTTCGTCCCCGTCCCGATTTTTTGCACTTGCTATCTGGTCACACTATTTGCAAGGGGGAAGCGGGTAGTACATTGACCTTGTTCTTCCTGGCCCTGCAGTTTCCCTTTCATGCCCCTCATTCCCTCTACCCCCATTCAAATTTTTTTCTCAACAACATTAATAGACATCGGGCCCAGATCTTGTTTGCACTGAGGTCCCTTCATATCACACTGAGAGGATAAAGGGACCTTAAAGGGGGTGCACATTGCATTTACTCTCATTATAAAGGTCCTTAAAGCTGCCAGAGTGGTGAAAAGGGAATCAGCCCAATTAATTCCTAATATAAAAACCAAAGAAATCTCCAAACAAAAACCTGTTGAGAAGTGCTACACTAAACTTGTACAATTACACACATTATTTAGAATAAAATGAACAAAACCAAACCATAGAAATCACCATCTATGATGATGTGCACCCTTGTGAAGGAATATCTACACAAATACTTACTGCGTAGCAACCTGAGGTGTAAACCTACAGCACTCCAGTGTGCAGTGCACTAACTGTCCGTGTGGACTCTGTTGCTGAGTAGTAGAAGTTCCATAGCATGCGTGGATGTACTGCTGTTTCAAATGTGCACAATGGTATTTTTAGCCAGCAGTAGCAGGGCCTTCATGGACAGCTAATGTGCAGCACACTACAGCACTGTAGATTTACACCCCTGCTTGCTGTGCAATAAATATTCAAGAAGACATGCCTTGATACCAAACTTACCCAAGGCCACTAGATTGCAAATTTCTGTGCAGCAAGAAAACCTTAACTCTGTTCCTGTAATGGACTCTTTCATTTACAGGTAAAAGTTTGCCAGATGAGACCTATATATTGTATGTTTTGTTATTTTGGAATGAAGGATTTTAAGTCGTTCACAGCTTATGATTATTTAATTTTATTTATTTTTAAACCAAACATTAAAAAGAATAGGTTTGTAATTGCACATGTGGATTTGCACTTCTCAATCATAACTGCTAGATAGCAACACTTTATTTTGGGAATATACAGGGATGGTGAGCAGCACGAGATCTGTTTTAAACTGGTGCTGTTTTCTATTCCAAAATAGCCACCCTATCCTTGTGGTATTATACAGAACATTGAGAGTTCCTCAGAACACTCACAACTTGGTTCATACCGTGGCCCCTTTTGAGGGAATCACCAGTGTCCACAAGGAAGAGAAATACAAAGCCCAACATATCAGTTGTGAACAGCTGACATCTTTATACTGTTATATAT
Organism: Dermatemys mawii; assembly: GCA_007922305.1. Lineage (NCBI taxonomy): Eukaryota > Metazoa > Chordata > Testudines > Dermatemydidae > Dermatemys > Dermatemys mawii. The sequence continues at coordinate 4,276,805 of ML677386.1, forward strand.
TGGATGTAGAAAAGCTTCAGTTAAGGAAAATATTTTACATGTGTGTGGAGATTGGCAGCATGATTTGGCCATCAGAACCCAAATTTCTAACCAGTTAAATGTTCAGTCCAATGTCACCCAGTGGTGAATTATTTTAATAGTAAGGGGTGTGGAAATTAAGTGAACATTGCTAACATGTTTGAAAATGCAATAAATTAGCCACTCCCCAAATTATTTGGATACTAATTTGCACCAAACCAGAATTAAAATCTGTTCACTCAATGCTACAGAAATGAGGCAATATAACATCTCTAATCAGTAAGGCTATGTTTTAGTCATGGGTATTTTTAATAAAAAAGTCATGGACAGGTCACGGGCAATAAACAAAAATTCATGGCCCATGACCTGTCCATGACTTTTACTATACACTCCTGATTAAAACTTGTGGGGTGGGGAGGCCAGCTCAGGAGGGTGGCCCTGGGGGTACCTGTGCCACAGGTGCTGGGGGAGATGGGATGGTGATGTGGGGGAATGCTACAGGTACTGGGGAGTGGGGGGGGGGGTCGCGGACTGGGTGGGGAAGCTATGGGTGCTTGGGGAGTGGGGATTGCAGCTGCAAGGGGGGGGGAGCATCACGGGGGCTGGGGCAGGCTCCCTACCTTGCTCCTCGGAAGTGGGGACCCCAGCTCCTAGCTCCACATGCTGCCTCCACTCTGACCCAACCTCCGGTTCTGCAGTTCCCATTGACTGGAAACCATGGCCAATGGAAACTGCAGGGGCAGTGTTTGTGGGCAGAGGCAGCACGTGGAGCTAGTAGCTGAGGAGGGGAGTTGCTGCCGCCATTCCAGGGAGCCCCTGCCCAGGCAAGCACCATCCTGCACCCCAATCCCTGGCCCCGACCCATCCCAACCCCTGGCCCCAAGGCTCCCCCCTCCCCCAACACCTGCTGTTGGGGGGCAGGGAGGAGGGCAATACTGCCCTGGCAGTGGCCAGTGTAGAAGTCACGGAAAATCATGGAATGCATGACTTCTGTGACAAACATGGAGCCTTACTAATCAGTAATTGGGTATCTTTCATTCTCCACTTACAGAAATCTCTTGCCCTGACAAGGCATCCATGAATGATTTTCAGTACCTTTGCCTGAAATTTGATAATCAGAGTGAGACTGCCAAAGAAACGCTGAGAGATTTGCATACATGCAGCTATTATAGTGTCTAATCTCAATAAACTACACTTAGCCGGAGAAAATCTTAATAAATGAAGCTTATAACACAAAACCCAAATACCCAAACAAAATCCCTTGAGTCTATGTCAACTTGAACCATACACTAGGACTGGACAGTTACATTATGCACAGGGTGTCATGACAATTTTTTTTAAAGTAGCCTCTGATTCTGTAGGTCTCAATTGTTATTTAGATTGAAAGCTCTTTGGGGCAGGGATCATCTTTTTGTTTCGTGTTTGTACAGCACCTAACACAGTGGGCTCTTGCTCCATGACTGGGGCTCCTAGGTGCTACTGCAATACAAAAAATAGATAAATCATCATCATAGATGCCTGATTTTCAGAAGTGTTGACCACCTACAGTTCCAATTCACTTCAATTCCAGTTGTGGTGAGTGGCACCTCTGAAAATCAGGCCCCTTTAAGGTGTCTCCAGCTGGTCCCCCCAAAACAGAGGCATCCACAATCTGAGAACACTTTGGAATATAGAATATGGCCTTATTACAAGCAAGTAGAAGCTGACAGAGGGACTATGGTCTAGGACAGGCCTGCACAACATGCGGCCCGGGGGCCACATGCGGCCCACACGGGCTCACTGTGTGGCCCGTGGGGGGTGAGTAGGGGTGGGGCAAGCCAAGCGGTGGGGTGGGGAGAAGTGGATGGGGGCGGGATGCGGACAGGACTTTTTGGCCCGCAACTGTTTCTTTTGTAGTAATATGGGCCTTGCTGCTTTCCGAATTGTGCAGGCCTTGTCTAGGAGTATTTCTCAATATGAGCGAAATTTCAGTAAGGCCCACTATGCAGTACTATAATAGTACTTAGAGGGAGAAATCTAGTACAAGTCATATCCCAAGCATTAGTAAAAACATGCTGCTTCACTGTGGAAAAACTGACCAATCCATTCTGCAACCTTTGTAGCTTGTGTTAAAAACAGCAGCAACCACAGCTGACCTTCCTCAGTGGCTCTGACAAGTCTATATGAACTGCCCTTGTTACATACAGGCGATCATTCAGAAACTGGAGAACAATGACCTTAATGAGGGTTCATAAAAACTGAATGTGAATCCTCTACCCCATCATCCAGGGCCAAACTATTCCCAGAACTACTTATGAGCAGTTCCCACTTAAATCAAACTGAATATTGCCCGAGTAGCGACTACAGTACAGATCTTGTTGTCCGTGAACCACAATGGAGTATTAGCTTCAGAAATTCCCCTCTGGTCAGTTTTATTGTATACGTCTAGCCATCTTTTCAAATTAAATATCACTGCTTCACCAATTCCTTCCCATTATGTGACACAGCACAAGAGGCATTTATTTTGTTAGATATTGCATGTACTGCTTTAATGATGTTTCAGCATTTCTCTAAATTACATGCCCCAGAGTATGAACATTAACTAATATACATATTTAATTTCATTTTAACAAGATGTTCATTATAGACTGGAACAACCAGGGAGGAACTCTGAAAGGATCCTTGCAAATTTTCTCCTCCAGCACAGATTTCTGTCTGAGGGGACAATATGGCTCCAGGTTAGTAGTTTCTAACCCTGGGTCTCCAGAGTGACAGTGTCACATGATTGAAACAAACTAGTGATTCCAAATGTTAATACCTTGAATTCATGAGAGAGAGAAGGTGGGTGAAATAATATCTTCCACTAGACCAACTTCTGTTGGTGAAAGAGACTTGCTTTTGAGCTTACACAGAGCTCCAGTGAAAGATATTACCTCACCCACCTTGTCCTCTCATATCCTGGGACAACACAGCTACAACAACACTGCAAACAACAATTGAATTTCCAAGGTAGAGTCACAGTATAAAAACAATGATCAGATATAAAAATGAGATCATGGGTGCTTTATGTTGTATAGTCCACTTTAAGTCACCAGAACTGCAGTTTTGCACATAGCCGTATAGCAAGAAATATAAGGCCTTGGTCAAGGATAATGAAGTGCTACTGTTGCAACTCATATTTAGAAGAACTCCAGATGCCTGTCAGAAATTAACTGATAGCTGATATCCTAGGATCTCCTATGGTATACTCGAAATCAGCTGTTTCTAAAAGGCTTAGTTAATTTGATACCATCTAGCTTGTTTTAAGTCATCTTTGAAATAGAGATGTGGAAAAAGTGAATAGAGTACTGTTACTTATATTTTCACACAATTCAACAATCACCCAATGAAATTACTAGGCAGCAGGTTTAATACAAACAAGAGGAAATACTTTTTCACACAATGCACATCTAGCCTGTGGAACTCATTGCAATGGGATGTTGTGGTGGCCAAAAGTGTAACTAGGTTCAAAATGAACTGGAAAAGTTCATGGAGGATAGGTCCAGCAATGCCTATCAGCCAAGATGTTCAGGGACACAACCCCATGCTCTGGGGTGACCCTAAAACTGAATATTAGAAGCCAGCAGTGGACCATTCCCTAATTGCCCTGTTTTGTACACTCCCCCTGAAGCTCTCATACAGGTCATCGTCAGAGGCAGGACACTGGACCATGGCAGGACCATGGTCTGACCCAGTGTGGCCCCTCTTATATAGGTTCTTATGTTGCAGGTCCAAAAATAAAACCCTCCAAATTCTGCTGCCCTAGGCGACCGCCTAGGTCACCTAATGGGTAGCGCCAGCTCTGCAGGTACTATGGTAGCACAGCTATGGATGTAGTAGGCTGACCAGATGTTCTGATTTTGGGGGCTTTTTTTAAAAAATATAGGCTCCTATTACTCCCCGCCCTCGTCTCGATTTTTTACACTTGCTGTCTGGTCACCTTGATGCATTACATGGCTCCAACAGAAGTACATGTCTAAGGGCAAGATTCAATCCTTTTATTTCAAATACTACTTAAACAATTTCCAGAGGGTGTGAAATGTTCCTGATCATGTTAAGTTTCCAGAAGTTTTCAGAGAAAAAGTAACTATCTTTTCTTTTTTAAAAGCAAAATATTAGTACATATTTACTAGTGAACATTGCTCTACAATTAATTCCTGCTGTGAAAACCTGTACAAATGCATGGAAAAAAGTGGAAGTTTATACATCACCACAAATCTGCCAGAGAATTGTACTCCAGTCCAGTATGGGACCAAACCATGTGTTCAGATTCAGCGAACCCAAATGTTAAAGGAAGACAGGGAAGTTAGAATCCAACCCCACTTCTGGATCTAAGCTCAGATCAAAATATTGCTCTGGCCCAATCACTATAAATAGGTGAAATCGAAACCCTGGGTACAGAAAACCTCCCAATTTAGGGGAGTATTCAAAATTCTGATTTAAATTTAGTGTCACTGTCCCATCTCTTGTTCCACCTTATGGGGGATTCTCCCAGCTCTGCTGGAAGTGCTTTGTGTTTCTTTGAAGATAAAAGTAGCTTTCAGTACCATAAGTGTATGAAAATGACATTTTCTGTCTATTTGCTAACTAGAGAAAAGGCCTTTCTCCTCGGTTACTTCTGTTCTCCCTATTAATGGCATAAAATCTGAGCTCTTCATCTGAAGAGTGCTAGGAAAAGTTGCCTATTTTCTGTACTTTTGTTTGCTTTGACCATAAAGTATTTTATCTGACATACTTATTATGAAACTAGGTATGTCTGGAATTTATCTAAACAAAAGCATCTCTCTGCCATGGGTGTGGGAATAAAAACTGCACATTGTATCTCTCAGTTTCTAAATCTATCTCCACAAATATTAGTAAATATGGTTGCACAGTAATATTTGACATTTCTCCACTGAAATTGAAAAGGAAGTTAATCAAATAACTAGACAATACTTTTTCCAGTACAGGATGATGATGAGCTAAATAATGTAATACAAAGCATTTTCATAGAATCATAGAAGTGTCAGACTGGAAGGGACCTCAGTAGGTCATCTAGCTCAGTCTCCTGCCCTCAAGGCAAGATGAAGTAATAACTAGACCATCCCTAACTGGTATTTGTCTAATCTGTTCTTAAAATCCTCCAGTGATGGAGATTCCACAACCTCCCTAGGAAATTTGTTCATGTTAAAAATAAATAAGCTAAGGAGATGATCCTACATTTGGATCTGAAAATTGTCTGCGTTCTCTCCTTTACAATAGAGAAAAGCATAATTCGTGATTTTCCCCAATTCCAAATGCCAGATTATTGACCATCAGACACCATGAAAATTTATGCCCAAATAAATTTGTTTATCTCTAAGGTGCCACAAGGACTCCTTGTTGTTTTTGCTGATACAGAGTAATATGGCTACCCACATCCCATAGTTTTTGGTAGTTTCACTGCTGAAGAACATCAAGATCGGCCCCTTAATTGTCACCAACTAGACATGGGCAAAATTCTACCACATCCTTCCCTTAGTTCTGCCTGAATAAGGTCAACAGGATATGGCCCTATACATTTAACAAATAAAATGCAAGTAAGTTGCTACATTCTGCAGTAACTAAAAGTAGCTACAGAGATCTAAACTCAAACTTGCCCTTTTCATTTCCCATGGAAAACACAAGATGATCCAGACAGAATTTACCTGTATCCTTTGCTGTGAAGGGGATTAGGAGCTCAGAAACAGAAACCCTAAGATTTCAGGGGAACCCCGGAGGTAAAGTTCACCCATGTGGCACTGCTTCCCAGTTCCCCATCTGGGGGCTATTTGCAGCACATCCTGAGGAACCATGCTGCCATGTTCTCCCTCACCCCACTCCCATTATGACTGGAAACCACATTGCTTAATATGGCTCAAATGAGTGTCAATTTGTTCCAGGCTTCCTAATGGGACAGTGTCACCGCGAGATGACTCACCTCTGTGGTGCCTCCTGCTGGTCATCTAGAAATTAGCTCTTTCCAGCATGGAGCGCCTTCTGCAGGCTGGTGTTCCGCTGTCCACTGGGACTTGTGTCCATTCTGGACCCCGGTGCCCTTTTACCTGGGGTGTTGCCCCCTGGCAATACTCCCCACACTCTGCCTCTGGGCCTCCCCTCCCTGGGGAACCCCCAACCCTCTAATCCCCACCTTGCCTCAGTCTGGGCTACTACCAGTCATCACCAAGCCCTCGCTCCCTGGGGCCGACTCCAGTGTAAGAGCCAGTCATCACAGGTCGGGGAGGGGGTTTGGCCCAGCTGCCACTGCCTAACCCCAATACCTTCCTTCGGCCTTTGTATCAAGCCTCCAGCCTGGGGAGGACACCAGGCCTGAACTCCCCAGCTCAGCCTGCCCCTTCCCCAGCACTGCTCCAGACTAGGTATCCTCCCTCAGCTTCCCAGGCAGCCAGGTCCTCCTCTCTCAGTGTGGCTAGAGAGAGAGTGTCTGTCCTTCTGGCACACTGCCCTCTTATAAGGGCCAGCTGAGCCCCCATTACACTGACTACAGCTGTGGCTGCTTTTCCCATCAGCCCAGCTGCTATTAATCCCTTTCCCTGCTACAACCCTCTCCCAGGGCTGTTTTATCCCTTTAGGGCAGGAGGGGGGGTGACCACCCCACTACAGATGGGTAGGGAAACAATGCCCTAGGAAACTATAGTCAGCTAACACCTTCCTTCACCTGCTTATTACCCAGAGGAGTGAGTGCCTACATGGCACTCAGAGACATTTCTGTGGACTCAACAGGAGGGTAAGAGCACAGTATAGAGCTACCAACTCCCTTCTTCTCTGCATGGATTCACTGCTCTGCGCTGGCCTACACGCATGGAAGCGAAGGGGAGCATTTGCGCCATAATGCTAAGCTAGCTTTAATAACAAAACCCATGTGCAACAAGCAAGTTAGTCCATCAAGTGGCCCAATACTTTGAAAATAAATGTCAGAAATATTTAATTTTGCACAGTAACAGTCCCACCTGCACAGCAACCATTTTAAAAAGAAATGGGATACATCCTTGCCTTTTCTGTGTAAATAAATATATCTTACTTCTGTTCATAGCCGATTAAGTGGGCTATAGACCACGAAAGCTTATGCTGAAATAAACTTGTTAGTCTCTAAGGTGCCACAAGTCTTCATTGTCTTATTTACAGATACAGACTAACATGGCTGCTAATCTTAATCCTTGCCTTTTGTTGCCCGGAGCTGCCTATGCTCCCCATTTTGTCATGGATATTTTTAGTAAAAGTCAGGGACAGTCACAGGCTTCTGTGACTTTTTCATTATTGCCTGTGACCTGTCCGTGACTTTTACTAAAAATATCAGACACAAAATCTTAGCCTTACTTATAACTTACAGTGTTGTGGATGTGCATGGGGGTTTGGGGGCGGGACTGCCTATCACAGTGGCTAGTATCATATTTTTCCCATCCTCTGGAGAGATTTGCTCATTAATTTCTTTTCCCGCACTCTAACCTCACATTATCAATATCACCCTGCAGTTCTGTAGAAAAAAAATGCATGCAGGGTACTGTCTGTATTGAATTATCAAGTGACTATTTTAGGAAAGATGAGTCATATGCGATGAACTAGAAAAAATACACATAGCTGGTATCAGAACAATGGCTGGGGTTTTCAAAGAGTTAGACATTTAATTTCCTTAGGCTCTCTTTTAAAAGTCCCAAACGTATACACACTGTAACTCAATTTCAATACTGTAGTTTCTTATCTTTTATATTGTCTCTATCTATTTTAAAACTTTTGAATGAAAATATACTGTATGGTCAACAACTTTATCTTATCTTTAATGGAAAAAGTGCATCTGTTTTAAAGCTTTTGCCCAGCTACACAAAAATCCATTTCAAAAGTATTTGCCCATCCATATTAGATCAAAACTATTGAAATTAGTTTACTGAACATAATTTATACTAGGTTTTAATGATATACTATAAATAGTGTCCTGTTTCTTTAGTGCAAAAATTTGTAAGCTCTCCCCCTGAAGTTATTGGAACAATTCATATCCATAAAATTATTCATGTGCTTAAGTGTATGCAGGTTTAGGTCTTTTATTTTTAATTAAAATTAGAACAAACATCTTCATTGCGTGTGCCCTTGTCCTAGTGAGCAGATGCCCCTTAAATATGACCTGATGAATATGCTAGTGGCAATTTTAAAATCAAGATCGGATGTTTTTCTAAAAATTATATTCAAGTTCTATGGCCTACGCAGATGTCAGACTAGATGATCACAGTGATTTTCTCTAGCCTTATAATCTATGAAACTATAAAAGTTTATTTTATTACATATTCATAGTTACCTGATTTGCATTTTTGATTTGCATATATGTATATAGCAGTCTGGTTTCTTTGTATTGCCCTCCTCTCAATTGCCAAAAAAGGGCTGATAAGCAGACCTGTGTAGATTATTGCATCCAAAATGGATTTTTGAAGGTGACATGAGGAAAAGACCTTTTAAATTCTGAGGATAAGATGTGAGATGTTGTAGATGCAAAGAGAAGTGAAATGAACAAGAAAAAAGGTAGAGGTTCTTTTAAAACAGTTTTACCCTGCTTAAAAAAAATCTAGAAACTAAAACTCTGATCAGGCAAACATTTATATGCATGATTAAGTTTAAGCATGATTACTCATGTGGCTGCACCTACATAAACGTTTGCAGAATCTGGGTCTAATTCCCAGCACTTAAGCCATTTTTGTTCTCACACCAGAATTTGAAGAAAAATAAATGGTTAAAGTAAGGCCTTGTCTACACTACCGGCTGGATCAATGGCTAGAGATCGATCTATCCCGTCTCATCAGGATGTGATAAATCAGTCCCCAAAGTCGACTCCAGAACTCCAGCTCACCAAAAGGCGCAAGCTGGAGTCGACAGAAGAGCCCGCCGCTGACTGCTGCCGCCGTGAGGACGGCGGGTAAATCGACCTAAGATGCGTTGACTTCAGCTACGTTATTCATGTAGCTGAAGTTGCATATCTTGGGTCAACCCTCCCTGCTAGTGTAGACCAGGCCTAAGTCGCTCAGAGTGCACCACAGTTTCAGGGCATTAGACGAACACTGACCAATTTAATATTTTAATCAAAATTTCACTAAAATGCCTTGTCTTGTGCCCCAACATCCCCCAAACAAGAGCATTTATTTGTAAAAATCAACATCCCTATTGCACTGAAGCACATCTCTTAAATCTTATGAGACATCTAGGCCAACTGTAACTCCCGCCACTTCACTTGAAGTGCTTTTCATCCCATATCTCTACTAAAATGCAGTATCCCTTGCACAACATTTTTCCTGACATCCATGTCAGAGACTAGTGTTTCTGAGCCTCCTTGAGAGAAATGAAACCATCAAAACATACACTTCAAAAATGCAGTCACCAAGACTTTTCATGCAGCTGTTAGATGTACTTGCTGTGGGATTTATGTTCTCTAGCAGTCTAGCTGATCATAAGTGCTGTAAATGGCACACTCTGGGCAGGACAGAACTCAGAAGGATCTTGAAGGGCCAGATGACATTAACTTTGGACAATACTGTGCTTTGACCCATGTCCCTCCTGGCTGAAGTCAATGGAAAAAGTACTACCTGGCTTATTGGTGGGGACTGTCCCTGCCGCCATGGACATGATCTTGCTTGTTTTCTCTCTCTCTGTGTACAGCAGGCTTAACTTCAGCGAAGTACACTATTACAGCTGTGTTAGAGAGAAGAGAAGAAGGCCTCATCTCTTTTGTATTTCATCTGTGTCCAGATCGATTTCCTATCCTTGTTGAAGAAGGGAAGCAACTGGAAACCACACCAAGAAAGGATGGAAGAGATAGTGCGTTCTGTAAGATACCACGATCCCATCCTGACTTGGAAGTAAAAATGGTAACTTTGAAGTATAAGCAGGATTTTAAAAACATCAAACTGAAAACATAGGGAAAATATAATGTTAAAACTCACACAGCAGTATTGGCTTTGCCAGTTCAGCAGCATGCTTAATTTAGTATATCCTAAGGGTCCAATTTTCAAAAATGCAGAGTACCTACAACTTCCACTGAGGTCAGCGTGAGATGCAGGTGCTCAGTACCTCTAATCCCATTAGCGACAAAGATCCTGTGGCACCTTAAAGACTAACAAAAGTATTGAAGCATAAGCTTTTGTGGGCTAGTACCCACTTCGTTGGATGCATCTGATGAAGTGGGTACTAGCCCACGAAAGCTTATGCTTCAATACTTTCGTTAGTCTTTAAGGTGCCACAGGACTCTGTCACTTCTGCAAACTCAGACTAACAGGGCTACGTCTCTGATTCTCTAATCCCATTGTTCAGGGGCTGCAACTGTTAAACACCACCTGTGGGCCAAAACACTTCCAACTACATTCATAAAAACCACTACGAAAACATTAAAAAATAGTTCTGTTCTCAGTTCCAAAAGGAACACCTCTTATTAATTGTTAACCCATGGAACAAAGCAGAATGTGGCTAAGAAATCTCTTCTATGACCTTCCAGTACTCTCAATGCCACCAAGCAGATAAAGAACTCCAATGGTGCAAGAGAAAACTGAAGACCTTTTTCTCTCCTGTGCAGTTTCTCTGAAAGGCTAGTCCAGTGATTGTCACTCAGCTATGAGAGAAAGGTACATTCCTATCCAAGTAAAAACCTGTGTTTCTGCGTGTATTTTACTGTGGTTCCTGCTGTTGAAGAAAGCAATCCCATTAATCAAATAGTACGAGGGATTCCTATGAAAGAACCAGCAATAAGTAATAAGCCTGAATCCTGAACCATAGCTGCTGTTATCCAGTGCCTGTGATCAGTTACTGCCACCTTAGTTGTACTACTAGCAATATGCTGTAAACCTTCATAGTTCTTGCTTCTCTTGCAAGCACAGACAGCTTTGATACCTACTGCTGCAACGAAGAACCAAATCCTAATTAAAGCGACTACAATCCCCATATGACACATACTTAGAAGGAAATCCTGCTAATGTTCAGTTATCCTGGAGCCAATGAAATAAAATTGCTCTGTGTTGTAGTTCTCAGGTTGGAGAAAAAGCCCAGAAGTTTATGAGCAGCTGTGTCAAAGCTTTGAGAGCTCTGTTTTTAGTTTTCACAGTTTAGTTTATCAGCAGCTGTTCAACAGTTCCATGGTGAAGTGTAAAGTAACGGAACAGCAGGCAAAGAGGAGACTGAAGATGAGGAACCAGAGGAAAAAAAATGAACCACAAATATAATAACAGTATTAGTTTTGCAATACTGGTCCCTCTTTGACAGTTGTGTCCTTTTGATGTACAAAACCAAACCCACTTGGCTTTTTCCGATCAATTGCAAAATAGTTGGATTTAAAGGAAAATCAAGAGGGAATCCTGCACATTTCGCAGCATTTGTGAATGGATAACAACATTGATCACCAATTCAAATCCAGCCCAGATCATAGTTAGTAGAATCTAACTGATATTTGGTGGCTTATGTGAAATGAGTTTTGTGGTCTGAGGGCAGTTCCCCATTGACAGGATTATATATGACAAAGCCACTATCGCACTTACTGTTTTGTTAGCATTTTAATCATAAGCCTAGGAATGATTGATCACAAAAACAGAACTAATCTCTCACTGGCACAGGTAGTCCCTTTAGGTTGGGACTGAAGCACATTGGCAGAGTAGCAAAGAGAAGGTTCCCTCCTCTATTCACTTAAAAAAAAGACTTTGGTTTCTAAGGGCTTGTCTTTACTACTAAATCGGCACTGCTGCAAACAATGCATCGGCATCAATTTAGCAGGTAGAGTGACGACATGATCAATCGATGGGAGAGTGCTCTCCCATCATTTTCTGTACTCCACCTCAGTGACGGGCGGAAGCAATGTCAGTGGGAAAGTGTCTCTCGTTGACATAGTGTAGCGTGAACCCCACGGTAAATAGATCTAAGCCAGGGAACTCAAACTGAAATCACCATGAGGGCCACATGAGGACTAGTACCTTGGCCTGAGGGCCGCATTACTGAAAGCTTTTCATACAATGATACAAAAGTATAGTCAAATATGAAAAAAAAAAGAAGAGTAATATAGTATGCTATTAAAAGCCAATGTACTAACTTTTTAAAAACTATAATTCAAAGAGGGTTTTTAATAAAATATAAACACGCAGTAATGTTTGGAGCTTGGCTGCCAGTGGAGTCGGCGCCTATGGCAGGCCACAGGAAATAACTCTGAGGGCCACATGTGGCCCACGGGTCGCATATTTGAGACCCCTGATCTAAGCTATGTCAATTTGCGTTATGCTACTAATGTAACTCAAATTACATAGCTTATATTGACCAGCAGGGGTAGTGTAGACCTGCCCTAAACCAGTCCATCAGTTTTTACAAACACTGAATTTACATAAGGAAGTTATTATTAAAACAAACACAGGCCAAAATGACTGTAGGTGATGTATGCCTACCCTCAGTTTGTGTAAAAGTCATCAACTCCAATAGAGCACTGGCTATTTACACGAGTGGTGTACCTCCTCGTGCTGAGCTGGTTGCTCATCTGACTTCCCCCATCACTACCCAGAAGTCCAGGAATTCTGAGTGAGAGCTCCATTTCAATGCTGTAGGTGATGATTTCTTGAGTGCTTTAGCATGCTCAATGTTTAACAAAATAGAGAAGATAAGGTCTCCAACCAAAGAAGTGTACTTTGTAAACTGGACAGACTTGAAATGTGTATACAGTTCATACACATTATCCCTTGATTATCAGAACATCTACTATCAAAATGGTGGAGCTATTTCATGGATTTGCATGCTCTTCCTTCTTTGGTGGATTTACTATGAGAGGCTTCACAGAATTCTTTTTTTTAAGAATGAATTTGAATGTGAAGATGATAGGACTTTTTCAGTATAAAGGGGAAGTGTGGAAGAAAAATCATAAAGACTGGAGAGGGAGAAGGAATCATTATAGAGGTAAGTCATAAGTGGAGAGTAGAGCACAGGAAGAGGAAAACAGCCAGATATCGTCTAACAGATTTGAATAGCTCAATGCATGTCTGTCCCCGCTTCCAAAGGACAATAAAAATAAAAATTTACTGAAAGGTTTCTCTTTCTTTGAAAATTGCAGCTCCTTGAAAGTCTGCCCTTTATATTTCCCTAGTGACATATTTAAGTGTCATTCTATCACAGTGGTTTTACATTGTGCTGCTGTTCACTTGCCTAATGGAACCTGCTGTGATGCATTTTGACATGACATGTCATCCAGAAAATTTGATAAAAATGTTTTGCTCTTGCTTGTAGTTCCTTGGGGCGGAGGTGTGGAAGCAAAAAAGATGGGCCCTGTTATTGATGGATAGATTTGAAATAAGCATTAGCCCAACAGTCACTATCGTTGTTAATCTCTAGACAGAATTACTAGAGAAAGGCAAGTATTTTTCCAGTAATGAGTGGAAGAATATACTTGCTTGCATTCAGTGCCTGACATATTTCAGAAATGTTTTGGCTCTAACAATATGTTTTCAGGGTTAGCTCAGAAAACTGAAATTAGATCTATATTACAGATCTGTATTATCAGAAGAGCTACTCTGCAATCTTCAACAGGACTGGAGTAGAATTTTATTTCTATTTCTGGTCTACACTAGAGGGAGGGATTGACCGAAGATACACAACTTCAGCTATGTGAATAACGTAGCTGAAGCCAGCGTATCTTTGTCCGACTTACCTGCTGTCCTCATGGCGGCAGCGGTTGGCGGTGTGCTCCCCTGTCAACTGCAGCTTGTGCCTCATGGCAAGCTGGAGTTCTGGAGTCAACTGGGATCGATTTATCATGTCTTAACGAGACACGATAAATCAATCGCCAAAAGATCGATCGCTACCCACCGATCCAGCGGGTGGTGAAGACCTACCGATAGAAGTACTTATATCAGCTAGAATTCTTATTTGCACTTCAACTTGCCTTTAAAGCTGAATATAAACAAATTTTTTCAGGGTTTGGGGAAGTGGAAAAAGCAGAATGAAATGCCAGCTAAGTGGCTGCATCTCCACCCATGACTCACCAAGACTGTTGCTCTCTCTTGAGACAATGCAGCTAATGGAGTCCAGGGCAAAGCACCCAAAAACCAGAGGTAAAGTGTTCCTGGTTGAGAAGATGCAGCTGTAAAATGAGCTCCCAGATGGGATCAGATTTACTGGAATCTGACCATCTATAACAGGCCTGCACAACTCAGAAAGCAGCGAGGGCCATATTACTGCAAAAAAACCAGCTGCAGGCCAAAAAGCCCCGCCCACACTCCGTCCCCATCCACTTCCTCCCACCCCACCACTTGGCTTGCCCCACCCCTACTCACCCCCCTTGGGCCGCATGTGGCCCCTGGGCCGCAGGTTGTGCAGGCCTGATCTATAAGGTATGCTGTAAAAAACACTCCTCTTTATGAAGTTTTTCCAGTACAAGAAGAGGGTTTGTATGCAGCGGCCAAATCCTCAGCTGCAAGCAAATCTTCCTGTAATCAGGGAAGGGAAAAGAGTGGAAGACTCCATAGAGAATCTAGCAGGGACTCCATCATACAGACCTAATTTACCAGCTAAGTGCTTAAATGCTGGTGACGTTTGCTGCAGGAGTGATTAGAAAGAGATGAGAGAAAAAAATATCGTAGTCCAACATGCATATGGAAAATATTCACACCAAACTTCCTTGCCTTACATGTCTTGCAAACCTAATCTCTTTTATTCTCACATTATTTCTGAAATCATACCTCAAAAGGAATTAGGGATGGTTAAAGGCCAGAATCTGTGTGCACCAGAACCTATGCCATGCCCCTTCAGAGTGCCTCCTGAAATGTCTTCTTGATAACAATGCTGCTAACTGGTGGTGCAATCAGCTGTAAGGTGGGAGGTCAGTGCATTTATAGCTGGGGCTGAATATAGCCTTTATGGAGTGTGGGGGGAGAAGTAGGCATGCTGCTTCATCTCAACCCAATGGAAAATGTTCATGTGCAGGTGGAAAAGGGGTGACACTGGGCTCACCTACTTGTATCCCTGCAGCAGTCCCTTTCCTCCTGATTGGTCTCCTAACAGACACTATCAATGAGTGTAGGATGAGAGGCAGCTTGCATTCCAGACAGAGAACGCCCCAGTAGGTAAACCTTGGCCCATGCAGGAGGCCTTTTGTGCCCGGATCACTCAAGAGGACTCAATACGGTGAAAAGGATTGGGATGGAGGGATTGGAAAGGAAATGATGGGGATGGGAGGAGAAAGAGAGAAGAACCAGCAGAGAGAAGGCAAGAGAGGTAGGGAGGGAATGGCTGGAGAAAGATCTGGTTGCAGGCCGGAAAAGAGCTACAGTAAGCACTGATGAACAGTCCTGTTTTCCAGACAGCGAGTATTCAGTGAAGGGGGAAGTACCACTTCAGTTTTCTGAAATGTCCAAAGTATCTGCAATGAGCTGGTTGCGCTAGTCTCCTCACAGTATACAGTATTATATAGAAACATTTTATAGTTATCTTTGCCTGGACTTACTTCATGGTAGTTTGCAATTGGTATGGCACATACAATGGGGTACCATTCACATTCTGTGCCTAGTAGGTAATTGTTAATAGTATAACCCATCATTTACAGAGCACCAGACATTCAGATTCAGTTGCTTTTCAGATTAAAACATGTTCCCTCCCCGAAAAGATTACAGTTTCAGAGCTACATCCTGATGTACCAAGAAAGCTGAAATCCGACTCAATGATATTTGGGGAAAAATAGGTTCAGCTCTTTTCTGTACACTGTTCACTGGGTGAATGAGTTACAGGATATAAATTCCACTTGTTTACTGAAGCCCAAGGGGGATGGTGCAACATTTCAGAAGTTATGGTGCCAACTGAGTAACATTTTCCACTTACTCCCACATATATCCGCAGAACAAACAGTTACCCACCGTGCACTCTTTAGCAGTGCTCAGTCACACTGCACCGACAGAGCAGAGCATGCAGGTAGGAGGTTAGAGTGTCTTTCAACCAGTTCAACAAATTAAGTTGAGTTAACCATGCCAGTCTGGAAATTCATTGAACTCCCCTGCCCTCTATCCAATCCCCCACCTCTGGCTCCCTGCCCCCTTACCACACTGCCTGGAGCACTGGTGGCTGGGGGCGCTGAAGCCAGCCATGCCACCATGCAGCACAGAGCACCGGTCAGGCTGCAGCTCTGCAGCTGCGCAGCTAAAGCTCGCTGCCCTGCAGTCCAGAACATTGCACCGGTGACACAGCGAGCTGAGGCTGTGGGGCAGGGGGATCATCAGGGGAGGGGTCGGGGGGCTAGTCTCCTGGGCCAGGAGCACAGAGGCTGGGCAGGAGAGTCCCATGGGCCGAATGTGGCCCGCGGGCCGTAGTTTGCCCACCTCTGCCCTATCATGCTTGCCACAAGTTAATATAATGATGAGAATTGAAACTGACATAAATAAATGTTTGTGAGGCGCAAAGAACGGAATCCATTTCAGTAAATTGCTCCTCCATTAAGGGAGGGCCAGGTTGATGCATTTCTAAGTTAAAATGACTAATTCACAATAGTTAAAAGTTACAGCCACCGTTAACCAGAAACGGCCTCATTTCTTCTTTACATAATGTTGCTCCATTACTCGCTGCATGGTGAAGATTCGTGGCCTATGGCTACAGTAACTAATTATAAAGCTCTATGTAGATTGTAATGAAAATTTAAAACAAACTGTTGTACTCCTCCAGGGGGAAGAACATTTTCACCTTGCCTCAACTGTTCACAACCCTGTTAATAAAATGAGTGGGAAATTAAATTCTAGCCTCAAAGAAATTTTTATTAAGCTAAATAATGTGAAACTAATTTTGGCTCTGTTGGGCACTGGGTTTCAATAGACATAGGACAAATAACCCTGGATGTCCAGTTGCTTTGTTTTAGGTTGTTTTTACAGTTTCCTTCAAGCACCAGGAAATGTGTGTAAGCAGCAAGACAGTTACTTACCCACATTTTCAAAAGCATGTATGCAAGAGAATCTGCATACTCTTTCTGCACTTCCTTCCTATGAGTGCAACAGAGACCTATCACTGTGTTTATGCAACTCTGACTTGCATATTTGGAAAGCTCAATGAGAAACAGAGCCTTGAGCTGTATTTCTGAAATAAAGTGGTTCTCTTTGTACATGCCTTATTCTTTGTAGGAAATAATGTACCTAGTTTTTCCTTCTCATGTAATTTATTTATTATTTAGTCAGCCAGGATGTCTGTTTTCTATTTCTTCATTAAAAGTCAGACTCAGCTGTCCACTATTCTGATTGATGCTTTGAAATGTTCCTCAATAGAGAGTCCTTTCTAATCAAATGCCCATTGACCTGCACTGAAATGGAATACGTACACATTAGAAGAGCAGGACTGGGAGCCAATAACAGTTTCCTTGCTTGTGCCCTGCGCCAAGCCCCACCCCTTTGCCAAGGCATTACTCTGCTTAGGACGGTGGTGATTAGGGCAAACCACACAATAACAGTCTGTTGGGTTGATGAAGAGGCCACCAGTACTTCACTTTGGGCAGACTGTGGCTCCTTGCTCCTGCAGGCAATTGCTCCCTTTCTACCAGTGGATTCAGATCCATCCTAGAGAAGGAAATATTGAGGTTCCTCCCACACTGGAGCAAAGGTGAGTGTGGAGGCTCCTGATAATGGGTTGGTGGCAGCAAGGGACCTTTCACACAAGGCTTCTGCTGGGGTGGTGTTGGCAGGGTCCTTGCAGAGCAGCAGATTTTAGAGTTAACAATCCATTGTGATGCATGGGGCAAGTGAGTTATGGTTTCAGGATATCTACAGTTACCACTGTATCAGTTACACTAGAGTCACAATTTTAAGGTTTACTTACTATAATGGCTATAAGCAGCTGTCATTTAAACCAAACCTTAGATCATATGACAAAGATCTAGGGCTCTAAGCATACATCTATGGTAGCTATGACTTAAACCACCACCAGAACCAAATTATTTAAGTATGAATCTCTCACTTTACATCCAAGCAAATCTCTCACACAGTTCAAAGGAAGTTTGCCTCAGTACGTAATTATGGACCAGTTCCTTAAAAGAGACACTATCAGGTCCATTTAAGATCTAAAATTAAGTGTAAGCTCTTAATTAAGTCAAACATCAATAAAAATGCTGTTATATATTTTAAAGAAAAAAATCAGTGGAAATGGATTTTAAAAGAATACTATTCCTGCGCAAAGATTGTCCATAAGGAAAACAGACATTTACTGGCCTATTTTCACTAAGGGAAAAGCAAACAGTAAAGAAGCCACAGAGAGAGTAAAGCGCAAATGAGATTTTTACAGTTATTTCCACTCTACTCATCTAGAATGTTCTCAGTCACACAATTGTGGAAGCTGTTTGAGTTTTGACCTGCAAGTGTCCTATTACCATTTTCTAGAACCATAATTGTGTATCTACTCTGCTGCTGCTTCTGAACAGAGAGCACTTCTTTTAGTGACACACTTAGCAGAAGAAAATACCTCAATATCTCAGTGGTATCTCAGTGCCTCACAATCTTAAGTGTATTTATCCTCACAACACTCCTGTGAACGAGGAAAGTGCTATTATTCCCGTTTTACAGAGGGGGAATTGAGGCACAGAGAGGCTAACAGTATGCCTACACTGGAGTTTAAAAACCACGGCAATGAGATTCAGAGCCCAGGTCAGACTTAGATTTATGTTATGGCGCTAAAAACAGCTGTGTGTGTAAAAACAGCTTAGCTCCAGCCTGAGCCCAAACATCTACACAGTTATTTTTAGTGCTGCAGCATGAGCCAAAGTCTGTCGACCTGGGCTCTGAGACGCACTGCTGCAAGTTTTAAAATGCAATGTTGACATACTTGTACTGACGTAACCACTCAAGATCACACAGATGTTGGTGATGAAGTAAACTGGGCCCAGCTCTCCCAAATCCTATGTTAGTGCTTTGACCACTTGACTATCCTTCCTCTCTTTATAAGAAATGATATTCTTGTGAACTGGATTGTCTTTGGGAGGGTGGAGGGCTGATTTGACATAAAACACTGAAAATGACTTTGACTGGGTGGGACTGAAGTTAGCAGAGGCAGGTCAGCTGACCTGCAAGCAGCCTTAGACCAGCAAACTTGCACCTTACTCAGAGACTCCACCTTCTATTTTGGAATACCAGGTATGGTGGCCAAGTACCAGTGTCTCTTGAGAAGGCTTGCTGTGGCAATTCTAGCTGTTAGTTTAGCTCAAGTGGGATTCTCCTGCTACAGCACTAGCAGTTACAGATAGTGATCTACCTGTAACAGAGACTCCCTCCTCCTGCTCTGATTATTTTAAAGCCTTTTGGTGCTATAGACTCGGTTTCCCAAAAAAGAACCCATCTGTAATTGATTCTGTGGAAATTCAGCTGGATGCCAGGGCTGAAGAATGTAGACGCAGGTTGGATAGCATTTGAGACAGCATAAGAATATAGGCAGCGTGTAAGAATTCATAACAGCTGATATTATGAGCATCAGAGAGGAAGTCATCTGCAAAGTACAACAAATTTTCAGGACCTACAAAACCCAGGAACTATATATGTTAGTTTCTTGAGCACGATTTGCACATATAAGGATATAGATCATACTAGGAACAAGAATCACTCAAGAGGTTTTTAAATCAGAAATGTGCCCATCAGCGTCCATCTAACACCCATCTTCCTAATATCAGGGAAGACATGCTCCCCAATCAGTTCATGAAGAGAATGCAGAGTCCACACGGTTCTGAGTCTGCAGAAGGCCCCCAGCCCCACCACACACCCTTCACATCTCAAGGACCAGCTATGGAGCTTCAGTTCATATTGCACCAGGGCTGCATATTTTCCTGTGCTGGTCTGGCTGTCTGGGGCACCTCTGACACTACAGAGAAGGAGACAAGATTTGCCTCTTCTTGTAGTTTCAGTGCAGTCAACCAAGACAGACACCTTCCTGGCTGGAAAGTTTGAAATTTTAGATAAATCAACCCTCCCCACTCCACTCTATGCCCCACTTGGATTTGCCAACTCTGAAGAGAAAATAGAGACTCTCTGCAGAATTGCTATGATTATTGAATAATGGAAATTATTACTGAAAATGTATGTAGAATTACTTGCTCTACTGCAGCGCTAACCAATATTTCTGGATTGACTGACAAAAAACATTAGGACAGGAAGATCTCTAGTTTTGATTGCGGTGTTCAAAGACTAGGCAGTTATGAAGCAAAAGAAAACATTTATATTCTAGGCAAGAATCATCCTTTACAGACCAAAGTCCCAATCCTGTAATCAGATAATAGAAGATTAGGGTTGGAAGAGACTTCAGGAGGTCATCTAGTCCAATCCCCTACTCAAAGGAGGATCAACCCCAACTAAATCATCCCAGCCAGGGCTTTGTCAAGCCAGGCCTTAGAAACCTAAGGATGGAGATTTCACCACCTCCCTAGGTAACCCATTCCAGTGTTTCACTAGGAGGGCGGTGAACAAGTTTTTCCTAATATCCAACCTAGACCTCCTCCACTGCAACTTGAGACAATTGCTCTTTGTTCTGTCATTTGCCACCACTGAGAACGCCCCCTCCCGCCCGTCAGGTAGTTGAAGGCTACTATTAAATCCTCCCTCTCTTCTCTTCTGCAAACTAAATAAGCCAAGTTCCATCAGCCTCTCCTCATAAGTCATATGCCCCAGCCCCCTGATCATTTTCGTTGCCCTTTGCTGGACTCTCTCCAATTTGTCTACATCCCTTCTGTAGTGGGGGGACCAAAACTGGACACACTACTCCAGATGTGATCTCACCAGTGCTGAACAGAGGGGAATAATCACTTCCTTCGATCTGCTGGCTATGCTCCTGCTAATGCAGCCCAATATGCCATTGGCCTACTTGGCAACAAGGACACACTGTTGATTCATATCCAGCTTCTTGTCCACTGTACTCCACAGGTGCTTTTCTGCAGAATTGCCGCTTAGCCAGTCGATCCCCTGCCTGTAGCGGTGCATGGGATCTTCCGCCTAAGTGCAGAACTCTGCACTTGTCCTTGTTGAACCTCATCAGACTTCTTTTGGCCCAATCCTCCAATTTGTCTAAGTCATTTTGGACCCTATCCCTACCCTCCATTGTATCTACCACTCCCCTCAGCTTAGTGTCATCCGCAAACTTGCTGAGTATGCAATCTGTCCCGTCATCCAGATCATTAATGAAGATGTTGAACAAAACCAGCCCCAGGATTGACCTCTGGGGCATGCCACTTGAACTGGCTGACAACTAGAGATAGAGCCATTGGTCATTACCCATTGAGTCTGATGATCTAGCCAGCTTTCTATCCATTTTACAGTCCATTCATTAATCCAATCCATACTTTTATTAACTTGCTGGCAAGAATACTGTGGGAGACTGTATCAGAAGTTTTGCTACAGTCACAGTATATCATGTCCACCACTTTCCCCATATCCACAGAGCCAATTATCTCATCATAAAAGGCAATCAGGTTGATCAGGCATGACTTGCCCTTGGTGAATCCACACAATGAACCTGTTCACCTTTGTAGAGCAGAGCACCACCCATCCCAGCTCCCCCACAGATCTGACTGTAGGACTGGGAGACAGTGCTAGGATAATTTAAGGCCTGGATTCACCACAGCACTGAAACACATCCTGAACTTTAAACATGTGCATGGTTCTATTGACTTCACTGGGTGCTTAGATGGTTTGAGATGCAAAAGAGGATTTTCTCAAATTCAGGCCTCCACTGAAGTACTTTATCCTGTTTCATGTGCTTCTGCTTGCAGTAAAATGTTTGGTTATGTTTGACAATGCAAGAAAATTCCAGGACTCAAAACTTGCTGAGTTACAGAAAAAATTAACATGGCTCTGATAATCACCTTGCAAAAAAAAAATAAATAAAAATTCAAGATCGAGGCACACTGGTAAACCAGTGCAGAGGAAGCGTACCTTACTGTTACCTCTACTGTACCTGGTCCCATGCCTGCAAAGATTTATACACGAGCAGTCCCTTTAAAGCCAATACATTTTTGGAGAATCTGGCTCCTCTTGTGTGGATGAACAGAGGGCTTAGTTCTCTGTCGCTGTTAACCTGGCACCATTCATGAGGTTGCCCTCAGGAAATGAATGGTAAAATAATATTTCTTCTGAACACATTTATAAAACTAAAATAAAATCCTTACTATAATAATAACTAAGTGGTGCATTCCCACATATTAGGAGAAATGATGAAAAGCATTAAATCCTAAAATGCCATCACCTGTGCTGGTTTGAATCTCACTGCCTGGGATAATTTCCAGGATCTATGCCACTTTCAGCTTCTCTAATATGATCCTAGTCTTTCCTACTTTCTCAGACAATAGAAGAATTTCCCTGAAAAGAACAAATGTCTCCCTTTAAATATACAAGAGTGGATGAACCATGCTCCAAGGCATTAACAGGGACATGGGGATGAATACAATATGTTTCAGCTATTTTCTACCACTAGATTTTTCCAAGTCTGTTTTTAAACAAGAAATATGAAAACTGCAGACTAACAGCATAGAAAGGAAAGCAAAATAATATAATATTGTCTAGCAATTATAAAAAAAGCCAAATGCAATTATAATTCTCAAAAGAATTTATCAGCAGCTAGGTATTCAGTCTGTTAGAAGACTATGTTGCTGTGATGGAGTTCACTCACCACAGCAGCACCTCCTGCTGGCCATTCTGGGGATTAGCTCTGCCAGCTGGTGCGCCGTCTCCTGTGGTGCCTCACCCACCATCTTCTCCATCTACAGACCTGTCTCGGTCCAGGAACCACTGTCCACATTTCCCACTTCTGGGGTTCGAGTCCATTATTCCAGCCACTTCTCCGGTGGCTAATGAGTGGGAGTGGGATGGACCTGGACTCACCCACTACTCCAGGTCCTGACTCAGGGACCCTGTAGATAGCAGTCTCCTGCTGCATCTCTAATTTCTCTCAGTGCTGCTTCAGTTCCATGGGTCACTTTCCCCATGACCCCAGCTCCCTATTCACCCTTTCCTCAGAGCTTTCAGCTACCCAGTCGCAGCAGCCAGCCAGGAGTCCACTCTTGCTCCCCTGGTCCCTGCCAGTAGCTGTTCTGTCCAAGGTACTACATACAGTTCCTTCAGCCTGCTAGGAACACAATCCTCACTCCTTGATCTCCCAGCAGCAACTGACCCTCTCTGTTCTGCAGCTCCTTTTATATGGGCCTGTGGGGCCCATACTGGCTGCTGCTTGCAGCTCTTCTCTAATTGGCTGTGCCCCATGCAGCCTCTCTATGACTCCTGGAGGATTCACCTCCACTGCTCCTTTCTGGGGCGGGGTATGGTAGGCTCACAAGGCCTCCATTAACCCTTTACACTTCTGTGTCAGGTGGGCACTTCATCATGGTTATCCATAGTGAGACAAAAAGAAACGGCCTGAGAACAGCATCAGGAAAGTGCAGATAACAATACATAAGAACACAAGAATGGACATACTGGATCAGACCAATGGTCCATCTAGCCCAGGATCCTGTCTTTTGACCGTGGCCAGTGTTGGATGCTTCAGAGGGAATAAACAGAGCAAGGCAACTAGTGAGAGATCCATCCCCTGTCACCCAGTCCCAGCTTCTGGGAGTGAGAGATTTAGGGACACCCAGAGCATGGGGTTGCATCCCTGACCATGTTGGCTGATAGCCATTGATGGAGCTATCCTCCAGAAACTTACCTAATTCTGTTGGATGATCCCTGCATTATACCAATAACACTTCTCAATTCACTTTTTGCGCGTTAATCATGATTTTATAGACCTGGATCATATCCCTCCTTAGTCATCTCTTTTCTAAGCAGAACAGTCCCAGTCTTTTTAATCTCTCTTCATATGGAAGCTGTTCTATACCCCAATCATTTCCATTGCCCTTCTCTGTACCTTTCCAATTCTAATATATCTTTTTTTGAGATGAGCTGACTAGAACTGCATGCAATATTCAAGGTGTGGGTGTAACATGGATTTAGATAGTGGCATTAGAATATTTTCTGCTTTATTACCCATCCCTTTCCTAATGGGTTCTCACATTCTGTTGGCTTTTTTGACTATCGCTGCAAATTGAGCAGATGTTTTCAGAGAATATCCACAATGATTCCAAGATCTCTTTCTTGAGTGGTAACAGCTAATGTGGAACCTACTGTTTTGTATCTATAGTTGGGATTATTTTTCCCCATTTACATTCTTTTGTATTTATTAACACTGAATTTCATCTACCATTTTGTTGCCCAATCCCCTAGTTTTGTGAGATCCCTTTGTAACTCTTCACAATCAGCTTTGGACTTAACTACCTTGAGTAATTTAGTATCATTTGCAAATTTTGCATCCTCACTGTTTACCCCCTTTTCCAAATCATTTATGAATGTATTGAACAGCACCAATCCCAGTACAGACCCTTAGGGGAACCCGGTATTACCTCTTACCATTGTGAAAACTGACCATTTATTCCTAGCTGGTGTTTTCTATTTTTTAACCAGTTACTGATCTAGCAGGGGAATTTCCCTTTAATCATGACTGCTTACTTTGCTTATGAGCTTTTGATGTGGGACTTTGTCAGAGGCTTTCTGAAAGTCCAAATATACAATATCAATAAGTTCACTCTTGTTCACATGCTTGTTAATGCCCTCAAAGTATTCTTATAAATTGGTGAGGCATGATTTCCCTTTACAAATGCTGTGTTGACTCTTCCTTAACAGATGATGTTCATCAATATGTCTGATAAGTCTGTTCTTTACTATAGGTTCAACCAATTTGCCTGGTTCTGAAGCTAGGTGCTTTGGCAGGGCTAAAACAGCTATTCCTGACTTACAGGGAATGGAGGCTCTTATGGCTCTGCTGCATACTTCCCCTTTCCTACAGTCCATCTCCACCTCAGCCTCTTCTCTTCATTCTTCTGTCTTTGTGGTTGACCCTCTTCTCTCTCTCTCTCCTTCCTCTGTTTCTATCTTCTGTGAACTTCGTTTCATTTTATTTTTTCTTTCTAAAGTCTATATTTAGTTCAGTTTCCTTCTTCTTCTTTTTACTCTTTACTCCTATACTTTCTATTCTCTATGCCTTCCCTATTTCCGTCTCTTTCATTAATGTATATCCATTAATTTCTTCCTTCCCCTTCCTATGACCACCATTCCTCCACAGCTCCTCTTCCTCCTGCTTGTTTTAGTCCACTCCCTTCTTTCTGACACTTACTAGTAGTTTTGGGAAATGTTATACTGAAAATACTTTAGGCAAAAGCTTTTGGGCTAGACTCTCAAAAGAGCTCAGCTCCCCATGAGAACAATAGGAGATGCTGGACACTGAGTACTTCAGAAAATCTGGTCACTTCACTTAAATGAAAAAACAAGCATGCCTGAAAATGTGACCCCAATTGTTCATATAGAGCATTCTTGAAAATGTGGCCTCAATATCATTTGTACAAACAAAGTCCTTCCCTCTCCTCCCCACCCCCTGGAAGACTGTGGGAAGTAGTGAGGGAGAAAAAAACCTTGAAGGATGATTTGGAGTTGGGGAGCTGATTTATATTACTTAGCACTTACAGCACAGATTGATTTTCGTCTTCAATAATTTGCAAATGTTAATTAACCCCTGCAAATGGTAATGGAAATACATGGACTGCATATGAAACACAGAACACTGGTGTTTAGGGGCCTAGAGACTGCAGCGGCCCTCGTTTAAATAAGAACTATTTAGACATCCCTGGATTGAAAGCTGAACGGGAGAAACATTTTAAAATCATGATTTGTATAACAGAGAAGTCCAGAATGTATTTACAAGGTTTTGCCATTTTAATTATGTTGAGAAAATAGTTTTTATTAAAAAGTAACTGTGACATAAAGGTTTTTTCCATTTCTCGATTAAGCAGCTTTCTATAGTGGTTGTCAATTGAACTGTGTGAGGAAGGATAGAGAAAGTGACATGAGCTGATTAAGAACAAATCATTTCTATCTAAGGGTATGTCTATACTACCCGCTGGATCAGTGGGTAGTGTTTGATGTATCGGTGATAGATTTATCACATCTTGTCTAGACGCGATAAAATCGATCCCCATTGATTCCGGAACTCCAGCTCCGCAAGAGGAGTAAGAGGAGTAAGCGGAGTCGACAGGAGAGCCACTGCGGTCGACTCGCCACCATGAGGACGGTCATGTAAGTCGAACTAAGATTCTTCAATTTTAGCTATGCGAATAGTGTAGCTGAAGTTGCGTATCTTAGTTTGACCCCCCCGACAACGTAGCCCAGGCCTAAGGTACTTATATGGCTCCCATTACCATAGTATCTGGGCAGCTCCTGTGACTAGGGAAGTGCTGTCATCACCATGTCACAGATGAAGGACTAAGGTAGAGAGAAGTGAAATGATTTGCCCAAGGTCCCACAGGAAGTCAATGGCAGAGCAGGGAATAGAACCCAGGTCATGAAGTCACAGACAGTAACCACTAGGCAACCCTGCCTGTCTATAAACATACTGTCCCCCATAGCTTACACTGCCACATAACTCAGCTGATCATCATCATCTGACAACCAATGTCCTGCCTCTTCTTGCTAATGTAAGAAAATGAGCTGAAAGCTGTCAATAATTCTGTTTGTCTTTAATATTAGAAATATTAGTAAATAAACTGGCAACGCAAACAATAGAGAAACAAGCATTGAATTCAAAGCACTCATTCCATACTACTACTACTATAAACTGAGAGTGAAGCTAGAGGGGGACACTTTCAAGACCTTGAGAAAAAAATCTTATTTGTCATTCATAGGTTATATGTTTTTCTAAAAAAATATGCAAATGGAAAGTTCCTATTCAAGTTTTCATTTTGCATTGTAAAAATGTCACTAATTGACAAAATAGATTATAGAACATGGTTAAAAACATACCTGTGTCTGGTTGTGATTATCATCAATTCCTTAGGTCAAACATGTGCCAGTGCTGCCTAGAACACAATGCAAAGCCAGTCCCTGCCCCAGAGAGCATACAGTCTTCATTTCAGATGCCACAATAAGTAAGTGTCAAAACAGACAAAGAGGTCAAAGGCTAGTGTCAAAAAGACCCCAAAGGAGAAAATCCGACTAGTGGAGATAGGAGATGATCATGGCATTGAAAAGTGATTTGATCACTGGAACAGAAAGGAAGGAGTAGATTTTAGAATTACCCACCTCTTAAGAAGTACTTTGAGAGCAATTGGTGAGGAATGCTGAAAGTGAAATCTATTACTAAAGTGACATTTTGGTTAATATTTTACCCTATTTAAATTATTGGAGTATTTCCTGTTGTGTTTCTCAGATGAGAAGGAAGGGCAATAGTAAAAATATGGGCTGCCAACCTGCTGCTTGGCATCCAGCAGAAGTAAAAGCTAGATGGCTTCCAGTCTGTGATGTGAGATGGTACATAAGGTATTCTAAGATAAAAGCCATAATTCACTTAAATTGTCAAATCTTTGGGGAAGGGACAGGTTTTTGTTGTGTTTTCTTCCCTCCTGCATTTCTATACTGCCTAGCACACTGGAGTCCTACTTCACAGCTGAAGCTCTTACAACACACAAAAGGCAACTGTAATTGCAACATAGTCCTTATGAATCCTGTTCACAAACTAAGAAGAAAAAAAATGTAAAAACATCACCACACATTTTTGGCTAGCATTCTTTCTTGTGAGTAGTAGAACAGATTGTCTGACAAGACCGCACATGAAATACTGCTTAGTACATAAAGTTAGTGACACGTACCCACATAAAACACCACCCTCCTCTGTGTATTAATTTATTGTCTATAGCACTTTGAGGCACACTGTATGGAGGAGGGGAAAAATACCAATACATCAGTTCTAATTCTACATTATAACATTAATTTAAATAATTTGATCTCTGACATTAGTTGCAAATAACATAGCACTTACAACTAGCTTCTGACTGAACGTGACAACAAATCATTATTGCAAGAATAATGCAGAGTAAAAATCATTGGTCAAATTATAATAAATAGACATGAACCTTAGGAAGCTCTGTATAAGCTCCACAAGCCATTACAAAAAAAATTCTCATTTGCTTTCCACAATATAATGCTATAGCTGTCAAAAATAAACTTATGGGGAAATCCTGTGTATATTTAATATGGATAAAAACAATAGGGTTTTTTAAGAAATCATATAGGGTTCTTGTAAGTAGGCACCTTCCCCGCTTGCTCTGCGAACACGGTCCATGCATTATGTAAAGTCCAAGAACATCTCGTTCCTGAGGCGTTGGCTTTATTAATAAAGAAAACAGCAATATTATATATAAATAAGCTTAAACCTTTTCCCAAAGTTCAGCTGTTTCAAGGTGTCCTCCTACAAGATTTACCAGCTGACACTCAGAGCATGCCTATACTACAAAATTAAGTTGACTTAACTTACGCCAGTATACAGCTGCTGCAGTAATTACGTTGCTTGTGTGTGTCTACACTTGGTTCTTCATATTGGTGGTGCGCATCCTCACCAGGAGTGCTTGTACCAATCACACAGTCAGTCTGGGGCATTGTGGAACGGCTTCTGAAAGCCAGTAATAGTTGATGTAAACAACGTGGTGTCTACACACTGTGTCGACTTAACTACACTGATATTGACTCTATGCCTCTTCCATGGAGGTGGAGTAAAAATCGGTGTAGCAGAGCAGTTACATTGATGGGAGCAAAATTTTAGTGTAGAGACCCACATAGTTAGTTCAACATAAGCTGCCTTGCATTGACCTTGCTCTGTAGAGTAGACCAGGCGTAACCTGCTCTTCCTAGAGAGCTACTCCCACCTTCCTTATTTGCAAATAGATTACCAAATAATTTACCTCTGCAAAACACATATAGCATGCATAAAGGCTCTAACTCTGTCGAGGCTCCAGGGCTGGAGCTCCAACAGGACTGCCCTGACCCCTATCGACCCCACCGCCTCCTGACAGACACCTGGGACTCCCATGCATTATTCAACCCTCCCATTCCCCATCCCCTGAGAGTCCCCCCACCCCCGAACCTCTGCCCCTTATCCAGCCCCAGCTCTGCTCCTTGTCCCCTGACTACCCCGGACTCCCTGCCCCTTATGCCCTGGTCCTGGCCCCCTTACCATGCCACTTACCCCCTCTTACCACTTACACTCGTGCACACACCTATGCTCCTAGCACCTCCCACCCACTGTGATGAGCTGTTCAGCAGTGGGCAGGAGGCACTGGGGGAAGAAGAGGTGGACAGGGACAGGAAGAGGCGGGACAGAGTAGGAAGGAGAAGAGTGGGGTGGGACCTTGGGAGAAAGGGTGGAGTGGGGGTGTGGTATGGAGCAGTGCAGGGGGCAAGCCACCCTGGGAAATGACAAAAGTTGGTGCCTGTGATAGCGTATCTTGATCTTGCTGGAAAAGGCTTATAAAGGTGGAATGTTTCAAGGAAACACTGCTGCAGTTCTCTAGAAATTACTTAAAGCCTACAGAATTTAATGTACCATGATAATCTTTCCTAAATAATGGTTTATCTATCTATCTATCTATCTATCTATGTGATAGAATTCTATAGCAGGAATATAACTATTGGCATCTGTAGGACTGTTTAAAAAAAACAATGTACTAGATTTTCAGAATGGTCCTTTGATGCATAAATAGGAATCTCGAGTAGGAGTAGATAGGTTATTTTACCTCTGTATTTGGAATTGATGCAACTGCTGCTGGAATACAGCGTCCAATTCTATTGTCCACAATTCAAGAAGGATGTTGATAAATTGGAGAGGGTTCAGAGAAGAGCCAGAAGAATGATTAAAAGATTAGAAAATCTGCTTTACAGTGGTAGAATCATGGAGCTCAATCTACTTAGTTTAGCAAAAAGAAGGTTAAGAGGTGACTTGATTACATTCTGTAAGTACCTACCTGGGAAACAAATATTTAATAATGGGATCTTCAGTCTAGCAGAGAAAGGTGTAAAACAATCCAATGTCTGGAAGTGGAAGTGAGACAAATTCAGACTGCAAGTAAGGTGTAAATTTTTAACAGTGAATGTAATTAACCAGTGGAACAGCCTATCAGTGCTCAGGGTGGATTCTCCATCACTGACAATTTTTAAATCAAGATTGGATGTTTTTCTAATATATATGCTCTAGGAATTATTTTGGGAAAATTTTGTGGCCTGTGTTATACAGGAGGTTAGATTTGATTGGGGTGGCCAACCTGTGGCTCCGGAGCCACTTGTGGCTCTTCAGAACTTAATATGAGGCTCCTTGCAGAGGCACCAACTGTGGGGCTGGAGCTACAGATGCCAACTTTCCAATGTGCTGGGGGATGCTCACTGCTCAACCCCTGGCCAGGACTAATTTTCATGTCACTGAAATGCAAAAATCTCCTCAAACTTTGAAATTTTCCAGTTCACTTGCAAATATTTTGCACAACTCTTGTGCAAAGGAATACACCTCTCTCAGATGGAGATGCTTCTATTTCATTTATACCAGATTTGTGCACCCTTTGTAGTAATAAAATCGTAGAAATGTAGGGCTAGAAGGGACTTCAGATGTCATGTGTGATAACTGGTAAAATCGGCATAAAGTGAGTCACTATAGATACATTAGTAAATTGGCTTATTTCTGTATTATATAGCTTCCTTGAATCTCTCATCATAAAGGAAGGTTCAATGTTTTGAACAGTGTTTGTCCTTAACTGTTTAAGTAATTTTTAACTAATTAAAAGTAGGTGGAACTTTAGATACCAGATTCATGAGAGTGATAAGAATCTACATAGAGAGCTCAAATAAAAAACTTTTGTTAGTCTTTAAAAGACTATTTTTGTTAGTCTTTAAAGTGCCACAGGACTCTTTGTCACTTCGGCAAATCCAGACTAACTCGGCTACCTTTCAGATTCTCAAATAAAAACATGTAATCTTATCATTCTCTGTATCTGAAGAGTTTCAAAGTTGTGTACCTTTCTGATTCTTGCCAGTTTTGTGCATAACAACACTGCCTTGAGAGGGAAACCTCTTCTTCTGTCTGAAGACCAATTCTGGAAACTTAAAAGTAGACAAAGTATAAAAAAAACCTAAAGCAGAGGCATGGTGAAACTAGCTGTGAGTGGATAACTTAGAATTGACATTTGATTTTTGAGTGTAAGTTTAGACTGATCTCTTCACTAGTTTAGGGTTTGGTGGCTGATTCCATCTTTAGCACCTGTATATAATAAGGATGAACAGTTTTTAGACATGAACTCACAGCTGAAAATAGGGCAGTTGGTTGAGTACTATATTAAATGCAAATTGATCTAAGCAAGGAAGCACCGTATTAACTGCTGCCAAAGCTAAAAAGGAATCATTGTTTCCTGGGATCAAAGATTGAGAAAAGGTAATGGTATCTGCGGTGACTTCAGATTTTTTTTAACCCAAAACAAGCTCTGGTTCTGTGAAGTCAGTAGCAAGTCTGCACACAGAGCAGAGACAAAAGAAGGCTCCTATGGAGAGCTGCGTCATGCAAAAAGTTATTGTAGAGAATATTTTTCTCTCTTTGCATTTAGAAAACTTCTGCAGAATTGAAATAACCCTACAAAACTTTGAATTTTTTTCCATCACACTGCACCCATGGTGTTCTCCACATTCTCTAGATATCTCTGAAAAGCTTAAATGCCACTTTATTCAGATAAGATCTCCAGCTGCACTGGTGTGGGGGAAAGCTCCAAACAGTGGAACTTGCTACACTTGTACAACAGGTGTAAATAATTCTTCCTTCCCTCTCCCCCTCACCAGTTCAGACAGGGCTCCATCCAGACACTCCTCTCTCCCTCTGGCTGCTAATCCTGCAGACAGCTCAAGTTTCTTTCTGGGCAGGATAGAAAAATACTCCTTGGGGCTTGCTTTCCTCTCAGCTCACCTGTGCTGAAGAAACCATGATTTGGCCTATACTGTTTGGTGGGACTGAATTTATTTCAGGCAGCATTCACAATGCCTAATACATGAAAATCTAGCAAGTCAATTGACCTTTCCCAAATGTCAAGTCCTTGATAGAACGCAATCAAGTATTCTTAGGATCCATTATTTCTGAACCACGATGTACTGATCTAAAGTTCCTTTAACTCCTCAGATTTCCCAGAAGAAATATTGACCAGGGTTGAACTTTTAAAAATACTGCAGTCTGCTGTGTATCATCTTATGCTTTACACACCACTTAGTGAGGGATATCAGTATTTCTCCTCTCAAAAACCACAGGGTACATCTAAACATTTTGATTACTGGTGGAAACAATCATGAAAATGGTGATGACTCACATTTCATCCTCTGCCCTCCCTTCCCTCTGCCTAGAGAGAGCCATTCCTCAGATGCGACGCCCATTTATCACTCATTCTGGGATAGAGATGGCCAACCTGAGTGTTGAAATTCACTCGAGTAATAATTGTTGGCAAAAACATTTTTTAAAATGGCAAACAGAGACAGGAGAGGGGCTATCCGTTTGGAGGGAGGAATGTCTGGATTTCGCTCTTTGTAGTTTTTTCTCCTTAATAATTATGGAAGCGTAAAGTTGTGGATGAAGATTTCCATCCCTTGATAATACATCTCGAATGAATAGATTGAAAGCATAATTTGTTTTTTAAAGTACAAAATTTGTGATGGTTTTAAAATAGAACCTTTTGACTAACCTGGGTTATGAGAAAAAGGCCACTCCTTTGCTCCCCTCCCTCATTCCATAACAAAAAAAGGATTATTTCTCTGTTCTTCTCACTTCTATTCATCCACTCTTTTCTGCCATTCTTGACTGGAACGAGCATGGCTGTTATAATCCTGGAGAGCGGTAAAGCTAAGGCTCCCAGTACACACCATATGCAAGAAATGAAGTTTGCCCTTTTGCTCTTGCTTTTTGTAACCCTTCTATAAGGTGACAGTCACGGGACTGAGACAGGCACAGGAATACACCTCTCTAGCTGGCATCACTCATTTATCTGCCTGATGATCAGTGGACTGTCACAGTCTGGGATTCAGTACCATTGCTTTTGGGAGACAGAGTGATCCCCCATTTTCCAGTGGCTAAGGAGAATAAAAGTAGGCTATCTGCAACCATGGGCTGATGAATTTCTCTAGTCTTGTTCTTTTCCCTCTCCCCCTGCCATAAATAAAGTTCAAGGATTCAAACCTGCTGAACACTGATATGGAGAATCTTGTGGCCTGATCCAGAATTTCTGAGCGCTCATAAATCCTGTGGAAGTCAGTAGGAGTTGAGGCTGCTCAGCATCTTAGAAATCAGGTTCCTGGAGGTTCTCTCCTCAAAGTACCAATGCATCAGCTAGATCATTTTCACTCATAAGAGATCAGGTTTTGATTTATTCATGTCAATCATCTGACTAAACTCTGTTTACTTTGTAGATCCTGACACAGGGAATAGTAGAATGTTGCTTTTAGCACTCCACCTCCATGTGTATACTTGACCAGGACACTAACTGGGAGAAAATTCAAGAGTAATCAAAATAACAGAACATTTGTTTCAAGAAGAGTTGATTCATAGCAGACAGTTCATTCAAGGATGGAACAATATTCTGATGGTTCCAAAGCAAATTCAAAATGTGGCCTTCACTGCATATCTCTAGAGTGCCTCCTTCCCGCATCCTGCCACTCACCCAAAATCCCAACCCACACAAAAAGCTTTCCATACCCAAATCATCTCAACCCCTGATGGCTCTGTCTGTTTTCTCACCATCCAACAGTTCAAACACCTTGTGGGTCTACCTCTCCCATCACCTTGAAACCTGACTCTTTCCAGCAGCAGAAACTCTTGCAGGGCCCACTAGATTCCTGGGCTTCCAAATGCTGCTGTATCAGGACTCAGACCTACAACTATGATGCAGGTCAGTTTCCAAATGAGCAGGAACCTCTGTCTAGGACTCTAGTTCCATGCTGCACCATTTTCACAGCACTGTAAGTCAGTGGTGGAAATAAGCGCAGTTCCTATGGCATCTACAGTACCCAGGAAAAGAGTAGTAAACAGTCACTAAAGCTAGGTGAAACTCAGTAATTTTGCCTCCTCTACCAACTTTTTGCTTTGTGTTTCTACCCACAGTGTTTCACTGAATTCTGCACTTCAACAAACCTAGCAGCTCCAAGAGAAAATCATCTGAAACTGCCAACTTTTGTCTATTGCAGTTTCAGATGGTTGAAGTCATGCAGAGCATGGTTTCCATTCAAAATCGATCACCCAAGTTGTCTGAAAAAAAATCTCAGCAAATGTCACATTTCAAGCCAACTTGTGTTGATTTACAATTTTGGATGGTAACTGTGTAAAACTGAGCTCCAAACTACCAAGTTTCATGGACTTTACATCTCTGTTTGATTTCAGGGTTGTATTAACTTGAACCTCAGAGTGAAACTCAGCGGATGCAAGCCTATGCCAGTCAAAACCAGAAAGAAACAAAAACATCCCCTCTGCCCCCTACAAATGCAAACTATGCTTTATTTTGCATTTGTAACAAGACCTGAAGTCAGGCAAACTTTATCTGGTGTGGAGCTTTTCATAACTTATAAAAAGTTTCACACATCACAACTTGCAATTGGAATTTTTAAATATAGCAATATTATCCTTTGCTCCAAATGCTGTATTTAATAAAAGAGTACATTAGCAATCTATCCCTGACTTCTCTTGTGCCTGCCAGTTGGTGGCCTGAAAACTAATTGGCTTAGTTCATTTCAGGGTTAAGTTCCCTCTTCTGGCCCTCAACTTGCCTATTATGGGTCCAGTATTTTACCACTGCTGAGACCAGAGCTAGTATCCTCACAAAGTGCAAGCAGCAACCTGCCATGTGAAGAAAGCGAGCCTACCCCTTGCCAAGCATGTGGACACATTGCTAAGTACTTCTCAGCTGGAAGCTGCATTTTGCATGGTGTCACAGCTGGATCTGACATCAGTATGTTCTATAAGCATTACTTTTTAAATTGGAAGTTTCAGATCAGAAAACTGCCCTTTCCACAACCACCTCCTCCCTCCCAACCTCTCTTAGCTTAACTCTATCTATTGTCTAACTCAGGCTTAGATAATGAGTGTTTCATCAGTTCCGCTAAAGTGGAAAAATATTCCATGTAGGGGGGTGGGGGTGGAAGGGAAGAACAATAAAATTGCAGGTGGTAGGCACCCTGATGTAGAAATGCTACGAAGCAGGCATGCTGTATTTGAGGAATGTTTATACTTAGGTTTATTGAATGAAAATAAATAAGTAAACACATTTTGAACTGGTGAAGGATTTGACCGTGGGGAGATTGAGGTCTTTTAATACAACAAGCAGGTCAAATTCATTGTATGTCAGGTTCTCTTTATCTATCACTTCATATGCTTCTTGAGATACCAAACTCTCTGAGTGCTGTGTCTCTGGAGAAACAATGGGTCTGATATGGATTTTTGGCATGTGAACACAAAGTCATCTAGGAAATTACTGTAGGAACTGAACAATCTCATTGGACTAATTATTTTTTTTATATACCTGAAAGTCAGGATGTAAACTAGGCTTTTTACTAATGTTTCAGACATCATATATAATAAACCAGCTGATTTATTGCAGCAATTTCAACTTTTAACCTGATGGATGATGCACAGAAGCAGCAGTCTTATCAAGATTACTGTGTTTCTTTTGACATTATAAGCAGACTGCAATATAATGGGATACTGGTTGTTTTTCTCAGTTTTGGATCAGTTGAGTTTCTCTCTTTTCATGAATTAGATACAATTTATTTAGAGCAGTGGTTTGCAACCTGTGGTCCAGGGATCCCTGGGGGTCCGTAGACTATGTCTCAGATTTCCAAAGGGATCCTCACCACCATTCAAAAATGTTTAGGGGGTTTGCATATGAAAAAGGTTTGAAAACCACTGATTTAGAGACACTACAAATATAATGTAATTTGAAGGGAAAAGCATTGTGCTATCCTTTATGGAGGTGGTCCGTTAAAGTAAGGCAATAGAGTTGAAAATACACATATGCATGTGCATGTGTACTTACTGACAATGTACAATTCATTAAATAAACCACAGCATAAAACTGCTTTTAGTTTTAATTCTCTTATTTTTCTCTATTTGATGCTTTTTTCCTGTCTTCCCATCCCTCAATATTAACCCCAATAATTCCCCAGAAAATTGTGCAGTTAATTTTTTTTACCAATATTCATCCAAGTTTTTCAATTTTTGTAATAAACAGAAAATTTCCCCAAAATTTTAAACAATATAAACAAAAAATGAAGGGACTTAATCATATTCTATATACTGGTTTAATACTTTTAATTATGTAGTTTTAAAAATAATTTTTATAGAATCCTGGTTAATTTCTATTGTTTCATCCTTGTTTAATTCTACAGAACCTGTCCAACATAAAATTCCAGTCAGTGAACATACCACCAGTCATTGCAGATGCATAAAACACATTCCATATATTCTACCAGAACTCTGATTGAGATGATATAAAGTAACTGCAATGTACTCTACAAGTGACCTCAGGGGTGGGAAATGGATTTTTTTAAAAAAGGAAACTGTACACCAAACACAAAGGAGAAGATAGGACAAAAAACTTTTGACAATGAGTGCAGAGGTGTTAACTCTCCATTTCATCTTGAATGGTCTCTTACAGCATAACTCCTTATGCTAAACAGTTTGTTCCACCTTGTATTTAGCTGTGACACTTCTCTGAATACCTTCCCCAAACCCGAAGAAGAGCTCTGTGCAAGTCTGTGCCTCTTCCACCAACAGAAGTTGGTATAATAAAAGATATTACTTCACTCACCTTCTCTCTAACTCACCTTCTCTCTAACTCCCGCCCCCCGCAACAGTTAAGCGCCCAACTCCCACTGAAAAAGTCAATGGGAGTTGGAGGTCTCAACCCCCATTTGTACATTTGAAGATACCCCAACAAAAGCATTACCACGAGAACAATATTACAGTCAAGAAAAAGGAGGAGGATGTTGAAAATAAGTTGATATAAAAATAATAAGTGTAGATGGAGACCCTGAACACACTAAAAAGTCTAATCCAGGAACATTTTCAGAAAAGTGATTTGTTGATTTGCTATTTTAAATAACCCTGTTCCATGAATGATCTCAGCAAGGAATTTTATTTCTTACAAACTCCTTGTGTAACTGTTCATTAGTGAGATGTGAAATTATATCTAGGTACTTACATGCCCCCAATAATTGTATTATCTTTACAGCTCCAAAGATATTACATTATAAACAATACTTAGTGTGAAGCCATTCAATAGCTCCAAGGACTTACATACCAAGACACAAAGATGTACTAATCTGGATTTGCAAAGCAGCATATAGAACTGCTGCTTTGCAGATGGAAAAGAACTTGGAAGGGCTTGATTATATTCCAAACACTAGGAAAGGAAATGTCCTTCATCAAAGAAACGATGATGATATTGGAACAACTGTTGGGACTGATGACCTGAGACTATGAAGGCAGCTGATTAAGTTGCACTCCTCTTCACACCTACCTTCATATTAGGTCAAATCCTGGCCCTCTAATGTGGAAGGAGTTTATTAGGAGGAGGGTCTATTAGCCTTTAAGATTCACATTACTTGCATCTGGAGTGACAACCAGCCTTGGAAGTGGACAGGCCCAATTTAGAAAGGGACTTAGGACTCCATGTGCACATTGTGGCTAGGACCCATAGAATTTCTCAGAGGTTGGAGACATAATTTATATCGGGTCCCTGGCCACCCAAGTGCACACAGCATGGATTTGTTAAAGACTTTGAGCCCCACTGGAAGTTGTCTTATGGCAGAGATGAAGAGCCCTAGCCCACAATCATGATCTCCTTGCTCAGGCTCTGCAGAGGTTAATCAGATTTCCATGGAAGAGAGATCCAGAGGAAATCTGTTTGCTGATGGTCACAGTCTCTCTCAAGATGACATCTCTACAGAACTATCAGCTAGGACTGCCTTCTCTAAGAGTTGTACTGACTCACGTTGGAGCCCTGGTCAACTTTATATCAAGGATCTAGACAGGGCTAGAATATGGACCACAGATATTAGTGTGACTAAACACAAAGTTAAAAATAACCTAAGATAATAAAAATGGAGAACATTGCCATTTGTTCTTTCCTGGTAATGTTTTAGATTCTCATTTTC
Organism: Dermatemys mawii; assembly: GCA_007922305.1. Lineage (NCBI taxonomy): Eukaryota > Metazoa > Chordata > Testudines > Dermatemydidae > Dermatemys > Dermatemys mawii. The sequence goes on from ML677386.1 coordinate 4,314,862, forward strand.
CCAGTAATATTTAAGGGTAGGAAAGGCTTTTGCATCACTGGAATAAATATCATAATTAAATTCTTTGCTTGTTGGGTCTTTACTGCATTGTTTTATTAGAATGTCACATTTAACTTTTATTTATAAATCAAGGAGCTTCATCTCTACCAGAAGATACATTCCAGTGGGGCTCAAAGTAGTGGTTTTACATTTCTGCTCACTGACATTCAGTAAGAACTATATACAAAACTCTGCTCTCCATTCCACACATCCATTTCCCCTTGACTTCACTGGGTGTTCAGTGGACTTCAACAAGAATTGGGTGCACACGTACAAGGGCAGAAATTGGCTCCTCATGTTGAGTAATATCACATCAGAAAATATTAATCAAGGCCAAGAAATGTTGAAAATAGTATAAACTTAAAAACTAAATATGTAGCAAAATAATTGCAAAATTTGAGCTGAGTTTTTCCAGAATAATATAAAGGGCACATTTCAGATAAAGAAAAATAACCCCACCCAACACATTCCTTATTTACCATAGCACTGGTCTCCACTACCTTACTCATGCACAGCCTAAGTCATGAACAAATTAAAAACCTAATAGCATAAAAGAGGCATGGATTTGGATGTCTCTGAAAGTGATATTTGTGTACCACAGCCATTAAGCAAAGGTCAAATTTCGGTCTGCAACTTGCAAAGTCATCTTCTGCATCCATACTGCTGATTTACAGAGCTATGAATCTTATATAACTAGAGTTAAACCAAGCAGTAGCAGCACAAGATTAGGGGGAAAAGATAAAATGATCAGCAAAACCTTACCTGGTAGAAGTATCTTAGACATTACAGTAACTGTGGTGGTTTCAGGATATAAATTATATGACGCAAAAAGGGGAAAAAATGGGAGACAGACAATGATCCTCCTATAAATTTCAAATCAGATCTACCAACACATGATTTCTGCCAGGTGCATTAGCAACCAACTATTAAGCAAAAAATTGCTATGTGTATTTTCTCCAGATTCCTTGCCTTTATTTTACTTTTTGTTCATGATAATTTCTATGTACTGACTTAATATTTTGTCTCTTTAAAAGTATATCTATTTGAAAGGAGAACACTGCTAATTTGATCAAACTATCAGCAACCCTCCTTTGCTCTTATATTTTGCTGATGAATGCTCATTAGCTTGCAATTACGAGGGTATATACAGAAGTGCTAAGGGATGGGATTCACATGCTTGATGTTCATATTTGGTTTTTCCACTAAGTCGGAACTTCTCTGATGATTTTCACACTTAAATAGCAGAACAGATTTTTGAATAATTTTTTTTTCCTGGTTGAAAACCTCCTGTTCCCTGTTGTATTACAATATGGAGTGACTTTGCATAAAGTAGGTTATTACTGCCAAATAAAGGAGGGACGTGAGGAGTCGATGTGATGCTTGTAACTTCAGTGGGTTACAACAGATCTATTGGGCTGCTTCTTGAACAAGATTATCTTAAAGTCAGTAAATCCTGCTGCAAGTTTAGAGAAAATATCCCACAGACATTTAAAAGACAAATCTAATGATTTATTTAAAAGGAAATTATTGTTCATAACTGTGGCAAAAAGAATTTTTAATACAAGAATTCAATAATTTGAATTATTGTAAATGTAGAGGAGTCGGGCTATTCAGAGTCAGACTATCCAACAGATTAGTTTATTAGTATGGTGGAAACTACTCCTCTCCAGTGTAACGGACCAATGGAATTGTCACACGAATAGTTAACATGAGTGGTCCGGTGGGACTCTGATATCTCAGAAGTCACATCTCCTGCTATGCTCTGTCCTGGCACTAATGATCAGTCATGATGCTCTTGTTAGTCCTGATAGCAGGACTCCTTCATAGAAGAGCCACAGCTCTGCACCTGGCTTTGCATCTGCTCTGGTGCAGTGTGGATTTGATTATTTTCATGGAGTGTTGCAAGATGCATTCTTTAATTGAGCACTTCTATGATTTGGGCATACAGCTGAGGGAGGAGACATTTCTTTTCTCTGCCAATGAGATTTGGATTAATGTGGCTGGATGTCAATTGGTGCCAACATTAGTTTGTGGAGTTGTTTTTTTTTTAATTGTGATGTATTCCTATCTGATGGGTGAAACAGAATTAAGCAAGCAATACCATTTTTTCAGGAAAGAGTTTAGAGAAAACCTATTTAAACTTAATCATTATCATAAAATAGTTATCTGATGTCTTAGATAGGACATGAAAGAAATTTTTTAAAAATATGCATTTGCATAGTATGAACCTGGTCCTCCTCTCAGGACACTAGTACAAATTGAGAGTAACTTCCTTGAGGTCAATGGAATTATGCCAGTGTAAAAAACAAATGCAAGTAAGGGAGAATCAGGCCCTGTATACATTTGCTTTAATGGGGAGGTAGCAGATCATCTGCAATAACAAAGAACAAAAAGATATTATCTCTCTCTCTAGATATGTGTGTATATAGATATAGATATATAACTGACTGCTCCCAACTCCAGATACAGGGTCAAAAAATAATGCAATCGATGGAATACAGAAATCCTTATTCTGCTCCAGCCAAACATTCTTATACATTAATACTTCCTTTTGCCTGAAAATGCATTTCACTTGGTGATCGTGCTAACACATTTCATATAGGTTATTTTGTCATTTTCCCAAACACCAACTTCTCCTTATCAGTCACTGAAAAATGCCAGGATGGATGGGCTGAAGAGAAGATGAATGCTAATACATGACAAGGATGGGAGCCTATAGGCAGACAAAGCAAGGGCAATTACTATCCTGGATAAAAGAACTGCGAGTCACTTTCGCAAAACATGAAAAAATAATTGAACACCAAGAATTGCAATCGACTGAGTTGCGGGTGGGGTTAGAAAGAGTAAAGCAGGCAGCTACTATAGATGTTGATGCTAATTTAGGTGAATCGGTAATTATTTCAAACAAGTTTACAATGTCCTGATTCAGGTTTCCTTCTCATGTGCTATGCTGGCAAAATAAACCTTAGCAACATGCAGATATATTTTGCAGTATACTGTGCATTACAAAAAAAGCTGTTAAGTGATATTGAAGTAATACCACTGCAAACACCACCACCTATAGAGGAAGATTACCTTTAACTGCTGATTACATCAGCAAGTGCAGCCATCCCCCATCTCTATAGCAAGCACATAAGAGTATTTGCCACATATAAAGATCTCAATAAAAATTTACCTCAAATCTACTTAAACTTGAGCTCTTCGACCGAGACTTCTTGCGGAGATATACTGAAAAGAATCTACGCACTGTGAACTTCTTCATATTCATTTCCATTGCCCCGTTTGAACTACAGTGCAGAGCAGAGAGGAGCTGCAGTGATGAAGAAGGCTAGTGCATCCCAATTACCCCTTATATTAAATCCACAGAAGAGAGATTTCTCAGAAGTATTTGTTGCTGATCCATCAAGTCCTATACAGCTAGATGCACAGAAGGTATATTACAAGAGCCATCAAATCTTGCAGTGTGCTGCTAGCTGCTCAGAGCATAAGTGCTTTTTACTCTGTCTTTCTTTCCACTGTTTACATTTCAGTGCTGCAAGCCGAACTCTCTTTCCACTCCCTCACTCCCTCGCCTTAGGTCCTACTACATCCAATCAGACTCAGCTTTTCCTGCATACATAATAAGCACCAGAAAATGACAGCTCTCAACTCCCAGGCAGAGCAGGTTTACAATAAATATTAGATGTGTCTATTGCTTGCACTCCTGTTCTCTCAGTCAGTCTTTTTCAATCTCTTGGCTTGAAAGTTGTATGGTGAAATAAGCACATGCTGCATTTCTGTTTTTAGCTTGGAATTTCAGCAGAGCTATAATTACCATATACAATATGGGCCAGATTTGAGAAGAAACAAGCTATTGTAAAAGAGATTATCCTAAGAGAAGATTGAAAGACACCATAAGCCCATTGCTAAAACAGTAGCATCTGAACCTCATTTTATTCTGTGGACAACATTTTTTACCTTTATTCATCTGAAGTTAAACATTTTTTTCTGAACATTAAACCCCAGCACATAATGCAGATATTACAGATTACCTAAAGGCTTTATGTTTAAATAATAGTTTGTACACTTTGAAAATATAAAGGACTATATAAATGTTAAGTATTGTTATTATTATTATATTGTGATGGGAGGCTACAATCCTTTTCTGCTGGGGGTTAAAAAATGTATACATCCATACAGAATAGGAACCTTGCTCTTCGTACAGTAATTCTGAGTTACTCGTTCTATTGGAAGCATACAGACCCATAGCGTTCCCTCCCTATCTTTTAGTTTGTTTTTTTTTAAAAAAGAAAACTACTGCATCTCAATGTGATTCTGAGACCCAAAATGTTCTGTGCCAGCCACATACAGCTTGGACTACTTGGCCTTGGTTATCTTTCCTTTCCAACTGCTAAAGGCCATCAAGACATACCCTTTCTCCCATGTCCTTATATGGAAAGTGAACAGTGCTGATGACTTAATGATTCAAAACTCTGAGACAACAGTGACACCCTCATATTAGGGAAGGTTCTTAGGCTGACTGACAAAACCATTACAACTGATCAACCTTAAAGAGAAACACACTTTTGTGTTAATTGCTTATTGGATCTCTGCAAGCACCTTCAGGGGCTGGGTCATGATTGCACAGCCTGCTCTGGTGATCTGTTAGATTTAGTTGGTTGGTTGTTTTTTAACCCTTGCCACTAACTATAACTGCAAAAGGAACCTTGATTATTTTCCTAAGATGTTATGGAGTTTATGGTCTCACTTTACACAGGCCCTATCTGTTTTTCATCTGAACTTTTGTTGTCTTCCCCAACCGTATCTTCCTGCACCTCACCTCAATTCCTATCAATTATGTAGCTGTGAAAAGCATCTACCTTGTCAGCTGCTCTGACTCTGTCCTCCTCCTCCTCCTCCTCTTTCAGAGCCTTTCATTGGCTTATTCTCATCTTCTACATCAAATGTGAACTCTGCATCCTTGCTTTCAAGGTCCTGGTGAACTTAGGTTTCCACCTAACTTTTTGATCCTGTTTTTTCTTTCCCTCATCACATTGCCTTATACCTGCCACAAGCATAATAATGCTTTTTATATCCTTCTCTTATCTTGTTTTCACCCAGCCCCCCGTGCCTAGAAGAATGCATGTCCTAGACCAGTGTTTCTCAATCTTTCCAAATTACTTCATCCCTTTCAGGAGTCCGATTTGTCTTGCATACCCCAAGTTTCACCCCACTTAAACACCTCACTTTGCTTACAAAGTGAGACATAAAAATATGAAAAAGTGTCACACACACTATTGTTGAAAGACGGATTACTTTCTCATTTTGTCTGTATGAAGTTTTAGTTTGTGTGAACTTCACCAGTGCTGTTGTAAAATTAGGCATATGTCTAGATGAGTTGATGTACCCCAAGGTGTGTGTGGGGGAGTGATACGCAGAGGTTTTTTGAGGGATACATGTACCCCTGGCTGAGAACCACTGGTCTTGACTATTCAAGGAGTACTTATTTCATCACATGAATAAGGACAGCAAAATCTAGATCTAATATTGTAATTTTGGGGGAGTGATTAATGAAAGTATTTTTGAACTGTATCAACCATTGTGGTTTTGAATGATAGCTCAGTTGATGGCATAATAGAATGGATTGCTCAGTTTTCTTAAATCTTTTCCATCATATATCTCTATGGAAAGCCCATCTATTATGCCATCATTCAAAATCACAGTGAGTTATAAAGTTCAGAAATATATTTGTTGTTCACCAAAACAATAAAATATTGTAATATTAGATCTAGATTCTGCTATCCTTAGGCACAAGGACCTGCACCATCAATTAAAAAAAAAAAAAAAAAAAAAAAAGATTTAAAACATGTGGAGCGTCCCAGAGTTAAAAACAGTTATTGATGGCTTTTACTACAAGATTTGTCACTACCTTCATGTCACAATGGGATTCTTACAGTCTAATATACTGCAATTTCCAGTCATCATTAAAGGCCCTTAAACAAGTCTAGTCTGCAATAAACTCCAAAGAAAAAGTATCCAAAACTGTCATGTACTTGTTACGTACCAGGTGTCCTGTCTTATTTTGTTCAAAATTAGGTCCCTCAATAAAAATGAAATATGTTGTTTTTCTATGCTCCTGCTGTAATATGGTTTCGGAAATGCACTGCAAACACTGGATTAATAATTATCCTTTGGTACAAAGCATTTTAGAGTGAGACTTGGATTATGGGCCCATGCAAAGTGGTAAGAATGCTCCTTACATCCCTGAAAGGCCTTACTCATTTTTCAATGCCTGGACCCACAGAAACAAGCTCCGCAAGCGTACTGAAGTCCCTTCTGGAATAGGTGGTTAGCAGTTGAGTGCCAAAGAGCAGGAAGAGAGAGCAGGACCCACCAGATCATCTAATCTGGCCTTCCGCATAGCACAGGCCATTAATGCCACCCAGCACCCACACACTAAACTCAACAACCAAAATGAGATCACAGAAGACTTGATGGTTGTGTGCCACAGGGAGAGCGTAGGATGGACCGAGGTGCACCAAGGCCCAAGGCCCATGAAGTGGCAGGGAAATTGTTAAATGGGCAAATCCCAGCAAGTGAGCCGTATCAACACGCTGCACCCCACAAGGTCACTACCAATCTGATATGTGGGGAAATTCCTTTCTCACCCCACACATGGAGATCAGTTAGACCCAGAGGACACATCAGCCAGCCAGGTACCTGAGAGAGAGAGACTACCGCCATTTCAGAGCCTTGACCCACCCCATCCAACATCTATTCTGCAGCAGAGGCCATCCCTGATGCTTCAAAGGAATGACAAAAGAAAAAAAAAAACCCCAAACACAACATCCCATCCCCAACCTCAGAATCCATTGAGGGGAGGGCAGGAATCCCCTCCTCAGCCCTGCAGCTGGCCAGCTAAAACCCTGAAGCAGGAGCTTTAGGAACATAAATTATAAACTGGAAGAGAGTCTCAGGGCTACTGAGTCCTTTCCCTGCTACCACAACCAGCCCCATAATACAACTGCACTCAAAATTTGTCCAACTCTGTCTTAAAAAATAAGTTGTTTGCCCCACGACTCCTATTGGGAGGCTGTTTCAAAACCTTACTCTTCTGATGGCTAGAAACCTTCTATCTTCCAGCCTGAATTTTTTCATGGGCAGTTTATACCCATTTGTTCTTGTGCCAACGTTGTCCTTTAGCTTAAATAGCTCTTCATCCTCCATGGTGTTTACCTCCAAGTATATTTATAGAGAGCAGTCATATCCCTATCAGCCTTCCTTTTGCTAGGCTAAACAAGCCAAACTCTTCCATTCTTCTTTCATAAGATAGGCTCTCCATTTCCCTGACCATCCTAGTAGCTCTTCTCTGCCCCTGTTCCAGTTTGAATTTAGTTTTTTTTGAACATGTGTGATAAGAACTGTACACAGTATTCCAAATGAGGTCTTATACCAGTGTTTTGTATAATGGCACAAATACCCCTTCTCACTACTGGAGATGCCTCTTCTAATGCAATGCTAGGATGTATTTACTTCTTTCACAGCTGCATCACTTTGATAGTTCATAGTCATGCTGTGATTAACTCCCCCGCACACAGGTCTGTCTCATCCTCTGTCATTTCCAACTGATGAACCTCCAGCTTTTTGTAGCAGAAATTCTTATTGTTTGACCTTAAGTACATAATCTTGATCTTGTACAATTGAATTTTATCCCATTTCTGTCATTTCAGTCTTCAGGGTCATCCAGATCTTCCTCGATAATATACTAATGCTTTCCTATGTTGTATCATCATTAGCACACTCCTACGTTTTGTGTTAAGGTCATTAATAAAAATATTAAGAATGATCCCAAGGAACTTCACTAGTAACCTATCCTCAGTCTGATATTTAACCTTTCAGAACAACCCATTGTCTTATCTCCTTTAACCAGTTCCTTATTCACCTTACAATACTTGTACTAATCTCCATCCACTCCAATTTAATTAATATTTTCCCACATGGTACTGTGTCAAATTCTTTACAAGGCAAGAGGATGAAGGGGAGGGAATGCTCCAAATATAATAGCTTGACTAATAACAAAGCACAAATACAGGAAACACACAAACTACATAGATAATATGAAGTGTAGGCACAGAAAATAGAAAAATTTCTACAAGTATCGTGTGCATTTTATGCTTCTGAGCCACCATATTTAGCTTAGCTTCAGAAGAATAAATGAATAAGATCAAGTCTAAGAATGAAAGACCCATAACTTACTGTTAGCATAGAATATCCAATTTGCCCAATGACTAATAAAAAGGTACAAGCCAAGAAAGAAATTAGATTAAACTGAACATTCATTGTTCTATTTATAAGCATACTAACAGTCAGATCAACCTGAAAAATTCATTGCACTTAGAAATTCATGGCAGTAAATTATTAATCGCTTCCATCTGAGTAATTTTTACTGCCAAAGAACTCGATGGAAATGAAATCCACCAAATGGCTGTGCTGAAGGCAAGAATAAACAACAGAGATGGGGATCAACTGACATACTTATACTTTGTAGCAATATTTATATTTTTGATTCTGATTTATGGCTTCTAAACTGAAGCATTAATTGCCACAACATAGAGGTTTTTGTTTTGTTTTTTTAAAAAAGAAAAAAATAAAATGCCTGATTCTGCTTTTTTTGGAGTCAGTTGCAAAACCCATTTACTTTGACTTGATTAGGATTGGAAACAAAATGTACAGACAAAAAGTACTTCAACTTAGAGTTTGCTGAAACTACCCAAATGCAAACTCCCCACTTTGAACCCAGGGAGGAGCACTTGGAAATTCCTCCCCGTGGGATACCCTCAAGCCCTTTCACTCTTCTTCAGGGAAGAGCTGAGAAGGAAAACAAAGGAAATTAGCTGTGGCTATCAACTAATCAAACAACCTGCACAAACCTCTTAGGACACCAAAAATCCAATCCTATTCTTAAAAAAGGTAAATGTTATTAAAAAAAGGGAAAAAATACACCTGGAACTCAAGCTTTTTGCTAGATCTTAAAAGAAACAATTACAAAAATTAAGCACCTCTTAAGTGCTTAAAAAAATTAAGCTATTAAGAATAGCTTTCTTGAGGGTTCAGCTTAAAGGTCACACGCAAACAAAAGCATCAGGAGTTAGTACAGAGGAGATCCACAAGCCTTAAAAAATAAACAGAAATAAACCAGTTCATGTCTAGCTAAACATACTGATCTAATTACACATTTGGAGTTCAGATAAGCAGTTCTAGATATTCTCTGATGATTTATGATCATACCTGGCTTAAAGCTGCTTATAGCATGGCTGCTCTGTCCCTCCAGCCCAGAGAACAACAGACAAAGAGAAAGTTTCTTTCCCCATTTTAAAAAGTTCTAGCCTTCCCATTGGCTCTTTTGGTCAGGTGCCCCCTTTTTCTTCCTTTACTTGGGGAACTTTTTAACCCTCTACGGGTAAAGCAAGTAAAGAACACTTACCAAGAGGGATTTTACAGCAAACTGGCTGGCTGGGTGTCCATCAAAGAGAACTATGCCCCAACTTTATCACAGGCAAAATGAAATGCTTTATTTCAGGTAGAACAAAACATTTTGTTCAACCCAAAAAAGAAATTTTTTCAAGTTCTGAGTTATGAAAAACATTAGATTTATTTTTTGTTTTGGATCAAACCAAAATGTTTTTTTAAAAAATTTCCATTTACCTGTTGAACAGAAAAAGATCAGTTATTCACACAGCTCTATCCAGGAACTACAGATACAGACCTAAGTCATTTACACTCAGCAATAAACAACAATCTGTGTTGAACAAGAACCTAAAAGGACATGCATGACCTGTTGCTAGTGTATGAACTATAATTTGCAGTAGAGATAGATCAGCCGTTTGAGCATCAGCCTGGTAAACCTGAGGTTGTGAGTTCAATCCTTAAGGGGGATATGGGGCAAAAATCTGTTGGATGATTTAATTGGAGATTAGCCCTGCTTTAAGCAGGGGGTTGGACTAGATGATCTGCTTAGGTCCCTTCTAACCCTGATATTCTATGACAAGAGAATTGGGCTAAGTAATTGGAAGAAAAACCACACAAGTCTTTGAGACGTATGACTCTGCTATCCACAAGATATGAGCTTTGTGCATGAAATTAGCGGGTGAAATTCTAGGGGCTGTGCTGTGCAGGTCAGGACTCTTAACTATAATGGTCCCTTGTGGCCTTAACAATATGTTTATCTACGAATAAAACTACAATGACTCCACTAATTAAGCAAAGCAACAGATAACTGGAATTATTGCTCTATGTTTCATGACGTATTAGTGTTATACCATCCCAGATGAATGTTTTTAGTTCTGAAAGGCATATATTGTTGACTCTGAATGCAGGGGACTTAATGGGGGCTACAGAACAAGCCTCAAGGAATCCCTGAACAAGCCTATGTAATGAAAATATCTAAGGTAAAATTGTGGTCCAAAAAGCAAATGAGATGCTGGGTTGAATTAATCTTTCTATAGAGAATAAAACTGAAAGTGAACAAATTGATGGCACTCTCTTATGATGAATAATACAATCAATTTTACTTGCCCTTTCTCAATAAATTTATATGAGAAACAGAAAGCTTCAGCGACAGGCAACAAATTATTAGAGGAAAGAAAAAGCTTCCATATAAAAACACATACAATTAGGACCTCATGAATTTAGAAAAGATAATAAGAGTGTCATTATAAAGGCACAATATAATTCCAGTTATCCCAATTCCTTGTGTCCCAAAATACTAGTTATCTGAAACAACTGTGTGTCCCCTATATAGCCCTATATTAGTTATTCACCTGCTAATAACTTCTTATTTAGCTGCTTACCGATGGTTAGTGCTAATCAAGGACTTTGCATTTTTAATACTTAATACTTTCTACTTTATTCATTAATAAGACTAATGTCATTGAATTTAAAACTAAAATTATATTAAAACCACCATGGACAAAATTTTAATACAATTTTGGTGACTTAATAAACTCAACAGGTTTATTTTTTACCCTTTATTAAAGTACAAAGTATTAAGCAAATATCAGCATTACTCCCTTTGTTTGCCATATTTCTATATCAGTGAAACCGCAGCTCAATGTAGCACTTTAGTTTCTCCAAACATCCAGTTATCTGAAAGTTTGTTTCCCTGAAGCCATTCAGATAAACAGGATAAACCCTAAATCCAAACCCTAACCCAAAATAGAACTAGATCAATTCATCGAGGATATAAATGGATATCTATTTATCATACATGGATTACATAAGTAGGGTGAGACTATAGGGGTATAAGATTGACAAGTATTTAGGAGCGATGACTGCATATTTGATATATAAGTAAAGCATAGCTGTAGTGAAAGGCCTACAAGGTAAGGCCTGTAAAATTTCAGCTTAGCCTCACTAGGCTTAAGGAAACTTGACCTAAGGGGGTGCCCTACAAATAACCCTATGCCAATAAAACCACATGATTTTGCAAAGGATGTGCCAATAGGTGATGTTATATAAAAATGGACTGTAATATACTCATCTAGACAGCATGGTACCTGATTAATATATCATGGAAAGTTCTTTTCTGACTGCAGGTTACCATGGAAACATGTGTACATAAATATTAATAAGATGCTAATAAGAAAAAGGTGAACTAAGAGAACAACCTATGAAAAGTGGGGGCTCCCAAAATTTATCAGGCATGGAAGTACAGTAAAGGAAAAGAAGGGTTGGAACCCACATGCCTAGGCATATGGGTTAGGTGTGCTCAGAACAACAAGCAATTCCCTGATTGCAATAAAGTGGGAAGACCCCAACGTAAGACCCCATTCGGAAGATCCTAGCAGGAACCACCCCTTTATCAATGACCATCTGTTGAGAGATCCACCAGACTCTAATATCAGCTTTGGGTATGAATAAAGCATTGGCTGTTGCTTGGGCTGTCAGGCTGTGTAGATGTGTATGCGAGTATAATTTATAACTGATAATACAAACAAGATTTTTTACTCATAACTGTGTTTGTGGTCATTGTGTTTGCTCTTCATGTGCTCCTAAGAGTCTTCCAGTCAAAGAGAATCTTAAAGGGTAAATTTCACCCTATTGATTTGAAACTGTGGCTGCACAGGAGCTGAGGTCACTCCCTAGGGACACTATAGTTTAAATATAGATCTATCAATCAATTCAAATTTTTAAAAAAGGCTACGCTCTAATAAAAGAGAATCAGGAACAGGAGTTCCAGGAGCACCACTGAGCATGAAGAAAAATACTTTCCCCCAATTGACTATTCAATACAGTGAAGTTGTATCATAGGCACATTTAACTTGCACGAATTCAAAAAAGTAAAAAAAAAGAATAGAGCTGGCTGAGCAGGGCCAGCAGCTGGTATCCCAGACTGGCATCAGGCTGAGCGGCTCAGCCCGCTGCCGGCCGGGGTTTCGTTCACTCAGGCCAGCAGGAGGCTGAGCGGGGCTGGCGGCCGGGACCCCAGACCTGAGCGGGACTGGGACTCTAGACTGGCAGCGGGCTGAGCTGTTCAGTCCATTGCCAGTTTGGGGTTCCGTCTGCCGGCTCCTGCCAGCCGAGATCCTGACCGCTGGCCCCGCTCAGCCTGCTGCTGGCCTGGGGATCCGTTCACCCAGACTGGCAGGAGGCTGAGCGGGGCTGGCGGCCGGGACCCCAGACCGGCAGCGGGCTGAGCGGGGCTGGAGGTGGGCTGAGTGGCTCAGTCCACTGCAGGCCTGGAGTCCTGTTTACTCAGTCGGCAGCAGGCTGAGTGGGGCTGGCAGCGGGCTGAGTGGCTCAGTCCGCTGCCAGCCTGGGTTCCCATTCATTCAGCTGGCAGGAAACTGAGTGGCTGGGACCTCAGACCAACACCGCCGGCCCCGCTCAGCCCACTGCCAGCCTGGGGTTCCATTTGCTCAACTAGCAGTGAGCTGAGCAGGGCCGGTGGTGGGCTGAGCGGCTCAGTCAGCTGCTTGTCCGGGTCCTGGTTGCCAGCCCCACTCAGCCTGCTGCCAGCTTAGTGAACGGGACCCAAGGCCAGCAGTGGACTGAGTGGGGCTGGTAATGGGCTATACTCAACTATATGTGATTTTGATCTTACGCAGGGACCTTGGAACCTAACCCCTATGTGAGATGTGACTTCACTGTACATTTTTTCAGCATTACTGTTGCCATGTTGGTCCCAGGACATTATTAGCCAGACAAGGTGGGTGAGGTACTATTTTTTAATTGAACCAACTTCTTTTAGTTAAAGAGACCTGCAGAAGAGCTCTGTGTAGCTCAAAAGCTTGTCTTTTTCACTGACAGAAGTTGGTCCAATAGAAGACATTACCTCACCAACCTCGTCTCTGTTATATGACACATGACGCTTTCGATGGATTACCACTTCCTGGGTCATGAGTCGTGAGCAGATGCAGTGGGCACCTATTCATTTGGTGTATGTTTTTCAATGTGTGATTATGAGTCATGTTCTTCTTGCTGTTTTTTTTATAAAAAATGATGGATTTGGGTAAGAGTCTCATGTCAGAGTCTCTAGTAAAAACAAAGTCCTCTGTCCTTCAAGCTGCTGCATTAGGACAAACCCTTGTTCCTGCACAAAGCCCCATGGACTGCAATGGGGCTCTGTGAGGGTGCAGAGATATTCCCACACAGAATACAATGGAGGATTTGAGCCACATGTACCATATCAAAGACGATTGCTGCTGGTTGCGAGAGGCTGTTAGAAGGGGTAATTTTTCTAGCTAAGTACAAAAGAAAATACACAGAACATTAGGTTAGGGTTTACTTAATAAATGGCTAGAGGTTTAGGGACTGGAAATGATAATGAAGGCAAGATAATGGAATAAATGAAATAAATATATGAATAAATAGCTTCATATATATGAATAAATTATAATGGAATAAAAATATCAAGGCAAGATAATTGAATAAATATTCCATAAAATAATGGAAATACCTACCTATTACACAGAACTTTACATTTGCAAATCTCAAAGTGCTTCATAAAGGAGGTCAGTGTTATCACTCCCATTTTACAGAAGGTAAAACTGAGACATGGAGAGATGAAATGACTTGCCCAGGGTCACCCAATAACAGAGCCAGAACTAGAATCCAGGTCGCCTGAGTCCCAGTCAGGTGCTCTAACACGCACACACAAATCTTTTTATTTCATTTCCTTTCTCCCTCCACAGCCCCTTGTTTGTGTGCTGTCTATTTACATCCTACCAGTACAAATTTTGGGACAAAAATCTTTCTCACTGTGTGCCTATAAAACACCTGCCACACTTTAAAGCAGAAAAAAAGAAACTTTTAAAGTCATAAATATTAATGTGAAACCAAGTGAAGTGACCCAGACTTTAACTAGACTTCCACTTGATTTTGCAGGTCCTCAGTACTGTGTGCTAGAGGGAAGCATGTAAACTGGATCACAGCCCTTGTTTGTGGTACATGTTGCAGCCAGGACATCTATTCCGTAGCTGACAGCAAAGTACTGATGCCAGATCCGTAAACTGTACCCAGAATGTACCTAGCACATGGTGACAGAAAGATATGTACTTCTTTGGCTCCTTCACAAGTGGAGGGTGAAATGTGTTGCTTTGTTCTCTGCTTGTCTGAAAGCACGCCCCACTGTGTCTCTGCAAAGAACTCCCTCCCTGCTTTCCTCTGCATGGCACAATTATCTGTGTTTGCCCCCTACTCCCTCATGCTAGAAATGTGCTGCTGGGCTATATCAACAATAAATTACAATGTAGCCTGCACAGATTTAGTGGTTCTGACCAATAAGTTGGGGAGGAAAGAGTGGATACAAAGGTTCTGCCCTCCTCCACAACCCTTTCTGATAGGGTGACCAGATGTCCCGAATTTAAAGGGACAGTCCCAATATTTGGGACTTTTTTTAATATGGGCTCCTATTACTGCCCCTTACCCCCTTCCTGATTTTTCACACTTGCTATCTGGTCACCCTGCTCTCTGCTCCAAGGAGAGAAGCAGAAGCCTCACAGCCCCCATTTACACCTGCACATGTACACCCAAGTTCTGAGTTGCCAGAGCAGAAGCTTAAGAGAGATGTCTTATTCCCTTGTCATTGCCCTGAATGGGCATGCAGGGTGTGGTGTTCAGTGATCACTCAAAGCTTAAGGTGCTTGCAAGCATCATCACTGTGGAAAATTCCAAAGCGAGGTAGCCTCCTTGCAGACCGAGCACCACACAGATGGATTGGGTAGATTTTATGTACATTTCTGTCACTGGTGACCTTATGAGTAGGGCCCTACCAAATTTCATGGTCCATTTTGGTCAATTTCATGGACATAGGATTTAAAAGATAGACAATTTCATGGTTTCAGATGTTTATGTCTGAAATTTCATGGCAGTATAACCATAGGGATCCTGATCCAAAGGGAGTTGTGGAGGAGTGTGTGTCACAAGGCTATTTTGGAAGTGTTGTGGAATTGCCTCCCTTACTTTTGTGCTGCTGCTGACAGGGATGCTGCCTTCAGAGCTGGGCAACTGAAGAGCAGCGGCTGCTGGCCGGCTGGTCAGCTCTAACGCCAGCACCACCACCTGCAGCTGCACAGAAGTAAGGGTCATAGGGTATGCGGCGGTTACCTTACATCTGGGTTTTCCCAGCAGCCTCCTGCCCAGGTCAGGGAGTGACAGCTGGAGCTGCAGCTTCTCTGCATGGTTTCGGGGCTGAAATCTGGACTCAGAGCTTCCTGCAGCCAGGGGACGTTCCTGGGAGGTGGCTCTGATGCAGCTCCAGGAGTGTCCCCTATATGGCAGAGGTTCTCAGACTCTGCTCTATGGACAACCAGTGTTCCGCAAGCTCCATTCAGGTGGTCTGTGGATAGTTCCCTCTAAGGTGCGTGCCTGGTAGCCACACATGAGAGAATGAAGGGCCACCCACTTAATTAGTGGAGCTATGCAACTAGGTGCCTGGACCCTGGAGAAGGTGGGAGATGGCAGTGGATGAGAAGAGGGGGTGGGGTGAATTTGGGATGTGCAGGGCTGAGACAGCCAGAGAAAGAGGCGGCTTTCCCCAGCTCCATGGCTGTGGCTGCCAGGGAGAGACCCTCTTCCTTCCCAGCCTCAGCTCGGGGGCTGCTGCAGTGAGGGAGAGAGGGAGAGACACTTCCCTTCCTGGCCCACTTGGTGGCTGCTGCAGCAGGGGAGACCCTCCCACTTCCCAGTCCCAGCCTGGGGGCTGCTGTGGTAGGGGAGAGAGAAGACATCCATCACATCTGAAAGGTAAGACTATTGATATTAAAATTGAGTTGTGTGCATTTATTTGTAGAACAAAAAAAAGTTAATTATTAAGGGGGTTTTTATACAGTGCTTTTATCCAAAGCACTTTACAATAGTAAGCTAATGGTACAACCAATATTTGGAAAGATCATTAAGTGGGACCCTCCTCAATTTTCAAGTGGTCTGCAGAAAAAAAAAAGTTTGAGAACCACTGCTATAGGGGAAAGAGAAAGTCTCATCTCTCTGCAACCTGGGCCAGGACTAGCAACTAGAGCCTCGCCCAAGGTAGGAGTCCCCAGCTGGGGTTGCCCCAGTTCTGCCCCTCCCCTGCAATAGCGAGATTTCATGGTGGAGATCAGAATTCACGGTCTATGATGCGTTTTTCACAGCTGTGAATTTGGTAGGGCCCTAGTCATGACAACCAAGCATTGTAATCAATCACAGCCATTGGATCACCAACCATATAGCAGCCTTCCTTGCTACACACACATTGGAAATTCATTGGTCTTCCATCCAAAGAATATGTCTGTATAAAGAAAGCGCTCAAACTTTCCTGTCAAACACAAGTATTTCTGCTCCTTTGCAGCTGTGTGTGGTTGGATGATTGATTCTGATGTAATACCTTTCTTCTGGAAAATACAGTGCAAACAAACCTATCTTTTCCCATCCCCTCACAAGCCCTTGCTTGGAGCTAGGATGTATACTGGCCCAGTTGCACTGAGGCCACTAGTGTTTGAAGCAAATGGCATAGATTTGTACATGCTATGGAACTTTCATGATGCAACATAGAGGGGACTCCTCCTTCTCTTGTCTTTTGCTCTTCTTTTTCAGTACAGACTCCAATATGATGTAATACAGTAGTAGTTATATAAGACATATGTCATCCAAAGAGATAGAGCTCATGGCTGTATGATATGGATGTGATGAAGAGGTCTTATTCTAGCTATGTGATGCCTAGAATATCCATTTCCCTCAACTCCTACAATTTAAAATGAAGCATTGTCTCTCATGAAAAATGACCTACAATCAGGTTGTATTGAGTGTTACTTGCAGAGAACTTACTAATAAGAAAATACTCTGAAGACACACAGGTTGTTCTTATTTGTACAGCGAGAACTGGGACTAACGCAGAAACAGTAGTGTCAGGACAAGACAAGAGAGTTTGATTTGTCTGTATATGTAATAAGACATTTTAGTTCTTTCGAAAGGTAGTGTTTGATCTCCAGGTCTGGGGAGTGCTACTATGAAATGACTGTGGCATTCATTACTACTGCTCCCTCTACCGTATGTGCTTTCCCATCCACAGACTCCCTGTAATGGCATGAGACACACCTGTCAAATGACTCCCTCCGGTCAGGGGTGTCTGCAGTCTTTAAATAGTCCTAGCCCTGGTATTGGGAAGTACCCCCAGGGCTTCCTCCTTGGGGACAATGGTTTCACCCTCCAGCTTTCCAACTGGGCCACTAAGCAGTTCAGATGCCCTTTTGGGGGTTTATTGCTGTCCAATTGGCCTATGGGGGGACCCACACCCACCCACTATTTAAGGCTCCAGCCCAGAGACCGTAAGAATAGCAGCCACATGCTGCTGTGTCTCTCTAACTAAACTGCTTTCGCCCTAGTCTTCATGAAAGCTTCACTCTCAACTCAAGGCTCTTCTATATTCAGGCCCAGGAGCCAGCAGAAGTTCTTTCTTGCTCCCCCCGAGTCCGCATGAGCACTGAGCTGTCCATGGTGCTGAGTTCCTTTTGGCCACCCTGGATCAACATCCGCACTCCTCTGACTCCATCAAGGAACTGCCTCTGATCTGCAGTGCAGCTTTTTATACTAGCTTGCAACCCTCTGATTGGCCAACCCCTTGCAGCTTCCCTCTGATTGGCTGCTTCCCGTGCAGCCTCTCAGTGCCTCTTGAAGGACTTAGCTCCACTGCTTCTTTCCTAGGACAAGTGTGGCAGGACCCTGAGGCTTCCAGCAGGGGACATCTGGGCCTAGACCACCACATCACACACCCCATTAATAAATGATAGCATCATTGTCTATATCAATGTCAGCTTGCTGGGGATTATTTTGAGCATGGAGGCTAGCTGGTCTAATAGCATGAGTTGAAAGCTCTCTAGGGAGGATAGCATCAGCTAAATCCTTTATTCTTGTCACTGGACCTTTCACAAGAATTTTCCTTAAGCTCAAGTAGGAATTTTTTCCCCCACCCCACTTCAGCGTCTGCCCCAGCATGCTCCATGAAGGCTGATAAAGGATGCAAATTTTGTGTGCTTATTTTTGGAAAATAAATAGCAATGGATATGGTCTTCTTATACTGGAGTGGAATCATACTTTGCAGACATGGATGCTATTCTGCAGCTGACTCACCAATAGTCTGAGCACACAGATGTTCATGAATATCCACTTGACTCTGAGAAGCTACAGTACAAGAGGTAGAGGATACTTGTTTCATATTTACTAGCTTTGGTTACAAAAACAAAAACTACCCAGGAAACTGGCAGTGCCACGAAGGAACTAGAGAACCAGCAATATGTAAATCCCTCTTGGTATGCCAGACAGGAAGGCATTATACCTAAGGCTAAGATTTTGTCAGGGACATTTTTAGTAAAAGTCACGGACAGGTCACATATCAGAAGGGTAGCCATTTTAGTCTGTATCTACAAAAACAAGGAATCTGGTGGCACCTTAAAGACTAAAAGCACTCCATGCATCTGAAGAAGTGGGATTTTACCCACGAAAGCTTATGCCCAAATAAATCTGTTAGTCTTTAAGGTGCCACCTGACTCCTTGGACAGGTCATGGGCATGGGCATTAAAGAAAAATTCACAGAAGCTGTGACCTGTCACAGATATTTTGTTAGTTATTTTTACTAAAAATAGAGATCTATGGATCCCCACACCAACAAGAGGCGGGGCAGCTGCAGGGTGGCTGGGAGCTCCAGGGGCCCCCACTATAGGTTGGGTGTCTGGGCTTAAGGATCCCCCCACTGTCCATGGCTGGGAGCTACAGGATAGCCCTGCCACTCACAGCTCTGGGGATCCTCCACCACCCACGGTGGCTGCGAGGTGCCCGGGGATGGTGGATCTCCCTGCCCTGAGACCCTGCCCTGGGACCTGTAACTCCAACTGCCGCAGGCTGAAGTCACTGAGACCTCTGGGAGTCACAAATTCTGTGACTTCCATGACCTCCATGACTAAACCATAGCCTTAATTATACCTAACAGGGTGACTGGCATGTGGATTTGGAACACTTCACCCAAAACCTTATTTTTAGTAATAGAGGAAGACAAATACCAAATAGCCATTACACTTGCTTTCTTGACCAGTTCAAGAGATAAACAGTCAATATTACTCCTTCAGCTATCAATAGAAGGCAATGAAGAATGATCATGTGCAATTTTTATGTTGAGGAGACAAAATTTTAAGGAGACATTCTACCCCTTTAAAAGAAATCAAAAGATGGGGGTGGGAAATAGGTAGGAAGGACAGCCTATTGATTAGGGCATTAGCCTGGGACTTGGCAGACTTTGTGGACTCAAGACTCTGCTGCATCACAGACTTCCTCTGACTTTGGGCAAGTCATTTAGCCTCTCTGTGCCTCAGTTTCCTATCTGTAAATTGGGGATAACAACACTTCCCTACCTCACAGGAGTGTCATGAAGGAAATACTTCAAAAATTAACCCATTCAGGGCCAGATTTTCAAAGATATTTAGACACCTAAAATGCAGATATGCCCCATTAGGATTTTTAACAGCACTTAACTACTACTGAGAATCAGGCCCAAGGTGAACTGAGATGGGCTCCCAGAAACTGAAATACTAAAAAATTCTAAAGTAACTTCTGAAAACTTGGGCCTTGATTTCTTTTATTAATGCAGCTATTACATTCCTTTTTTTGGCTACATAAAGGGAGCTCTGCTTCAAGCTATGGTGATACTACTAACCAATTCCAAACACCCAGCATTTTCTGGTCCTGAAACAGGATACTGCTGAGAAAAATGGAGCCAAAATAATTAAAAATAAAAAAATAACTTTGATACATCATAACAATCCCTGTCTCTTTCAGAAAGAGCTATGAAAACAGAGGGTACCCTGGGGAAAAAACAGTTACCAAAAACATTTCAGTTTTGTGAGTCCCATTCAAGATCTGAAAAAGGTTTGTGGTGGTTCCTATTTGGCCTGAAATAGCTGACCTCATCTTAAGGCAGATGAAGTAAAACCAACCTTAAAATCACCTTCAGCTCATTTTATTTGTAAATACTAAAAACAGGGCATCTATGCACTTCATAATACTATAGTGAAACAGGAAGGGAGCAGTAAACAACACAAACAAAACAAATAAGGTAACATAGATATCTCAAGGTTCTGATGACATTAGATACAGTTCACTGTCAGTGTTCATGGCTACCATGACATTATCAGAACTCTTGCTATATGGACAACATCATCATTGCACTATGTGCTGATCTCTCCATGGAGGCTCTGGTGTGTGCACAGGTGGCACTGTATGGATTAAGGAGTAGTAACCCTTATGTGACAGACACCCAGAAGACCCAGGGAAGAACTGTGGAGCCCCTCATCCCCTAGAGGACAATGTAGGAGGAATCCGGATAGGCTTTAGGTCCCCAAAAAAACCCTAACCACACATTTAATATAAGGTTGGGTGGACCCTAGGGCAGGGAGGATAGTGGCAAGAGCTATGTGAATACCATCTATTCAAGTTTAGGACTGTTTCCTCTTAAGAGAGCCTGAACACATTATAATTTTGGTGAGTTCACAATTTTATATGATCCATTCTCATAGCCTCATATTAATCCAGCTGTATAGATGTCCTTTCTCTTTGAATTGTAGCATGACTCATTTCACTTAAACCACCAAGCTGTGGGTTGTACGCAGCCTTCTATTTGTGGACTTATTCCTGTCCACTTACAAGATGAGTGAACATAGTGCTTCAACAAATACGTAGGGGGATTTCAGCATATGGTGTATGTCTACCCAGTCATCCAACAAGTACGTGAAATTGATTGTAAGGAGCTTACAGCAGACTGTACAATAACCAAATGTCTGATTAATCTAATGCCTACATAATGGGCAAAGAACTGACAACTCATCATATTAAGTCACTGATAGCCTTTGACATTTTTTATTTAATTAAGTACATTCTTTGAAATTCCAAAGTAACCTAATAATTCCATTTGTGGCATCAATAGATCTAGCAATATAACACAGACTACATATTTTTTTTAAAACACAAGCATAAAAATATAGGAAACAAGACTCCATTTCTCATATGTGCAATACCAAATTAGTGCTTTGTGTTGTCTGTTGCTCATCAACGAACAATAGCAATATACAATTAAGTCTGCTGTAATCTTCTAAACCTATAATGTTTAATGTATGTTTTGAATACTTCTAAGCATATTTTCAAGGATGTAATTAAGTATTTTGACTTTTGCTGCATTTTTAGCTCAACATATAAAATGCATGCTCCCGATCACGAAGTTGTAGAACAGGATTTTTTATGAAGGGAACCATATGATCTAAATACAAAACTACCAAGTCGAAGAGAGCACAACGTGCTAACACAACTTAAATTCATTACACTGTCAGTATCCCGACTTTGAAATCTTCTGTTGTGAACCAGGGCAAGGTCCTATAGAAGCTACCTTTTTCATGTGCAGTGAATACATGCTACAGTCAGAATACACATGTCCTGAGATCAGAAAACAGTTTGCAAATAGTGTACAACTGAGCCAAAATACAACCACTGAAGTGTGACCATTTTGTTCCAGTATAAGAATACTTCCATGTATTGTGATTTGATAGTTTTCCTTGATATTTGACATGCAATCTTATTGTTTATTTGTGAAATAGCATAGACTGAAGGATCTATCCACTAGTAGGCAATACTATTGCTGTTTTCCACAGAGATGCCTCAGAAAAAACCTGAGTCCATATCTCAGATATTTAAGACAAGTGACATAACCTACTTCATAGTGGTCACTTCAACTCAACCCAAGGAAAGGTTTGTATAAGAAAAATTCTGATAACAAGGGAATTCCTATAGAAATTCAAATCAATCACGTTTGTCCCAAGAATACACCGTTAATCATATCAAAGAACAAAGAAATTCTCCTGGATCTTAGTTTTCATTTTAAGGTTAGTCTCTAGTTGTAACACTGCAAAGACAACCTTCAAAATAGGACCTGATGTCTGCCGGAATGTAGAGTCTGAAATGATCTCTGAGGTGTGAACTGCCCCATTCTTTTTTACTAGTGCTAAATCAGATGCCAATGATGAGACCCCAAATGTCATTATTGTTAAATGTGTCACCGCTCAAGGTATGTAAGGAAGGGGAGAAAATATATATGATAAAGTTCTACATCAGCCTTTCCTATATGCAGGGCATGCCTCATAGGCACATGGGAAGGACTAGCAGGGGGAGTAGAATGCAGAAGATGTTTAAAGGCTTAAACATCTTCACTTATACAACCCATGACTGCATTTCAGGGGGTACAGTTGGGTTCTATTTTGTGAAGAGAGTCTCAGCTAAAAAAAAACTTTTGGAAACATTGGACTCTTTTATGGAAAGCAGTTACTACCTCTTGCATTGTTGACAACACTCTTACAGTGCAATTCTTGTCAAACTGCTTGCTGGCACATTTTGGAAAGCTGCTGCGGCACAGCCATGTTCAAATATTAGGGGAGTGCCAATGTGCTTTCTGAATACAGCTGACATGGTTTGAGCTCATCAGCCCCAGCCAACCAAATCATGCAGAACATGGTTCAGTAGGAGCTGTGCTGAAACCATACTTTAACTTAGCTTTCAAACACAGCTCCTTTCCCAGCGTTGACAGGGTCACAGCAGCATGGGTCTGAGTCACGGAAGCTGCAAATATATTGCAGCTGCACATCTTCACAAATAGCAGGCACTCCAAGCCCTAACTCAGTCGCTTCTGCTACTAATACGGCTGGGCTGGTGAGAGGCAGCACCACACACCACAAAAACATGGTTTCAATTCCCATTCTCCCAGCCTCCTGCAACCCAGTTAATGGGGCAGAAGTAGCCCACAGTATTTTTTAAAAATGAAAGTTGAAACTTTCACTTATTCCCAAGACCCCAAAAGAGCCTGTCTTCCCTCAGAGCCCTTTTCCGCCTGCATTCTTCCTGGTCTCCCCTCTCTCTACCCCACCTCCACGTGATCCCCTCTCCTTCACCAGCAACCCCACTCTGTGTCAAACCAAGGGTACTGGGGGAGTGGGGAAAGGAATCATTGATTCAAAGTAGCACACTTCAGGCCAAGCAGCAGCCTCCTCTCCTTTCAGCTGCTGCTATGTAGGGCTTCTCTATACTTAAAACACTATAGCAGTGCAGCCAGGTCACTGTAGCACTTCAGTATAGACACTACCTGTGCTGATGTGAGGGATTCTGCCAGTGGCGTACATAACAGTCCTCCCTAAAAGGTGGTAGCTAGGTCAAAGGAAGAATTCTTCCATCAACCTAGCACTGTCTCCATGGGGACATAGGCTGACTTAATGGTGCAGCTTAGAGTTCTGACTTTTCACACCCTTCATCAACATGGTATCTGCCCTAATTTTGTAGTGTAGACCAGGGCCTAGCAGCAGGATAGTTTACACTGTGTTAAGATGGAGCGCAGGAACCTGCAGTTGACAGCAAGGGCATTGACCTGGCTCTCCCCTTGTGGAGAGAGGACAGATATGCACCAAGAGGTGACAGTCCCTCCTGGAACTCTGGAGGTGAGCTGCCAGAGCGCTTGCATTGACTGAGAGTGGATCAAATATTCCCTCACTGAGGCCTGGTCTACACTACAAAATTAGGGTGGTTTAACTAAATTGGTCGAGGGTGTGAAAAATCCACACCCCCAGAGCAGCATTAAGCTAACCTAAGTCCCCATGTTGATCTAGCTACCACCTCACAGGGAGGTGGATTACTTACACCAATCGAAAAGCTGTGCCACCGTAGCCTTTTAAGTGTAAACAAGCCCTGAGTTGGGTCCCCAAGTACGACAGGGGAAGGATTTACAACCCTGAATGAAACCCCAGACTTCAAAGGAGTCACTCAGCTGTAGTTTACAACAGAATTCAGCCTACATGCTTTAGCAGCTGCCAAGCCATTTTCACATTAGATCTAAAACACTGTTCTAATCCCTATAATAGAAATGGCAAATATTTCAGATATAAGGTTATTAAATGTGTAGCCAAGCAAAAACCTTCTGTTCATTGTTCTGAAAACCTTTGCCTTACAATATAAAAACACAGATTAATCAGCATAACCAAACAGCAATCCTATTTGCTTCATTAGTGAAAAACACTGTTTTACTTTTCCAATACAGTACTTTGAATGTGTATTGATTAATCTCAGGCTAATATTACTATGTATAGAAAAATTAATAACACTCTTCAAACACGGTAGTGTTAAGCTCATAATTTACTTATTAGTAGCCCACAGAGATAAACATTAGAACTATTTCTACTGTAAAAACAAGTGTATTGCTATCACAGCGTTTCCCAGCTTCATAAAAGTTCTGTTGTGAAATTTAACTCAGGGCAGTTTCTCTAACAAAATACTGTGGCCTGCTATGGTTCTGACAAAACCACTATTTATTGTACCTATTCTAGTATGGTACATCTAGACTGTACATTTATAAAAAATGCCCTAATCGCTCTTATTTATAAAAAACAGGGGAAGTGATTGAGGCAAAACAATTACTGAAAAGTTAAACAATTATTTCTGTCAGATGAGGTTAAATACTTTATGGATTCAGTCCTTAAAAGGTGTTTCATGTAGCTGCATTTTAAGACCTCAAGAGCATATGTGGTCATGTAATTGACTAAGGCCCCAGTACTGCAGTGAGCTCCACACACATAGACCCTTGAGCCTTTGGAGACTCCTGCCGAAATTTGTGCAGGAGTCCATTCATGAGGAGTTCATTGCAGAACTAGGCCCATAGTTGAACTAGGCCCATAGTTTGTAGAGATGATAACAGAATTTCATGCCAATACATGGTTACTTGGCATGAAAGTAATTTGGCATGAAAGTGCATTTGGTGGTGTTTGGGCTAGTTTTCCATGATCCAAGCAATGGAGCTTGTAGCACTCTTCTTTGTAAAGTTATTCCACATTCTGATACATCTCAATTTTTTAAAAAAAATATTGTAAGTGCTTTCAGGCTTTGGACCTTAGTGATTTCTCTCTCTTAACATTTGTCAGAGTTTTTTATATCCATAAAACTGAGCTCTATCTATCGAGAAAGAGCGAGACTGAGAAACTGATCCACCCACCACCAGCTTTTGGATGTAAGCGATTGCATGGGAATCTCACCTTAAATTTTTTTTAAAAGTAAGTTTCTAGCCCTCTTGGTTATGGGAGGAAAAACCTTGAAAACATGAAGAATGCACTCTAACTCAAAAACCAGAAGGCAAATAATACACACTCACCTTTTTTTAAAAATAATAATTTTAAAGCCAGTCCCACGAGTTTTGGAATCTGATATAATTTTTGAACGGAGTTGAGAATACAGTTATTTAGATTTGCTCATTAGTGAGGCTGTGTCTACATTTGAAACACTTCTGAGACACAGCTACAGCTAGCGCTTCAGTGTAGACACTTGCTACAGGAGTGGGGGTGATTCTCCTGTTGCTGTGCTAAATCCACCTCCCTGAGAGGCTGTAGTTAAGTTGATAGGAGAATTTTTCAACTGACCTAGCACTATCTACACCAGGGGTTAGATCGACTTAACCATGTTGCTCAGGGATATAGATTTTTCACATGCCTGAGCAACCTAGCTGGGTTGACCTAACTTTTTAGTGTAGACCTGGCTTTACAATGCTAATTTCATATTGCTAATGGTCATTAGAGTCAAGGTTCCCTGCTATTCCTCACTTATTCATGCTGAGAGGAGACCTCATTGTCAGAAAGCCTTTCACAGCTTTAAGGCTTCATTAATGCTATTAATTAGCCCTCATCTTTTTCATGTCTCAGAACAAAGATGTTTTATTTCTCAGGTTGATTTAATTATAGAGTATGACCGATACAAGGTTTTTTTGTGCTCATTCCAAAGCCAACTAGTCAACAGGTATGTAAGTATGCTGAGCAGTTAGAAAACATGGGGAGACACAGATATTCAAACCTTCAGAAGAAGAATTGGCTAAAAAATAAAAGCCACCAGCTCCACCACACACATTGGAAGTTTGACCTGTAGAGCCTTCCTATGCTTCTTTTTCAGCTTGCTTTTGTAAACAAACCTTAATAATATCAACCCTAAAACTTGGGGGAGACCAGGAGAGAGAAAGGGCAGTGACAGAGTTTGCTATTCTATCGGATGGAGAAGAAATAAGAAATAAGAAAAAGGCGTTACATAGCAGCAGTGACGCTTGTTCTCTTAATGCATTGGTTACACAGAGATTCATTGTAGGAGTCACCTGCCTAGCCAAGGAATATTCTCAACAGTTGGGATGCACACCTTTAAACCTAATATTCCATAGGCCTCAGGTATAAACAACACTCCCCCTCTAACTATCCCTCATTTCCATCCATCTATCTTAGGGACTCATATGGCTCCTATTACTATAGCATCTGAGTGCCTCACAATCTTTTACATATTAAATCCTCACAACACCTGTGCGGTAGGAAAGGATCATCTTCATTTTGTGGATGAGAAAGTAAGGGACAGAGAGCCTAAATATCTTGTCCAACATCACACAAGAAGTCTGTGGCAAAATGGGGACTTTAACTGAGGTCAGTCAAGTCCAGGGCTAGTGCCTTAACCACTGGAACATCCTTCCTCTCAGAGCAAGGGGGAAAAATGAGGGGGGTTTCAAAGTACAGTGAAGGTCAGAGGGGCTTTGCTGAGACAATACATTCAGAGAACAAGGATTACTCCTGGCAAGGAAGCTCTTTGTCTACTTCATGATGGTCACCAGATAGTCTCCTGGCTCGTATCCCTTTGCTGAGGGGAGATGGGAACTCCTACCTTTTCTAAACATTTGGATTCCCATCTCAGTTCCTGAATTTAAGGCAGAAGTCCGGCATCTCCCTGCAGTTGTGGCCCCTAAACAACCTTAGCTTTGCCCTGAGATGACATCATGCAATAATGATGTGAGAGAATGGATGCAGCCAGCTTTTCCCTGTGGTGTGTAGCTCCCTGTGCACTGTGTGCCACCACCAGTGGTATGTGGTGTAGATGTAGTCTTAGAAAGACATCCAGTCCTGATTTAAACATTGCCATTGAGGAAGACTCCACCACAACCCTTGATAAATTATTCCAATAGCTAATTACCCTCATGGTGGAAAAATGTTCACCTTATTTCCAGTCTGAATTTGTCTAGCCTCAACTTCCAGCCATTGAAGTATCAGTACTTAGTTCCATAAGTACATTAAATTGTGTTAGCAGTACACAATACTACTATTACTAACTTTTCTATTGACTTCTCAATGTCTACTCTTCAAATATAGTCTGAGAAGACCTTAGAGCACTGTATCGTTATTCACAATTCAGCAGGTTTTGAAATATGCTGCACAGGATATAATACAATTCAGCAAGTCAACAAACGCACAGAAGCAATATGTAACTGTCACCATATACAATCAGCCACTATGCAGCTGTCCCTGAGCTGGAAATTATAGTTGGTAGCTTTTTTTTTAATGGATTCATGATAAGCAATAAAAATGCGGGATCTGCACCTGCGTCACTATTAACATAGGCCTCAAGGTTACATTGGATTTGCCATAAAGATCATACTATTGTTCCTTCCAGTTCTGTATCCAGCCTCCTTCATTGGCCAATAATTACTGTATAAGAAAGAAAAAAAAAAAAAACCAACCAACCAAACAAACAAAGCAGTAAATCTAGCTGACTGTGTGATATACATTGGGTGGGGCAGGATTGTATGCCTCACTGAAGCCCAAATGCAAGCAGTTTACACCCTGAAGCATAATATTTTATTCGTCCTTATTTTGGCATATAATGAACTATAACTAAAAAGAGTTTTGTCATAAAAGTATGTTGCCCTACATTAATTCCAGCCACACTACATGACTCTCAGTGACCTCCTGTGACAGTGAATTCAACAGCTTGGTTATAAACCACATTAAGGTATTATTTCCTTTTAGTAGATCCAAATTTAGTGCCCTTTAATTTTCATGAGAA
The DNA here is from genome assembly GCA_007922305.1 of Dermatemys mawii. NCBI lineage: Eukaryota > Metazoa > Chordata > Testudines > Dermatemydidae > Dermatemys > Dermatemys mawii. The sequence continues at coordinate 4,343,287 of ML677386.1, forward strand.
TCTCTGATTTTCTATAATTGGACAGTTTATAAAGGCATGACTGAACTGCTTTATGCGCCCTTTGTAATTCTGAAGATATCATTCAAGTCCCTTTACCTCTTCCTCTTTCCAAGCTAAATAATTTTAGATTTACAGTCTCTTAAGTAAATGCTGCCACACTGCTAACCATTTTCATTACCCTTCTCCAGACCTTTTCATTTCCCACTATAGAGCTATCTTAAGATGATGCCCACATGAAACAATATACTTCATATCAAGATTTACTGTTCTTCCCTGTAATATCATAGTTATAATTATTTCTACCTCATTTTATACCCTTTCTTCAAGCATTCGAATTACTTGTTAAACTTCTGCTGTACAGTAGGCAGACGCCTCCATCGAGCTATTCATGGTTCCCAAATCTTCCTCCCTCAGAGGATTCCCCCAAGTTCCCATCAGCACATAAGAAGGTGGGTAAATGTACCCTAATGTGTATCACTGCAACACACATACACAGTACGTCGGCCTGATTCTGCAATTTGCCAAGTGAGTCACGTCCAGTGCACAGCATACTCATCTTCCAGTAACTTCATTGAGAGTTGAGGTTTTACATGAAGTGCTCCCCATCTAACTGGATAAGGCCCTTTTTGTTTAGCCACAGCAGGGATGTATTCCTCAGACTCACAATACTCTTCAGCTTCTATTGTTCTCATTGCCTCTGTAATCCCTAAATCAACAGATACACAATGCATTATTTTTATAGCTGTCAACCCCTGACTGTGGTTAGTTCCCTTCTAACAGGCTTTGAATAACTTTGAAACAATTGGTTAATGTTAATATGTACAGGATAGTTGACAACTGGCTATTATTAGCTCAGATTCACAGCTTACAAATTCTGTGTGTTAAAAAAATATGTATTTATTTTTCCTCTACTTCCTTCATCTCTATCAACCTCAGTTCATCATTTTCCAGGAACAAAAGAAATGAAGCCATTCTATATGTAGGCAGCCCGCAAACATTTGATTGTGATATAACCAAAATTGATTTGTCCTTATTCATTTCCTCCCTTTTCCCCCTGAAAACCATTTTGACAGTACTCTCACTGCTGGAAATTTACTTCCCACTAGGTCTTACGTTCACACGTCCAGAATGCACAGAAACACAACGGCAGCTTTTATGTATATTGATTACAAGCAAAGACCCTGCACACAAACACCTCCACCCTTTGGAAGCAGATTTTAAAAAACTTCTTACAACAGCAACTCTGCTCGTTTGGGTTCTTTTGGCAAGGAAAAATCATGAACATCTCTTCTACAATATTAAAAAATAAATACATGAGATGAAAAACTAATAGACTGCAGCTCAAACAGACACAAAGATAGCCTGTTATTGTTCAGACAAGCTCATAACAGGGAACCTTATTAATTAGAGATGATGCACAGATGGCTTGGAATTGATTTGGTAGTTCTGAATACTACTGGTATTTTCATACCAAGCTCTTATCTGCTTATGAGTAATGAAACCTTCCATTTAATTAAAAGGAAAGCTACTTTTTTAAAGCTCATAGTGTTGCAAACATTGAAGAATTAAAAAAAGAAATTTGAGTTTGCTTTCTATTTCTTCCAAATTTAGAGCTCTACACTTCATAGTTTTTCAATGCCTTTCATCCGAGGAAGCACTTATGGCAATGATCCAAAGGAGGGTGCTGTTATTGCCATTTTATGTAGGAAAATAGGCAAAGAAAGGTGAAGTAATTTGTTCAAGACCTCTCAGGAGTTTATCGCAGAACTAAGAACAGAACTCGGAGTATCTGACTCCCAGTGTGCATCTATACTAGTCTACTCATTCCCTGAGTCTGAGCTTCGGCAGTTACCCCAAGCCGCTGCAGCATCTTCATTGCTCTTTTTAGCACACTAGGTCAAGTTGAGCTTGCACTAATTTGTCAACCTGTGCTGAGAATCACACCTCCCACCTACAGTGGCAATATACCTTTAGTCCTCAATCAGACAATGTCTCTCCTTCAAATATCCTTCCTGCTTCTTATTTATGAATAAGCCCCTTCTTTTTGAGTTTAAACCAATTTTTATCCAAAAAATCTTCGATTTTACAAAAAAGTATTGTATTTTTTCCCCTATTTTCACCCCACATTTCTATCATATAAATAAACTTGTTTCATTAGGAAAATACAATACATTGCATTAAATATATGTATTATGATAATATGCATTAGTGTGTCTGTATATGCAAAGCTGTCTGTTGAAGTAAGGCTGTCTTAGTCTAGAAGAAAAACACAATGAACAAACAGACATGCAGGTGCATCTGAACGTACTGATGAATCTCACATCTGCCACGTACAACATTTAAATCTGTTATCAGTTAATGGTTTAAAGATTTGACTTTTTAGAAGAAAATGAAAATATGTAGCTGAATACATTTCGGAACACAAGGAAGTATTCCAAAGTTCTAAAAAACAAAAAACAGGAGAAAAAGATGAAGTTGAGTGTGAGCACTGCAAATGATGTGGCCCAATTATTAAATGTAAATATTTATAGGCTAATAGTTCTAAGTCTATGACAGTAAACTGTTTATTCAAATTAAAAGTTTTATTTGAGGATTAGATGTATATTGTTTTCTTAAACTCAGAGATGGCATTGTGTTCTGAGTTTTTAGTTCTGCAGCATATTGAATTCCATTCTTCTAAGCTTTAATCTATTCAATACTTTCCCCTGTCCTTCCATCTACCAATATAAACCCTGATACTTACCCAGATAGATTACTTTTTTTGCACCCATTTCACCTGTTTTTGTTGTAGTAGTAATAAACACCAATACATTTCCAGGAGAAATTTAATAAAATAAAAAACAAAAATGAAGGGCCTTATTTATGAACAACCTCTGTTTAATGAATACCCCGTTAGACTGCACATGTGCAATGGCACTATTCTCATACCATTTTGCTAGATGCTTTTAACCCTCTACCACATCCACTGCATATGCATTATACTCACAGCTAGATTGCTGGTGTAAGTCAGGTTTGCTCCACTGAAGTCAATAAAAATGCTCCAATTTACACTAGCTCAGAATATAGCTCTCAGTTTCTAAAACTATTAGTTTGGGCAAACTTCAAATATTTCAAATTTACTAACCAGAATGGAAGGTTCTAAAACCTCACAGATTAGCCATGCACCATGTGAGTAATTTATAGAATGACATAAGCTATGAGAAGATACTTTTTCCTACCAGCATTTGGAAATACAACTGTGCATGCTATGAGCTCATCTTAGAACTCCCTTTGGTAACCTGGGAATAAAAAGTTTTGCCGGGTTTATATTGTTCTGACAGAGGTTAGGTGAAACCTCGTTGAAACTGGCGAGCACAGCTGCCTTTCGTTTAGAATAAATGTAAGAAGCAGATAAGCTCCTTTTTGCAGTAAAAAAGCCTAAATGATAGAAGCTACTACCACAGACTAGGCCAATCAGAAGCTGAGTTATATGGGTGGAGGAGTTTTGCAGGGGACTGAATGCAAATAGAGGGGGCTAGACATTGTTTGATGGTGTGTGCGTGTGTGTGCGCGTGTGTTCAGAAAAACAGAACTTTGTGTACATTGTAAAGAAATAGGACTGAATCAAATAAATGCCTGATTTTTCCCCTATTTTCACCTTACATTTGTATCATTCTGATAATATACATTAGTCTTTCTGTATATGCAAAGCTGTCTGTTGAAATAGGCTGTATTAGTCTAGAAGATATACACAATAAACAAACAGGCAACAGGAACGTGTGTAAATTTATTTATTTATTTTCCTAACAGAAACAACCCATCTGAAAACTGGCTAACCACTCAGGCCAAAAGCAGTAACAAAATTATAATTAAGTGATTAATGTCCTAATTGTCAGAGAATGCTGATTTTCCTCATGTACTATAGAAGTTATAGAATATCAGGGCTGGAAAAGACCTCAGGAGATCATCTAGTCTAACCCACTGCTCGAAGCAAGACCAATCCCTCCTTAAATCATCCAACAGATTTTTGCCCCATACCCTAAATGGCCCCCTCAAAGATTGAACTCACAACTCTAGGGTTTAAGCAGGGTAATGCTCAAACCACTGAGCTATTCCTCTGCCCTCTTGGAGTAAGGACAAGTATACATTTACAGATTTGTGTCTAGAACTAAATTAACTGCCAAGGAGAAAACAGCTGATATCAAATACAAACATTTAGGCCATAAGCTTCTTATTTAGGTCCCGCTATTGCAAAAACATACTTGCACAATGTTAAACAGATGAGTCGTCTCATTAAACTTATTTGGGGAAGAAGTGCAGATGGGTAGTCTGAGACATGGCCGTGCTGCTAAAAGTCAGGCAGCATAAATGTTGTTTATTGGCACTTTTGCCAACAAAATACTTCCACCGTCTGTGAGCGGTGTTCATTCGCATTGTCAAGAGGAGAGCACTTCTGCGGACAACGAGCCTTTTACACTGCCACATGCAGTGGCAAAATCTTTTTCTTTTTTGGGGGAGGGGAGGCTTTTTTAAGAACCTGTGAAGGACAAAAGTTTTGTTGTTCAATTGGCAGTGTAAACAAAGCCTCAGACTCAATAAGAGTACTCATGGGCATAACGCTACAAACCTAGGTAAAATGTTTTCAAGATCAGGGTCTTGGACAGTAAACCTTTTCAGAAGAACCATGTTCTCTGTATATCTGGTACAGTACTGAACACACAGTGGATGCTTAATAAATAAATAATAAATGAACTAGAATCTTAACTGAGGGACCAAAACAAAGCTAGAGGAGGATTCCTATGAAAGGCACAGCATAAAACTACAGAGAAGGGGGAAAGAAAACAGAGGCTTTGTTTCTGTTATATACAGAGGAGAACTGAAAGATTATTAAATGACAACATGCCCTATAGTTTTTGCATTTTAGATAACTGACTTTGTTACCTGTCTGACAATACACTAAACAAATAACTGTGTGGCCTAATCTTTCTTTACTCACCAAAATGGTTCTTGATTGTATTTTCAAAGCCATTTCTTCATTGTTCATTGATCTGGGGAGTTTTACCAGAGTTCCAAATTTAAAAGAAAAGATTGAAGGTTTATGGCAGGCTGACTGTAGCTAAGGAAAGCATGAGCTAACAAGAATACTTTTATCTGAAAGTGTTGCTCCTCCTTTTTGACCTGAGCAGCTAGTCAAAGTTTGGGGCCCTGAGGATGTTCCACTTGGGAGTAGAAATTGGTGATTCAGGTATTTCTTGGACACCATTTTTTTTATTTACAAAGAACATACAAAGTCCTGTCTCTCTGAACACGGAAGTTATTGCTATGCTGTCAATTAGACTATTGTTGTCTTGCTTTTTTTTATTAAGAAAAGATCGAATAGAAAAGAAGCTTAGGAAAATGTAAGAGTAACTGAGGCCCAGATTTTTAAAGGTATTTAAGCATTCGTGTGATTTATGTTACAACACCTAACCGATTTAAGAAGTTAAATCTCATTTTCAAAAGGGTTTAGGCACTTAGGAACCAGAATCCCACTGACTTTAAGCCTCTCCCCTGGCTCAGTCTTACCTTTTGTGAAGAACGTATGATGTAAAAGAACCTTCAGCTATCAGAAATCTTTGCCACTGACAGACACACTATGGCTTGGTCTACATTAGCGGGGTGGGGAGGGGATCGATTTAAGATACGCAACTTCAGCTACGTAAATAACGTAGCTGAAGTTGGTACATCTTAGGTTTACTTACCTGGCGTCCTCATGACGGCAGTGCACTCCCCCATCGGCTCTGCTTGCACCTCTTGGCAAGTTGGAGTTCCAGAGTTGATGGGGAGCTCCTTTGGGGATTGATTTATCGCGTCTAAACAAGATGCAACAAATTGATCCCCAATAGCTCGATCGCTACCCGCCAATCCGGTGGGTAGTGAAGACATACCCTGAGATCACTGACAATTTGCACTCATCTACTATCCAGCAGCATCAGCTAAACTAGGCAGATGTCCAGGCTAAACAATAATGAGGCAGGGAGAAAGAAAGCTGAGTCCAGAATAAAGAGACAAGTTAAAATGTGTGGTTTCAGTCTTGACAATTAAAATCAAATGCTCGTGATGTAGGATCCTTATTAAAATGTACATGGCTTTTTATTACTGAGTCTGAAAAGAACTAATTGTACCATCATACTCCCACAGCTGCTACACTTTGGCCATTTGCATGGTACTGTTAAGGATTAGTATGTCAGTGTATCTTCAAAACACAATTCCAAGTGGCTGATTCTTTTTTCCCTTTCACTAGCATCAATCTGCAGAAACTCCACTGAAGTCAATGGAATTAAATTGGTATACGTGAGAGCAGAATCAGATGCTATTTAATGTGCACTAAGCTATCAATGGGTCCCCTTTAGTCAATGCTAATTAGATACCTTATTTCATCGGTTCTCAGTCAGGACCCCAGGACTCCCTGGGGGACCACAAGCAGGTTTCAGAGGTCCACCAATCCCAGCCAGTGATAGACTCACCAAGGGTGGAAAGCCAAAGCCGCACTGCACAGTGCTGAAGCCTAGGGCCCCGAGCCTCAACACATGGGGCTGAAGCCAAAGCCTGAGCAGCTTAGCTTTATGGGGCCCCCTGTGGCATTAGACCCCAGGCAATTTCCCTGCTTGCTACCCCCTAACGCCAGCCCTGATTTTTATATGCAGAGAATCAGTTGTTGTGGCACCGGTGGGCGGTGGAGTTTTTAACAGTATGTTGTGGGGGGAATGGGAGCGAGTCAGAAGAGGTTGAGAAGCCCTGCCTTGCTCCATGAGTAATCCAACTGCAATAAAATCAGCTTGTGAAGTGTGGTAATGTGCAACTTGATGCTAGTAAGAGAGGGTACTAGCAATGGGGCCAAAGATCAATATTGTGTTGGGCCCGATTTATGAGTGCATTACTTCATGCTGGCATGGCTGCATTGAAAGCAGACTTACCATCCCACTAAAAAAGCAGTTCTCCATGTATCTAAAGCTTTCAGTTAAAGCAACATTACTGAGGAATTTAGGGCCAACAACAATCTCATTTAAAAATTCCCCCCATCTGGGGTTGGAATTTCCGTTTTAAATGGTTTTCAGTACTTTGGGGGAACCACTGATGTCTTGGCATGTGATAACTATCGGGCTCAGCCCTCACAAATGCCACTATTGTATGAGATGTTAACACTCTTACCTCCTGCTTAACTCAATGGGAGGCGAGAGAGCTCTTAGCATCTCACAGAGCTAGCTCAGCTCTTTATAAGATGGGGACCACACTTAAGGGCCATCCCACCTAGACATAAAAAAAGATTATAGAAGATGAATGACTGCAGGCAGGCTATATTAATGTTTTTTGCATTCAGTGTCACAATAAACCTTACCTGTCCCCACTACATTTGAAAACAATATGTTCATCAAATCTCCATGCACACGCCTAGCAGTACATTAACTTCTTCCTCTATTAAATCAGATTAGAATGTGAAAAACACAAATACCACAAGTTTATCTCTAGTGACCGCTGTACTTCTAATCAATAGGTAATATAACTAATTTGACCAGCCTTAAGTGTTCTCAGTCTCATTTTGATTACACTACAGATCCGACCCTGGATTAGCACCCACACAGAAAGTCAATTAGTAATAAACACGGTCATTTCTTCCCTATGCCACAGTTCTCATAAGCTACTGTACAGCTCAGCCATTTGTAGTTTCTATCAAAAGGGCACTCATGACAGTAAACCTCATATTAATCACTGATGAAGCATCACAGCTTCTCTATTGATTTTATTCTGCTCTGTTTCACTTCCAATGAAGAAGTGAACCATCAGTAGGACATATAGCATCAGGGGCATTCAGTTTAAGCAATATATGCCACGGATTTCTGTTGTATAACCTAATGAAGCTTTGGTCTCTATTTTCTTTTGTAAAAACTGACATTTTAAACAAAAATCATATAAAATAAAACTGAACACATCTACAAGGCACAACACAAAAATATGTCCTTTCTCTTGTAATAAATAAAAGGCTTAGAACTAGTGACTAAGAATTTGATTAAAAAAACTTGAGGCAATTTACTCTTGAGAAAAACAAATGCACATTATGCTCTTTCATATCTACATATCTGATCCCAAGACCTCTTATGCACATGAGCAAAATCACTCACGTGTATGTTTGCTGAACTGGGCTTCGTAAATGCAATAATCTCATTATTCCCTGAAACAACATGTGGCTGAACTAGCAAAAATAGAAGTGACTGGGATTTAAACCATTATGGACCAATTCAGAATGAAAACCAACTTAGGGCTGTGTCCTGTAAACTTCTGAGCACCATCAAACCCCATTGTGTAATGGTACTGGAAAGCGTTCCCGCACCTCACAGCTCCCTCACTAGTAGGAGATACTTTACAAAGCTTGGAAACATTAGGGTATGGTGTTTCTTAAAAAAACAGGAAAGGCAGCTATGTAGCTATCGCTGAAATTGCCCCTGTTGCCAAACCTAGATAAATTGGCTCTGGGCTAACAGCTGGTGTCTCCTCGAATAATGTGGAACAGTGCAAAACAGGGTCTTTCAACCTTTTCTCAAACAATCCCCTCCCCAAACATTTCTCCTCCAGAGGCCCATTACCTGATCATCTTTTGCACTATTCCAGCAAAAAACATCAAAAGCAATTAAATCAATTTAATAGAAAATCATATCCCGCTATAGAATTCTGTAAAATAATTCAAAGCCCAACAGAAAGGATATCACTCTCTGTTAACATTTAAAGGTTTTTTAAATAGTTTCTTTAGAAACATATCAAGTGTTTTAAAAACCCGACTTGTTTCATTCCTACTAAAATTCTATATGATTTTTCCATGAGATCCTGGAATGCATTTTTATTACAGTGGGCCAGGCATGCCAGAAGTAGACATATAGATTGGATAATTTCATGATATATGTAGGCATACAATTTACAAATTGTCACTGGAAAGGTCCTGAATTGCAAATTCCTCACTGGGGTATGACAAGTATTAATATGGCACACTGTCAAATAAAAGAGTTGAAGTATTGTAAATTTGGCCCATATTTATTTCCTGTATGCTAAGGCCAGAGTCTGGCAGCAATCCCACATGAGCGGACTTTTGTGCTAGAGCAGAACTCGAGTCAATGTGGCTCTGTGTTGGTGCAGGCCACTTGCAGACTCTGGGTTTCTCTATATAAACAGTGTTGCCAACTCTCAGTTTTAATGTAAGTCTCAAGGTAGTTGGTGGCTTTGTTAGTGCTGCAGCCGCTGGAATCAGGTTATTACTGGAGAATCCCAGATTTTATTTAAAAACATCTTAAGTTTCTAGCCCTCATGGCTGCAGAGAAAAAGTTTAAAAACATGAATGCTAAAAATTCCAACACCAGAAGGCAAATAAATAGAACACAAAGTGGAAAAAAAAATCATGATTTTTAAGCCTACAGCTAGACAGACACAATTTTTATAAAATTACGGGGGAGTGGGAATGGTCACATGGAGGAAAATAAAAAGCATTCAAGTAAGGATATATTTTAATTCCTTGCTAAATTGTATGGAATTATTTTAATCACACATTATACAAAAATGGGACGGTGGCAGGGCAGGGGTAAAAACCCATGAAATGCCCTGCCTCTGCAGTTTAAACCCTGCTTCCCTGCAGGAGGCCAGGAGCCGTTGGTATCCGGCAGGGGAGCCCAGCTGTCGGCCCTAATGAGCCTAGGCTTGTAGGCTTAGCGGGAGCAGGAAGCTGACCTGGCTACAAAAGCCCTGACTCAGGGGCAGTTGAGGGAGGGCCAGGCAGGGAAGAGGAGGCAGGAGTGCTGTCTCCTGGCTGTGTGCAAGGTGCCTTGAGGCCTGGGAACTAAGGCAGTGAGGTAACTGTCTGGGGATTGGGGGAGCACTGTTTTGTCACTTGGAAACCACGAGGGAGCACTGTAAATAAAGGACACTTGGGAAACACTGAAGCTTGGTGTTAAGACCTTTATTGAGAAACAGAGGAGCACAGGACTGCCTGGACCCTGTGACAGGAACACTGTACTGTTTAAATCCAAACCTGCTTATCCAAACCAGAATACCATCTTTTATGGAAGGTTCAGAAATTGTAAATACCTATTGCTAGTGGGGGGAATCTGGAGGCATTGCTTCCCCACTCATCCTGACTGCTTCCCTAACGTTGCCAAGGGCTCTGAAGTTGGACAGTCTCCTGCATGTGTTTCACTGTCAGCACTATGCAGGACTTCTGACATGGTTGCTAGCAGTGGGCATTTTTCCTATATTGCCATGGCAGAGCATAGCACGCACAGAGTCTGGAGCTTGAATAAGAGGTGTAGAATGGGGATGTCATTAGCTAAGTAACTCTTTTGCCTTCATTTTCTGTGTGCGGAAGGCAATTTTTGACTCTGCTGTCTGCAGAAACAAGCAGCCATTTTGTTGTCAGACTTCACTGCAGACCATTACAAAGGAGAGTATATATACTGTCCTTTGTAATGGAGAGTATACATACTCCTTTGTAATGGAGAATATACACACAGTGTATGCTCTGACACGGACATTATGTTTGTTCATTTTTGTTATGCTGTTCTCTCAGCCTGAAGTCAAAGTATCAGAGGAGTAGCCACGTTAATCTGTATCCACTGGCCAGTGTTCTCCTACTGGCTTTTGTATGGTGCCATTACTGATGGTAACCCAGGAACCAATCTCTCTGACAAACCCCGCTGCCTTCTCTGTCCCCATATTTACTCTAGCGACACCATCATAGGACCCAACCACACCATCAAGGCTCATTCACCTGCACATCTACCATTGTGACATATGCCATCATGTTCCAGCAATGCCCTTCTGCCATGTATATTGGCCAAACCAGACAGTCTCTACGTAAAAGGATAATGGACACAAATCAGACATCAGAAATGGTAACATACAAAAGCCAGTAGGAGAACACTTCAGTCTCTCTGGATTAAATCAATAACAGATTTAAAAGCAGCCATTCTTCAACAACAACCACCCTTCCAAAAAAAAAAAAAAAGGCTTCAAAGAGAAACTGCTGAGCTACAATTCATTTGCAAACTTAACACCATCAATCTGGGCTTGAATAAGAACCGGGAATGGCTGGCTCACTATAAAAGCAATTTCAACTCTCTTGGTACTGACACCTCATCAGTTATTGGGAGTGGACAACATCCACCCTGACTAAATTGGCCTTCAACACTGGTTCTCCAGTTGTGAGGTAACTCCCTTCTCTCCACGTGCCAATATATATTTATGCCCGTATCTGTAATTTTCACTCCATGCATCTGAAGGAGTGGGGGTTTCTACCCACGAAAGCTTATGCCCAAACAAATCTATTAGTCTTTAAGATGCCGCCGGACTCCTCATTTTTCTGAAGTCAAAGTCATTTTGATTGGGAGTAGTGTGTGTGTGTGTGTGTGTGTGTGAGTGAGAGAGCGAGAGAGAGAGAGCGTGCGCGTGCCTGTAGGGGCGGGGAGAATAGACAGCAGTTCTGGCTGATGCTGTCACTAGCTAGTAGAAGGTAGGACATGGCATGCACATATGCTGAGCATTGAGCAAGGAGCTGGGAGGGTGAGATAAAGAGGCAACTCTGAGGAGAAAGTGGGACACTTAATTTTCAGGGATATTTTGAATATGCAAATATTAGCAATTATTAACTAATTTCCATCCACTTCCAGAATTGTTTGCCCTCTAGTAGAGAATCCCAAAGAAACACACGCTCAAGGCCCACTTCTTGATTTATACAATTTTAAAAATATTTTAAAAGCAGGAAATTGTATCTTACAGGTCAATTTTTTTTTTTTAAGGGAAGACCCCTGGAATACCTATTCTGAGGCCTGCATACCCACAGATTTTGTACTAGTATAATTATTTCATTTAGGAATATGATTTACTTTACCTGATAGTTATGCTGATACAACCCCTAGTTTGGATACAGTTAGGGCTTGATTACACTGGCACTTTATAGCACTATAAAGCTACCAGGAGCGCTATAACTCACTACCCGTCCACACTGGCAAGGCACGTAGGGCGCTATAAATCCACAGTTATACCGGTCCTGGTAATCCTCCTTGCCAGAGGATTAACAGCTATAGCATATTGGGTGGTCCGTTTTAGCTCCAGTGTAAATGGGTAGCAACAATACATCGCTTTGAGTGATCTCTGAAACCGCCCCTAAGCTATATAAGCCAATTAAGCCTCTCTTCCCTTTGTTTTGAGCTCGGCTGGAGGAATGCAGAAGTATGTTTTCAGAGCTTAGCTGTAACTCGGCAAATCAACAATGCAAATGTTTACCTTGTGAGCGAGTGTGAAGGAGAAGAGTAGCAGGTTTCACATTTCAAAGACAGTTTGCTGACATGCTCTCAGCATGCCAAAAATCCACTCACTCTCTCCCTCCGCATACACACAACATGCTCCTCCTCATCCCCCTTGTTTGAAAAGCACATTACACCCAGTTGAATGCTAGGATAGCTGCCCATAATGCTCCACTCCTCGAGTCGCTGCAAGCCCTGCAAATGTGGCCAGGCCAGTGCAGTTGTGCTGTGAATGTGGACATACTGGAGCGCTATCCCTGGAGCTGTATCTGAAGGCAGGTATAACCAAAACCACAATAGAGCTGTAAGTGTAAACAAGCCCTTATACTACTACAAAGGTGCCTTCCTGCATGGAAAAAGCTATACCAGCATAAGCACCTTTATACTGATATAACTGCACCTACACTGGTGGGGTTGTACTGCTTTAATTATACTGGTACAGTTAAAGTGGTACAACTTGTGTGTAAGCAATCCCTCAGTGTTTTTGTGCCTCTCTTTCTAATAGTCCTCTCGCTTTTGGTTGGCTGGCTGTGACTCTGACTTTTTTAAATCCATTAATACAGTCACGAAGGAAGGGAAATTTTTAGGGAAGGAAGGGAAACACTTTGTAGCCAGGCATACATATTGACTGATTATCACACCACCTCCCATGTATTATGGATTTCTTATCCTCACTAACTCAATATATTCCCTTGAAAACTAAATACAATTTAAATTAGTTATTCAGTGTCTAGAGATGTGCACAGAACACACAATTTATCTAGCACTATAATAAATGTATCAGTGTCCTTTTCTAAATAGTGTGCAATTGTGATCTACCATAACTAAGTCCTGAATTACAATACTTAGCTATTAATATTATTCATAACAATGAAAACGGTACACAATATATTTTCCATGCTGTGACATTTCAATTTCACATTTCAGTGTGACTTCCATTGCATGCATCCCACGACATGGGTATTAGCCCACGAAAGCTTATGCTTCAATATGTTAGTTACTTTTTAAGGTGCCACAGGACTCTTTGTCACTTCTGCAATTCCAGATTAACAAGGCTACCTCTCTGATTCATTTCAATTTGGTTTCTCATTTTAGCTTCACTCTGTCTGAAGTTTGCTCTTACTAAATCCAGGTGCCCATTTCTTTTTTCAATCTGTTGTATGCAGAATCCTCACTTTATTTTATCCATACACATAAGCGAATGTATTTGCATCATACTTAAAAAAAAAGACTTTATAACTAAAATAGAGATCCTGATTCTCATTTACAGTGTAAAGTGGCCATAACTGTAACTGACACCAATTTAAAGCCTCCTTTACACTGACAAAGGAAAGTAAAGGGACCATTGTGAATGAGAAGTAGGTCCTAATACTTACCTAGAGAGACCAAAATTATATTGAGTCCTTGGTATTGAAGCCCAGCAGTTAGTCATTCATATTTGTTTAAATTTTCTTAGGAATGTTATTAATTTGTTAAGCAGTTGCAGAGTGCTTAGTGCTATAGCAGATAAAGGGAGATTTAGGTACTTAGGGTACGTACGTCTACACTACCCGCCGGATTGGCAGGCAGTGATTTATCTATCGGGGATCGATTTATTGTGTCTAGTGTAGATGTGATAAATTGATCCCCGAGTACACTCCCCATTGACTCCTGTACTCCACCTCAGCAAGAGGCAGAAACGGAGTCAATGGGGAATGGCAGCGGTCGACTCGTCGCCGTGTGGACAGCCAGGTAAGTTGACCTAAGATAGCATAGCTGAAGTCAGCGTATTTGCATACGGAAGTTGCGTATCTTAGGTTGACCCCCCCACCCAGTATAGACCAGTCTGGAGGTGAGATTTATGCCTTTGAAAAATGGCACCCCTGGTGTCTAGCCAAAAACCTTCAAATGAAAAGCAAAACACGATTGCTAAATGCAACACCTGGATAATATGAATACTGAGAAGTTGCTATTAGAAAGCTGATCCGTTGTTCAAAGATTTATCAATTTTAACATTTTTTTTTCATTATTCAAGAAATCTGATGGATGTTCCCCCTGGTTCAAGCTCTGAGGTGCTTTTCAAGAGTTTCTTCCAATCAGAGGGACAAGGAGCATAGAAAGTTCAGTAGGGCTACAGGGTAAGATATTGATTAACTATAGACACTTGTAAGAGTAGTGAGAAGTGTGGCGCATCCATTAATAGATATTCATTGAGAGTGGGAGAATTTAAAAAGTTCATTTGGGTTTAAAACCTTGTGAAGGTTTCAGAGACATTCCTTATACTTCAGATGGGGGAGTACGACTAAAACTGGTAATATCTCTAGAACCAGAATTAATTTAAGTGAGTCCACTGTAGATGTACTCTTTAGTTTAAAATTGTATTCTGTGTTAGTATCTGTCACGGGGTGTATGTACCTCATACTGGCCCAGCAATCCAAGAGTTAATGCATCTACTACCAGCCAATGCTGATTGGCAGCCTTCCAGCAGCTGGGAGGATAAAAGGACTGGAAAGCAGTGGTGGAGTGAGCAGGCTGAAGATAGTCAGCAAGCTGTTGAAAAGCCACTCAGATACAGCACTCTAGCAGGGGACGACTGGACCAGCAAGCTCAGGAACCTACAGAAACCAGGAGTGAAGGGGGGAGGGAGGGGTAGGAAGGAGCTCAGGACATGGCTGGAGTCAAACCCTGATTTGGCTTGCCAAACTTAAGGGCCCCGAGCTGGAACCCAATGGCAGTGGGTAGGACTGGGTCCATCTACCAATCCTCTGAGGAACATTTTGCACAATGTTATTAGCAAAGAGGAGCTGGATGGAAATGGCTCCTCCGTCTTAATTATTATTATACATACCCACCTTTGTAAAGCACTGAGTTCTACAGATGAAAAGCTTTGAGTCAGATACTGGCCAGTGCCTGCCTAGAGGCACAAGGGGGAGGGGAGCATATAAGGAGCTCCCCCTTCTCCTTTTAAGGCCTATGCAGGAGCTGGTCAATATCCTGACAGGTAGCATACTTCCTTCTTCTACCTATATTCTTATGACCACTATGGGCTTGTTCCTTAAAGGTTCCACCGACTCGGAACCAGGACCTGGATGTTCGCAAATGAGAGCTTGGACCATGGTTCTACCATCACCATGCTGCACCAGCTAACGGAGCTCACCAAGCACAGAAGTGGCAATATGCTGCATCCTCTTCAGGAATGGTGCAGCAGGAAATTTAGTGTGTGCTGCCTGGAGCCCCTAGAAGGAAATGAATTTCTAGAATTTGTCCTGAGAACTCCAGGTATTGTGTGACCTCTTTGTGCCACTTCTGTCGCTCTTCACAAGGCAGAATCTTACCCTATTGAAGTTCAAAGTCTTATCCTATACTATAGAGATCTCTGCCTTCCTACACTATATTTAAGTGCTATATAAAACTAAAGTAAGATTTTAGCTGAAGAGGATGTCCTTTACACTGCTGAATGTGGTTATAAATCCATCTTTTCTGAGCACAGAAGATAAATAGCTCATATTTTTTAGATTATTTATTTTCAGAATCTTGTCATTTAAAGACTGAATCACAGGCGACATGGCTGGGAGAGCAGAGAATTCATTAACATCCATCAACACGGGATGCAAGATAGTTTAATCTGCTGGTTGTATCCCAGCTCCTTCACGCGCTTTTGCTAGAGATCAGTTAATGAATTGTACAGAAGTATGATGTTTTGACAGAAAAGGAAGAAAATGGAAACAACTGAAACAAGTTGATGGCAACAAAATGGAACCACTGAATGAGGGGGAAAAATTATGTTGCCCAGTACAGTAATGTATGCAATGTAGTTGTAGCTGTGTTGGTCGCAGGATATGAGAGAGACAAGGTAAGTCTTTTATTGGACCTGTGATGCCGTCTAAAGGGAAGGCGACCGTCTACACTAATATGGTCACCACTTTTATAAAATTGACCGTCTGTACTAAAATGGTCACCACTTTTATAAAATTGTGATATATCTTGTACAAAGTATGCCTTGTGAGGTATCACTGGAAATGAAGTAATCTGATCAGTATGATCATGTTATATTATGTATATTGACATTGTGTGTGGAAGTATGAAATTTTGCTATATGTTTGCAACTTAAACATGTTGCAAGCCTGAGAAACTCCCACAGGTTAGCTCTTCAGGAATTATAAAAGGAGCGGTAAACAAGAGCCCTGCATGTCATTCCCAAAGACCCTTCAAACAGCACATATGCAAAAGGTGAAAACTAGAATTTGCAATTCATATGAAGGACTGATAGCAATGCATGTATGTCCTGGAACAACCTGACCCCATAATGCAGTTGAGATTTTTCCAGAAAAAAAAAGAGTTAAGGTATAAAAAGGGAGAACAAAGACCTCTGACAGCTTTTTTCCTACCCCATCTCTGGACTGGTGAACTCTAACAGGAAATTTTGAATAAAAGGACTGAGGTCCTCACAAACTCTTTGGGCAACCCAGAGAAACTTATAGAAAAACTAGCAGATTTAACATCCCTACTATTATTTTATCAATATCATACCAGGCACCGTGTCAGGACCACCGTCTGTTTGTGGCTCAAAGCATGTCTCTCTCATCAACAAATTGGTCCAGTAAAAGATATTACCACACCCACCTTGTCTGTTCAATACAGTAATGGTGGTTACATGATATAATCCTGCCCACTCATTGGTGCTGCTCTGGCAATTCTTGCTTGTGATTTCATCATAGCAATAACTGCAGCTAAGAATATATTATTTAGGAGAGTAATAGGATTTTGTACAGATTTAAGACTTACCTTTTTAAATATTGTATTTTGGTTTTAGAAAACCAAAACACAACTTCTACAGTTTGAATAATATTGCCATTGTGCAGACTAATTAGTATTTTCAAATCTTTAAATATTAAGAGAAAATTTCTGAATGTATTGTTTCTTAATCTAAATACACTGCATAATAGGCACTGCATTGTTGATATCGAGATTTGCATTTGGTTCAAACATCTTTTTATAGTATCTCCATAATATTCACATCATCACCTGCTTTTGACGCACACATACAACATTAGTAGTCATTAATAGAGTAGGTAAATCTTAAGATATTTGTTTATGTGAAGCTTCAATTCAATCCCATCTAGAAATGCTATATGTAGTTTGGGGGTAATATAAACATAACATAAGAACGGCCATACTGGGCCAGACTAAAGGGCCATCTAGCCTAATTTCCAGTCTTCTGACATTGGCCAATGCCAGATGCCCCAGGGGAATGAACAGAATAGGTAATTATCAAGTGATCCATCCCCCGTCTCCCATTCCCAGCTTCTGGCAAACAGAAGCTAGGGACAGCACCCCTGCCCATTCCAGCTAATAGCCATTAATGGACCTATCCTACACGAACTTATCTAGCTCTTTTTTGAACCCTGTCATAGTCTTGGCCTTCACAACATACTCTGGCAAGGATTTCCATAGGTTGACTCCATTGTGTGAAAAAATTCTCTCTGACAGAATACATACCCAGAAGGTGTGTGGATTACATAAACCATGTGGCCAACTCTGTAGCTAAGTTGGAGCATGGGGATATGAAAGTAATTTGACTTCAGAACTGAACCTGGATATCTTTGTGAAAGAATTCAAAAGACCTTATCCAAGATGACCTCATCTTTACTTTCATGAACAGCCTTAACATTACACAGCACTTTCATGTTCTAATCTCTACTTCTATATTTCTGAATCTTTGAATTTTTGAATACTTAAATATTTGTTACACTGAACAATCCCACAAGAAAAATAGGATACATAGCTATTTCATAAAAATAAAGTTTGAAAAAAGGCTTTTGACCGAGTCTGCTTTTTCCACTAAGTACATGAACTTCTGAAGGCAGGCAAAACTGCCCTTCTTGTGAAGCAGTCTGCCCCTCATCAATGTCCTAGCTACAGGGCTGCTTATGTCTCTCTCATGAGATTCAGTGGGACCCTTTCCCCTTCCTCCTCCATGTGGGGAACTGTAGCATGGGCTCAGAAGGGGTGGACTACAGAAACCCAAAGACCTTTAAAATTCCTTTTCTAAAACAGCAAGATACATGCAGCTGTAGGTGCTTTCCTGCCGCATAATCCTATTCATATTCAAAGAAGCTACAGAGGGTCTATGGATATGAGAGTGGAGCTCTCTGGGCCAGATTTTGCCTTCACATACATGCACAACTCCCATCAAGAAAATGGGAAATGCATGCCTGTTTTAAGGTAGAATTTGGCGCTTTGTTTGCTGGCTCTCTGGAAGTCATTAAAATGACTTTTACACATGACTACCCTGCCAAACGATAAAACAAAACTACCAACACATTGTTTATCTATTATTCTCCCTTTCCATTATGGAAGTGTCGTCCTTTAAAAGGATAAAAACTAAAAAATTTATGTCAGTAGTTCCTTCCAAGCTGCTGCTCTCTTCTGATCATTTTAACTGACTGCTGCAAGTACAGAACTTTAGACCCAAGGAGTCTATAATGTAATCAGTTTCATCCAGCTGATGCAAATCAGATTTACCCAGTTGGTGGAAAGGAACAAATGAAATGGATCCCAATTCTCACAAGTAATGACAATGCATTTCCGGGAGCTTATTTGCCAGAAATTGAATCTCAGCAGCTTGCTGCAGCTTTATTGTTATATTGCTTTGTTGTGATTAATTTCCTAGTCAAGTGTGTGGCCGCACTACACACAACACCTAGAGTTAATTTTCTAGTACATTTTTAATATTAATGCCCTTTAATGGAACCTTTTGAAAACTCAACTTCACTAATGGAGAAAATCCATAAGTAGCTGACTGAATGCAATTTAGCAGATTTAAACAAACATCAAATTCATAGATTCCAAGGCTAGAAGGGACCGGTGTGATAATATAGTCTGACATGTAACATAGGCCATAGAATTCCCCAAAGTAATTCCTAGAGCATATATCTTAGATACACATCCCATCTTAATTTTAAAATTGCCAGCTATGGAGAATCCACCACAACCTTTGCCAAATTGCTCCAGTGGTTAATTACCCTGTTAAAAATTATGCCGGATTTCCAGAGACAAGGGGAGGTACTATTTTTTATTGGATCATCTTCTGTTTTTGCCATCTGAATTTGCCTAGTTTCAACTTGCAGCTGTTGAGTGATTACACTTTTCTCTGCGAGACTGAAGAGCCCATTATCAAATATTTGTTCCCCGGTTGGTACTTATAAACTGACCTTCTCTTTATTAAGCTAAACAGATAGATTCAAGGAGTCCAATCACTATAAGGTATATTTTCTAATCCTTTAATCATTTCTGTGCATCTCTAAGGCTTGCTTAGGAACTGGCTTGACGTATTTAAGAAACATTCTTTTTTCCTTAGTAGATGTTCAAAATGGGATCTTAGTACCTCATCTGTGCAAGCTCCAGCTAATATTAGTTTATTTTAAAATGTAAAATTATGAGTATCACATCAGTTATGTCAACTGAGTGTGTGTGGCTGCCATCAACTCCACCCCCACTCACTTTTTCATGATGAGAAAACAAATGATCTGCTCTGGAGTTTAATACTTTTATACTTGTGAAAGATGCTGGTCTGAGAACTAGAGGACTTCTATCTTCATATCCACAGAGCAGCATGAGCAAGACCAGAGCAAGCTTCCGCGCACTGCCTTATGAATGTGCCAGAACCCAGTCCAGGAGGAAAACCTCCTCGGAGGCAACATGATGGTTCAATGCCTATTCCCATCCATATTTCTACTGAGACTGCCAACAACAGTGCTTGCTGTGGAGGCTTGCCAAGAGCCATGTACTGCAAGAGACAATCCTACTTTTGACTCGGTTGTCCTGTATATCATGTTAAAGCTGATTTGGCCCACCGAGTGGGCTATCAGGATGTAAGACTGAATATGTGATGTTTGCACCTCCTGAGATGTATTCCTGAACTGCAAAGTGATAATCTGACTCTTTACCATACATGTGCTATCTGCCAACCACTCTGCTCCTGCTCCACAGCATGTACTGTCTTCACAGCTGAGCAGGAGCAGAAGAGATGGCAGATAGAGAAGAGGTGGCTGATGGCCTTTTTTCCACTCAGCAATGGCATCATCAGCCCTTGCCATGCTTCCACTCCACTGAGAGTGGTGGAGTTCTGTCACTATTGAAGAAGCTGAGGATCACAGGACATGGCAGAGACAACTAACATCTCTGCCTTCCAACCTGTTGCCAGTCGCTCCCCTTCATCTGTGGAGTCTCCAACCCCACTGGGATCTGAGAGAGAAAGTCTTTGGGAGAAGAGAGAGCGGGGATAAAACAACTCCTCCAGCCCTAACCCTTAATAGGGAGGGAGGGAGAGAGAGAGAGGCAAATAAAATTGCTCCACATTTTAGAATCTAAATGGTGGTAAGTATAATTATGGGGGTGTAGATCTAAACTGTGTACATTTCACCAAGGCATGCAGTCTGTGTTATAACCCTCGCCTTGATTAGATTTGTTCAAGCAAACAAAGTTAGTAATTAGAGGTCACCAGATTGGTGAAGATTGTAATTAAGGTTCTTCAAAAAAAAGTTATAATTAATCATTCATTAAACTTAGGCTATAAAGCCCTAGAAATAGCCAAGAGGGATTGGAAATTCTAGCATCAGCACCTCACTGCTTCAGTGTCTTGTGGCACATCTACTATGCAGCAACAGGAGCAGCAGATTTCAGCTGTTTGAAGACAAAAATATTGTATTATTGCTATTTACATTAAAAGAAATGGTGGATTGCCTCTCAACTGGTCACACAAATGCTTGTGTACGCACATGTATATCTGGTAAAAATCAAACATAATGGGTTTATTGTGTCTAAATTGTGTCTTGGTTAGTTAATTTCCTTATGGAAGATCTCCTGACCGCTAGTTTCCATAGATTTTTAGAAGCAAATGACTAATAAATATTTTTACATGGAGGTAGGGGCAATGGACACAAATAAGAGTTTACATGGCTTGGGCTTGGTTCCGGATTTGTCTATTATGTGTTTCTCTCTCTCTACTATAATTATTGTCCTGTGCCTGTGCTGGCAAAATTTGTAATACAATATTGTCTAAAACCAGAAAGTGTTTAGCTTTTCAATTTTGTGCAGCCATACTTGCATGCATTTTCACACTGTCAGAGCTCACAAGCTAAGCAGAGCTTGGCTAAATTGCTGCTTGGACAGGAGGCCTCTTCAGAACACTTATGTGCAACAGGGAATGTGCTGAGGATTCAGTAGGCAGCGCTCTTCTTTTGTTCACAAAACCACCACCCCACCACCCCCCCGCACCACATACAACAACAAACAAAACATTCTTTAGGAGATCCTGGATCGTGCTGTATAGATATAGCGACACTATTATCAGACAGTAATAGAAGCAGCAATCTCCCCTTAAGCATCTGAGGAAGCATGAGAAACACGATCTGCAGCAGCTGCTGCTCTAGATTAAAAAGTTTTAGGCAAGATGCAGTAAACTTCCTTAATTAACTCCATCTTCAAAAGTAATTTTAGTCTCCCGCTACGGCTAACAGCGTGTTCAGTGAAGTGTAGGTGCCCTCTTTAAAGTCTTGTTACTGCCAAGCCCCTCTACTGGAATGTACATTGTACAGCCTGAGACACCAGACCTGCAAGAAGGCCAACATGGACACTCCACTTAGAAGGGGGTAGTGCAGTCAGGGCCGGCTTCAGGCACCAGTGCTCCAAGCCTATATAGTCAATCCATTGTGAATGTCCTAGCAGCCTTCAGTCAATGTGTGAGGTTGTGTTTTACTTCCTGCCTTTATGGGGAGCTGGAAATGGAGTTTTAGTCTAAGCCCGGGACAAGAAAAACAGCTACCAGTTTACAACCTGACAGGTGTCTCCTGGAGTAGGGCTACCAGATAGCAACTCTGAAAAAAGTGACAGGAATGGAGAGTAATAGGCACCTGTGTAAGCCCCACAAAACAGGACTGTTCCTTTAAAAACAAGACATCTTGTCACCCTATCCTGGAGTCATCTGTGACACCATTTTACACAGTTCTGAACTAAGATGAAAACAGACAAGAGATAAAACTAAAACTGATCAGAAGAGTTACAGTATTACTTCTAACTAGGGCTGTCAACTAATCGCAGTTAACTCAAGCAATTAACTCAAAACAAATTAACTTGATTTAAAAATTAATTGTAGTTTTAATCATACTGTTAATAATTTTTAAATGTATTATAAATATTTTGGAAGCTTTTCGACATTTTCCAATATATTGATTTCAATTACAACATTGTATACAAAGTGTTCAGTGCTCACTTTATATTTTTGATTGCAAATATTTGCACTGTAAAAAAGATAGAAGAAACAGTATTTTTCATTTCACCTCATACAAGTACTCTAGTGCAATCTCTTATCATGAAAGCACAACTTACAAATGTTGATTTTTTTTGTTACATTGTTGCACTCATAACCAAAACAATGTAAAACTTTAGAGCCTACAAGCCCACTCAGTCCTACTTATTGTTCAGCCAATTGCTAAGACAAAAGTTTGTTTACATTTATGGGAGATAATGCTGACTGCTTCTTCCTTACAATGTCACCTGAAAGTGAGAACAGGCATTCACATGGCACTTCTATAGCCAGCGTTGCAAAGTATTTACATGCCAGACATGCTAAACATTTGTATGCCCCTTCATGCTTTGACCACCATTCCAGGAGACATGCTTCCATGTAGAGGAAGTGTTGCAAATTTATTTTTCCAACGGTGCTTGGGTGGGAGAAGAATGGAGAAGCATTTGTCCAATAACAGGTACTATGATGTTTCCATGTCAACCACAGAAATATATTAGGCATGATGGTGGTCTCAGTCACACAGATACAAATCAGGAGTAACGTCAGTGAAATCAGTGGTGTAAGATGGATGTAAGAGGATCCACTGTGGTTTGAGGCCAAAGACCATGATATAACTTTTTTAAAAAATGACTCATCTATAATCAACTTGTAACGTAATAGCATTCATTGTTCTGTAAGATGAGAAATGTTTACAGAGCCTGTGCAGCTTTTATCAGTAACAGTGCATTTTCAGTGGCAATATGGAACGTATAAATGGGATACAGAGAATTGCTTCTCATACTAAGAATCACAAGGCAGATACTGTCAGTCCCTAGAGTAAAGAACCTGGACAGTTGTGCTACTAATTATGTACCACTAGCCAGAAATTTCATCTGCAGGTACAGTATGTATTAATATCTTGACTAAATTCTGCAGAGCTGTGGAAAAATTGTCAGACCAGGATAAATGAGTGGAAAAAATAAAACTAAAACACACCACCTCTTGACTTTGCTCTTTCCTTGACCAGCAAACCTTGCTTTCCACCCCAACCTCTTTTTTCAGAGGTACTCCATCTAATCTGTACTTCTTCAAATATTCTACACTGTTGTGAGCACTGTATGTTGCTGGAAATATTTTAGAGATTCTGTCTGAATTAGCTTAACACACAATTGTGACACTTTGAGGTTTGGGTAAAGGTGTATTGAAGGACACTATTGTGGAGACGGAAATTGTCTAAAGCGTGCCTAAGCCCATGAACATGTTGCTGTATTAAGGCAATTCTTCATTGAACAAATCACATGAATGGCCAGAAGCTCCTTGATAAAGGACCTGCTAGGCACATAACACTTTAACGAAGATACTCCTATGCCGTCAGCATAGTTAATCCACCTCCTGGATTGACATGAGAGCTTCTCCTGTTGACATAGTGTTATCTATATAGGGGGTTAAGCCAGTATAACTACATCACTCGGGAGGAGTGCAGGGGGATTTTTCACACCTGCAAGCAATGTAGTTATACTGATATACGTCTGTAGTATAGACTTGACCTTAGTTTCCCAGATCTGAACAAGAGCTCTGTGTACTCTCAAAAGCTTCTCTCTCATCAACAGAAGTTGTCTAATAAAAGATATAACTTCAGCCATCGTCTCTCTCTAATATCCAGGGACTAACATTGCTACCGCTATGCTGCATATTGCAATATATATTATTTTGGTCACAAGGATGACTATTTTACCAGTTCATGTGCACTTCTGTATTTCTACCCTCTCTTAGGGCTTAATGGTACAAAGGGTTGAATAACCTTAACGCTCATTGACAGCATTGAGACAATCTAGGGAAAGGGTGGCTAGCTCCACATTTTTGCTCCTGGCCTCTAGCTGACCTAATAATGGCACCTATACACATTCCCATGGGCTATCTCTGAATAATTGGTGCACTGTGTGTGTATGTGCGCGCTCGTGCTCGCTCTGCATGGGACTGGGTCTAGCTAGAAAACAAACACAATTAATACTCCTAGTGCCTATTTATGTGCAATAATTTTGGAGGCCATTTACATACTGAAACAGAGTTTAGTCCATTTCATAAACATGAAACAATCACAGTAGTTAAATTTTGGAATGTAACCTATCAACTTCTAATTCCCAATTCATGCTGGAAGAACCCAACAGCATAAAAGAAAACAAGCAAGAATGACACTGGCGTTGCCAGTTACATTACCCAGGCATTCACATGGAAACATTTTCATTACAAGACTCTTCCCTGACCGTGCTTAATTTGAAACCATTTCTTCTCAAGAGGAAGTGGCTAGTTATCAGACTACCTCTGAAGCCCTAAGACTGATTTTAAAGATGATGTATTGTTGATTGCAGATCTTTCCCCCCCACACTCCGGAGAATAACTTCATAAAAATCGCTCATTAAATTCCTGCGATAAGGAATAACCACATCCCCACCCTTCTTCTACTTGCAGATAATTAACAGTTGGCTCTTAGAGTCAGTATTATGGATCAATTCCATCACTTATAGCCTATACTTTATCTACACTGGAGGTTCATCCCGATTTCAACCATAAAAGGCCACCAATGTAGCTGGATTGGTGCAAACTCCTCATGTAAACAGGCAAAACTATTATTTTCATGAGTGGAATTTATCCCTGCTTGAAACTGTGTTACTATAATGTACTTGTAGTACCTACGAGCCCTAGTCATAGACTGGGATCGCAGTATGCGAGGTGCTGTACAAATGCAGAACAAAATGATTGTTCAAGCTGTATGGATGTAAATCAGACCTATAACCCTTTACTCTGTTTTCTTTAGAGGATTTGTTCTTATACAGTCACGCTAGTGGTTAGCCACAAAGGGCTGAAATCGGAACAAATCCCCAGTGGACACAAGGTGCTAGTGTGGCGTAGCTATGTAGTGGTATTCTCTTTGGAGAAAGGAGTTTAAGAAAAAAAGAGACTCTTGATCAGAGGGCTCTAATCAGAACTTCCGAGCTACAAACTCTCAAGTTTTGGAAATGACCAAACTTAGTTTGGTCATCCTTAAAAATCTGGCAGTTGGTTTGGACACATTATCTTAGTGTATGTAACATACCCCACAGCAAATATAGGGAATATTGCAAATACTAAGGTTATCACATCCCTTTAAGGCAAAACTGGCAGACTAATGTGGTGATGGGCACGTTGTAAATACATTCAATAAATTCTATAGAGAGTCAAATTTGGCATCTGGGTCCCCATTTCTATAATGAGCCAATACAAAAGATACAATCATCTCCGTTCCAAACTTCGAAGGTGGATCTGAATATCTCCATTTATAGTAAGAAAAAGAAAGCTAGTTAAGTGCTTCTTTTATGTGCATAAACAGAATCTAAGCTTGCTGGATCAGCACACTATTCACTCATAGAGAGAGAGGAAGCTTCTAAGTCCCTTGAGTGGTTCAGTTTGTCTGGTTGCCTGACAACTTTTGAAACGCAAGAACCACAAATCAGCTGTGATGACATTCCAAAGAATTTGAAG
This sequence comes from Dermatemys mawii, assembly GCA_007922305.1. Classification (NCBI taxonomy): domain Eukaryota; kingdom Metazoa; phylum Chordata; order Testudines; family Dermatemydidae; genus Dermatemys; species Dermatemys mawii. The sequence goes on from ML677386.1 coordinate 4,369,372, forward strand.
GGTATTCAAACAGCCTAGACAACTGGATTAAGACCATTTCCTTAGCATTCCTCCCCCTACCTAGCTGTAGATATATATTTTAGTGAAACAAATGAACAGTAAGATTAAGTGAACTAGTGGTGAAACATTTGCCACTATGTAAAGAATATAAAGAACTTATGTTATAATTAGTTTCCCCATATTAGATATTAAAAAGTTATATTAGATATTAAAAACAGAGCAATTTGGATTGACTTAAAAATCTACAATTTTTACTGTCTAGTTCTTGAATTTAATAACTCAGCACTACTTATAACTTCACTATATACATGAGTTGTCCACAAAGAATATACAAGCATGACTAACTTTGACATGGTTTCATTTGTTAACTGGATGTCTGAATGTACAGTGTGTTTCTCTACTGACAAATTGCCTTTGCAGAAAGTGCCAAGGCAAATATTTTTTCATGTTTTCACATATTTTGCTCTCAGGCCAACTGGAGGCTATGTTTAAAGTCTTCAGACTTTACTGAATTCTGAATATTTGCAATTGTTTGGCTCCATGCACAGCTATGTCTGTATTAGGAATTTTTCACCTTTTCTAACACTAGTTCAGCAGCATGAGTATCAGCAGTGTTGGGTACCACAGTGTAGGCTCTTTCTCTCCAGCAGCTGTTTTCAACTCTATATCAGTTAAACTTGATCTGAGCTGGTTTAGTTGATATGTTATGGAAAATGACTATTGGAACCAGCAAGTTGTCTATACAAGGGCTCCCAATGTTGTGAACAGCACTGCAATGGTGGCACTCCTTTATAAATATCCCTTATGGTAGGCAATGCTCGCACCTATGGGGCTAAAAGGGAAGTGGGGCAAAATATTGAGTTTTCTGTTTAAAGAAATAGGTAGCTTCCATATTTACAAAATTATCCTCTGGCATTTGGAGAGGTGGAGGGCTGGTGAGCTGCAGGCTGAACTGACTATGGTTTATGATGATTAGTTTATGTCTCTCTTGTTTATTATGACAGATCAGAACCCAACTTAACCTCCCCCTGAAGTGAATATCTTCCCCTTGATTTAACTGGGGATGGGATTGGTGCATAAATTGATATGCTAATTATCTTCATTTTATATTGAAAAGAAAATATGGGGATGGATTGGACAGGTCTTTTAATTGAGGTTTTTTGTCTCAGGATGTTTGTAAAAATAAACATCCCTACAACATGAGATTTGCATTAACAATTTAAATATGAAAAAATTATACAAAATGGCATGAACTCACTTTGACTAAAGTTCATATCACAGAAAGCTCACCCATTCCATTTCTTAGCCTTTACTGGGCCCCTAGACACTAAAATAATTTTACCAGAAATATGGTAATTTCAGGCAATGGCTTTGAGAGATCTTACTAAATTACATTCACGTATCATTGTGGGGCTGGGCTGGCATGTAATTCAATTATAGAGAGACACCACAGCCCTCCAGGAGCTAAGAACAGTTGGGGAAGATTAGCTAAATTTACTCAGGTTGCAACACCTCCAGAGAGGTACCACCACTTGGAAAGATTTGCATATGCTGTATCAAAATAAATTCTACAGAGACCAACAGACAAAGAAAACATTTTGTGATAAATAGCCGGAGTTTAAATTGATTCAGGGCCTTCTTTCTGATCCAGCAAACAGACAGGACCTTCTGTCCAAGATGGGGGATGGATGCAATCCTTAGGGAAGGGTTAGAAGGACTGACACCTGCCAGAGCCCAGGGGCTCTAAGCTATTTAGTTTGTGTGTATGTTTTTATTGCTTGTAGTATGTTTTTGCTGTAATGCTTGCTTAGAAAGAATTGTGTGGCAACTTATAACTGTGGGCAATTATGTGGTTAATTACATTTGAAGAGTAAGAAAAGTGCAGATGCTGGCCTGGTTAGGCAGTCTGGCCCCCTGGGAATAATTGCGTAGGCAAGGAACTGTTCAGCTTAGAAAAACCCCAGTCAGGAGGAAGAAAGATGGGATCTCTGCTCAAGAGAGAGGACAGCTGAGGAGCTGGGAGCCTCAAGTGGATGCCCTTGCTGGACTATGAAGGGTGAAATACAGGTTCAGTTGCTCTGAACTCTGACAAGCTAGTCTGACTCAACAAGAAGGTATGGTCTTGATGCAGGAAATATTTTGCAAAATTCTATGGTTTGTGTTATGCAGGAAGTCAAACTAGATCATAATTGTCTCTTCTGGCCTTTTAAAATAAACCTATGAAAGTCTTTTCTCCACTTAATTGTCACTGAAAGCCAACAGGTCAAATTCTGCCCTCCGATACTTGCTAATAACGTACGGAAATAAATGAGACAGCAGCATACATCTTAGGACAGAGGTTAGCCAAGTGCTTATATTGTCAATAAAAATAAACCAAAATGAGTTAAAATTGATGATATTCTGTAAAACTTTGTAATGCAGCTTGACAATCAATTCAATAGAGCAGTCAGAAGCAAGTTATAACAAAAAACCAAAGATAGACTCATAGAATATCAGGTTTGGAAGGGACCTCAGGAGATCATCTAATCCAACCCCCTGCTCAAAGAAGGACCAATCCCAGCTAAATCATCCCAGCCAGGGCTTTGTCAAGCCTGGCCTTAAAAAACCTCTAAGAAAGGAGATTCTACCACCACCCTAGGTAATCCATTCCAGTGCTTCACCACCCTCCTAGTAGAAAAAGTTTTTCCTACTATCCAACATAAACTTCCCCCTCTGCAACTTGAGACCAGTACTCCTTGTTTTGTCATCTGGTGCCACCGAGAACAGTCTAGATCCATCCTCTTTGGAACCCCCTTTCAGGTAGTTGAAAGCAGCTATCAAATGCCCCTTAACTCTTCTCTTTTGTAGATGAAACAATCCCTGTTTCCTCAGCCTCCTTCGCATAAGTCATGTATTCCAGCCCCCGAATCATTTGTTACCCTCCACTGGATTCTTTCCAGTTTTTCCACATCCTTCTTATAGTGTGGGGCCCAAAACTGGATACAGGACTCCAGATGAAGCCTCATTAATGCCAAATAGAGGGGAATGATCACGTATCTCGATCTGCTGGCAATGTCCCTACTTATACAGCTCAAAATGCTGTTAGCCTTCTTGGCAACAAGGGCACACTGTTGACTCATATCCAGCTTCTTGTCCACTGTAACCCTAGGTTCTTTTCTGCAGAACTACTGCCTAGCCATTCGGTCCCTAGTCTGTAGCAGTGCATGAGATTCTTCCATCCTAAGTACAGGACTCTGCACTTGTCCTTGTTGAAACTCATCAGATTTCTTTTGGTCCAATCCTCTAATTTGTCTAAGTTCCTCTGTATCCTATCCCTATGCTCCAGTGTATCTACCACTTCTCCCAGTTTAGTGTCATCTGCAAACTTGCTGAGGGTGCAATTCACGCCATCCTCCATATCATTAATGAAGATATTGAACAAAACCAGCCTCAGGACTGACCCTTGGCACAATCCGCTTGATATCGTCTGTCAACTAGCCATAGAGCCACTGATCACTCCCCGTTGATCTAGCCAGATTTCTATCTACCTTTTAGTCCATTCATCCAGCACATACTACTTTAACTTGCTGGCAAGAATACTGTGGTAGACTGCATCAAAAGCTTTCCTAAAATCAAGGAATAACACGTCCACTGCTTTGTCCTCATCCACAGAGCCAGTTATTTCATCATAGAAGGCAATTAAGTTAGTCAGGCATGACTTGCCCTTGGTGAATCTATGTTGACTGTTCCTGATCACTTTCCTCTCCTCTAAGTGCTTCAGAATTGATTCCTTGAGGACCTGCTCCATGATTTTTCCAGGGACTGAGGTGAGGCTGACTGGCCTGTAGTTCCTTGGATCTTCCTTCTTCCCCTTTTTAAAATACTTTGTAATGTGTTTCACTGCATCTACTCAAATTCAGTCATGAAAACAAGCAACTCCCACCTGAATTCAGTAATGCATCTAACATATTACATTGCAAAAAACGTTGATGAAATAATTGTATGAATGACAGGAAAAAATACAGTATGCATTTCTTCATTTTTCTTCAGATTGCAAAAATAATTTAAATGAGACTGTTATATTCAAGGGAAATAAAAAAAAATCTATGAACATTATTCGAGGTGGGGTTGCTAGTGGATTGTCATGTGATGCCTGTGACCATAAATTTCATGATTTCTCTGTTTCAGGGGGGAAAGTCATGTAATGTGCATATGTTAAATGACCATATAAATAAAATTAAATTGGGCATACATATTTTATTAGGATGATTTACCACTCGAACACACTACTAAGGAAATTGGTGGATTCTTCATCTCTTGATGTCTTCAAATCAAGACTTAATGCCTTTCTAAAAGATATGTTTTCTTCAAACATGTTGTTGGGCTTAATAGAGGGGTAATGGCCTGTGGTATATAAGAGGTCAGACAAGTTAATCTGTGCCAATGGTACTTTTTGTACTTAAATAAAATAGGTGAGTCTATTTACATGGTTAACTTTTGACATCCATGTTTGAAATTTCAGGCTAAAATTTTCAAGTATTTTTAATATTCCTCGTGGTTTAGGAACCCCCCCCCCATCCATATTACTAAAACCAGTTTTTCCCTTTCAAACTAAAGCAAAACTTCCCCCCGCCAACAGTGTCAGCTCCTTAAATTCCACAGCCATCCACAAATCAGTTTCTTTCAAGGTAGTCCATCACTAATAAATGTAGAAAATGACTTGCTTCTCTTTGGAAGGACACAGATAATCTTAAATTGAGCTGGTTGAGAATGATTTATTGAAGGAAAAAGTAGTTTTCACTGAAAAAAAATCTACTTTTTCACTAAAAGAAATCATGGATTTTACTAAAAAATGTTGGATTTTCCATCAGGAAGAGCAAAATGAAATATTTAGTTTCAGGTCTGTTTGCCTCGAAATATTTCATTTTGTTGGACTGACCTGAAAAGTTTCACTCAGCTCTGTTGTTAGTAAAGACAAATCATTAACATCTGAAAACCCAGCACATCTCAGAGAAGGCGTCAATATATGATGGATCACCACAAGATTTTTTATTCCAGCTAACTAAATCATTTTTACTTAACAGTTATGTCATTTTATTCCTGGTAATGGAGAAGGACTTCACTTTGGTACCTCCAATTATTGAGCATTGGAGTAATGTAGTTAAACTGAACAAGGATTCCTCAACAGTTTGTCTCTTCATGCCAAAAGGAGTCACTTTCTGTACTGCTATAGCAAAAGAGATCTGCTGTTCTGCTATTGAATTCAGCTGGCTGCACTATTCAAATCTGTCATGTTACCAAAGACTTATTTGGGCAAAAAAAAAAAACACAAAATGCATTTTAGAATGACTCAGAGGCACCAGACAACACAATGGAATTTTTATTAAAATGACAGAGGCTGTGTGGAGCCATAGGAAATTACAATTAAGGACACCAGTAGTCTTGATTTCTAGACTAAATATTCTACACAGTGAGTCTCTTTTGTATTTATGATGGAAATGTTATTTAATTTCAATATGCTTGTTGTCTCCTAGAGATTGTGGAGCAAAGTAATAGTTGAAGTTACTCCAACTATATTATTCAAAAGCCACTAATTTTAGAGATAGGTTCAATAATTAAAAATCAAAGGGCCAAATCCTGCAGCCCTGTTTCCCATGAGTAGCTACACTTTATCAAATGACCCCGCTAATAAATACTGGAGCAACTTGTGGTCTCTAATGAACAGTTTTTTTTTCAAAATGTGATGCAGACTATAGTAATGTTGAAATGGTGAGTTATAAGGCATCAAGATTGATAGTGAAGTCCTCTCCTTACACACAGTACTTGGCTATAAAACTTGAAGGTTAGATTAATGGTTCATTTTCTCACCGGTACAATTTTATTTTGGAGACAGAAGTCCTCTATTTATCCCCAGAGTTGGTACAGACATGAGATGCAGCAGCACAAGTTACCCCACATTACGCTTCCAGGATACCTCAAGTCAACCATGATCTGCAGAGACCACCTGGAGAGGAGAACTCATTATTCAAGACCATTTGATTAATCCTTGGCCTGTCTGCTGAAACTTGAGAATGCTAATGCCATTTGTGGTAACCATTGTGCAAAATGGAAGCTTGACATGGTTAACAGTTCATAGACCGCAATGTTTCCTAGATATGTAATTTTTCTTTTATTCCAGGCACAATAGTTAAAGGCCCATGACTGATCTTCATATGAACTTAGTGCCAAGGCTATTCTGTATCATAACTTCAAGAAAATGATTGAACACAAATGGCACCCTGACTCAAATTCAATGCAAATCTAAACATCTTACTGAATTCATACATTCTCATTTAACAGTACTATCATACAATCATAATTCCAGCAAGTCCTCTGAAGCAGTCAAATCATTCCTGGAGGCTTATTAATTTTGGCTATTCTAGCTCTTTAAATTTCCATTCTGCAACGTTCTTGGGTTTCTTAAGATTCTAATGACTGTTTTATCACTTAGGTTTTTATCTCGTTAGGTTTTTGACCTTTAGGCTCCTATGATGTAGTTTTGACCTTACAGGGGTTTTTCTTTCGGAAAGAGAAGAATGGAGTTTGAGAATTTCTAAGATAACACAAAGAATAGAAGCAGAGCCACTGCAGTGGAAGAGACAAGGGGGAGTTTGCCCCTGGCCTTTCATTTGAAAGAGCTCCCAGATCAAACTGCCTTATGACCTCGTGCCAGGGCTGGCTCCAGGCACCAGTGTAGCAAGCTGGTGTCTGGGGCGGGAAGCGGCGGAGAGTGGCATTCCGGGGGCTGACAGGGCAGCGCCACCATAAGACAGAATTGTGTTGAGCTGCCGCATGTGTGCTGCCGAAGAGGGAAAAGCAGCAGCTTAATGATCTTCCCTCCTCCACTAAGCTGTCGCATAAGTGCTGCCGAAAGTCGCTTTTCCCTCTTCGGCTGCAAGCCTGCGGCAGCTCTACCATCATCCCTCTTTAGCTGCTTGGGGCGGCACATAAGGTAGAGCCAGGCCTGCCTGGTGCCCAGATCACAGCATAATTCAGGTCTGACCTGGGTGCCCCTCAGTCATGACATGCCTGAATGCTGCTGTGATATCACATAACAAGGTGCAATGCCCAGAGCCAGGCCCAGCCTGGTGAAAACAGAGCTACTGTGGCAGGGTGTATGGTGTGGGCTTGTATTCTCAGCCCCCTTCCTGAATGCCCCACTCAGTGGAATTTTTTTTTTTTTTGGAAAGGTGAGGGCCTCATTTTCAAATTGTAGTCCCAGGGCCCCCCAAATCTCTGTGCAGCCCTGAAGAGAAGAAGTGTCCTGGTTTTAAGATTAGCAATGTTGTTATCTAAGGGCTCAATCATGAGAAGTGTTGGAGTGCCTCCTGTAAGGTGCCCAGCACCCTTCATTTCCACTGATTTCAGTGCTAGTGGAGAACACTCCAAAACTTGCAGGAAGTACTTAGGATCACACAGGTTTGGGTATTATAAAACAAGTCTCATTTTTACCCTGTGCATAGTCACCTCTTTATTAATAATAATCTAAATAGAAGAGAATGCACTACAATATATTCTTGGAAACTAACAACTTAAGTATCTAGTATACTAACAACTGTCTAGTATCTAGTATACTAGATATACTAACTAGTATACTAGATACTAGATATACTAGATAGATCTAACAGAAGTGGCAAAGAGTCCTGTGGCACCTTAAAGACTAACTAAAATTTTAGAGCATAAGCTTTCGTGGGTTAATACCCACTTCGTCGGATGCATGTATTAACCCACGAAAGCTTATGCTCTAAAATTTTAGTTAGTCTTCAAGGTGCCACAGGACTCTGTCACTTCTGCAATTCCAGACTAACATGGCTACCCCTCTGATTCTAGATAGATCTAGTATATTAACAACTATCTAGTATCTAGTAGACTAACAACTTTAGCATCTAGTAAGGAAATGTCATTTTACATCTGTGACACTGCACAATACACATGCCACTTCAACTAAGTCTGATGTTACTTGAAACAATATGACACTATGTTCCCTATTCATTGCTAGAGAATACTTCTTTCTAGACGTGGATTATTACAGTATCTGCAAATGGAAAGTGTTCTGCTTTTCAAAGACAAGAATGTTTAAGAAGTACTATATTTTGACACTATTTCTAGTTCAGAAACTATTTTTAGATGATGGAAGAGATAATTACAAGAATAACAGAAAGTGGTTTTGTATCAGCCACTACTGCTATGATTGTGTAGTTAGCGCCTTATACTTCTTTTTGGTTTTTCTGTATAGCTTTACCTAGAAAGAATAGTTAGTTGTAACAGTCTGCTTTGAGTATTACGGAGTGGCAGCAGCCTTTTGAAGTCCAGACACTATGCAGAAAAACATGAGTTTGTTGCTGACCTGAAGATAGTGTGTTATGAGAGTTTATTTAAATTTTTGCATAGCAGTCACAGAATGAGAATTTGGTAGGTTAGTTAAATTTATGCTGAAGAAAAAATATTTCTATATAAAAGAAAATAGAATGTAACAGCACCAAATCACCTTATCTGTTGGGGTTTTCATAGTCAAATCTTCCAGTTTTCCATATGTAAACAAGTATCAGAGGGGCAGCCATGTTAGTCTAGATCCACAAGAACAATGGGGAGTCTGGTGGCATCTTAAAGACTGACAGATTTATTTGGGCATAAGCTATTGTAGGTAAAAAACCCCACTTCTTCAGATGCATAGAGTGAAAATTACAGACACAGGCATAAATATATATTGGCACATGAAGAGAAGGGAGTTACCTTAGAAGTGGAGAACCAATGTTGAAGGCCAATTTAGTTAGGGTGGATGTGATCCACTCAATAATTGAGGAGGAGGTGTCCCCAAATAAATCTGATAGTCCTTAAGGTTCCACCACACTCCTAGTTGTTCTCATATTGAAACAAGATATTCTGTCTGCTCCCCAATACCTTTTCTACCATACTGGTTATCTCATGGGGAAAATGCCAAAGAATGACAACTCCCCAAAACATGGGGAAAATTCTAAACAACTCTCCCCTCAACTCCAAATTCCCTCCAGCCTTTCAGTGCCTCTTCATTGGAAGACCTAAGGTGATCAAAACCACAAATATTTTCTTTGATATAACTTAAAAATTAACACATTACACAAAAGTGTTTCAGTTTATAACTATGTTCACTGAAACAGAGGTATTTACAGCATGAAAATGCTACAGTATGTCTACTCCTGTGATATATTCATACACATGTATTAGCATTGATATCTTCATATTGTTATGGTAACTCATTCTATACCCATTCTATTGGACATTGATTTTTGCATGCTCATCCCCATAGTATCCGTGTGCCTTCCAGGAGAGTGTTAAACAACATGGCTAATATCTGACATGTGTGTTCTCTCATTCTCTCCTTAGAAGGAGAATTGCATGTAGTGGAGAGTCTTCTTTTGGATTTTTTACAATATACATGTGCTATGTATTTATATTAGAGAACAGGTATAGTATGATATTTTATTGTATAATTACTTTACTTTCTAATTTTCTTAATGCCAATTTATGTTTATTGTACTTATCACAAATATTTAAAAGATGTCCCCAACACCTTCTAAGCCCTAGAATAAGCTCCTTCATAAGCCGTGATCTGGGAAAAATGAAAATACTTAATTGTATGCTAAAATGATAATATGAATACTTCTCCAATAGGCTTTTGTAGGGGAAGCTTAGCATTAACAGTATTCCAATTTGAATTTAGAGTAGACTGTGAAATAGAGACCTCACAGGACTTGTCCAACAATGTGAAAAGAAAAATAGAAGTCAAAGCTGTGTGTGTATATATTTGATGTTTTAAGAGTTGAAGAATTTGGAGATTCTTAGGATATATTAGTAGATTAAGATAAAGGAATTATAATAGTAAAAGGGAGATGTTTCCTTCTTAAACAGGGATTTGGAAATAACAAATTTCAAAAATTTTTAGTCTTAGACTAATTCTCTGTTCATAGTTTTCCATATATCTTTGCTTAAATTACTACTGTACGTCAGATCATAATAACTGAGGCAAACATGGATGGATAATTAGAGTCGGTCAGCATTTTTGACCAAAATATTCCCAGCATAATAGAGGGCAATTTCAATTCTAACAAATGTTTCCAAATTTTTTGATGGGAAAATTCAAAACAAAACATTGTTTCAAAGTGTCAGCTCTTTGTGGTGTTAAAATTGTTGACATTTTGAAACAAATCATTTCATTTTTATTGTAAATATTGAAATTTTTGATTGTCATTTCCAAAACAAGATTAAAAAAAACCTCTCCCCAACTTTGAATTCAACAAACATCTCTGATATTTCAATTTTTCGTTCAATTTCAGGGCAAAAACAAAGTCAAAATATGGAATTTCCTGCAGGAAGAAATTCCATTTTCCAAAAAAAGCTTTCATAAATTGCTAAAAGGGAGCAGTAACTGAAGCTTTAGATTAAAGATAGACTAACATGCTGGCCTATTATTTCTGATATCTGAGCTCCAATCTTGTTTAATCTGTGTCCTAAATACACACCAGAGCCTTAACCAAAGACTTCTCTTTGTAAACCTGCCACTCAATGGCATGGTTAGAAGTTTTTTCCTGAGAGATCTATAAATGGAAGCGGTATTGATACTCATGAACACTGACACTATGTCTGGTTACAGCCTGACCTATCAGTCTTCCACTCTTTTCCCTTCAAATGGAACTAAAAATCCTGCTTCACAAATTAGAGAATAAAAATAACATTCAAATTAGAAATCATGAGTGGAAAAAAGTACTATTTACATTCTAACCAAGATGCCCTAATCACTACTAGGCACTTTAAAAGACCAGTAAATAAAAAGACCCTCCCTACTCCAGAGAGCTTTAAATCTAGGAGACATTTCAAGGGCTCATTGCCTTGCTCAGTCTGATAGCCATAATGGGGAGTCAAAAATTACTTACATGAGTTTGAGTACCAAGGTTACCTGTTTCACATTTCAAAACTCTGTCCTTCCTCCCCTACTCAAACAAAATATGCTCTTCTTTGCCATCACCCTTTGTTATCTTATGTCCTACCATACTATCACATTAAGCAGGCAATTTAATAAAATGTCCCAATCCTGCATTACCTGACACCTAATTCAAGGTGGGAAACTTGGACTGAACAGGAACCCCCATCCTTATGAAAAGAAAATTTCAATTTTGAATTGCTTTGGAGTTTGTACTTTCATTGTTTGACTGACTTTTTGCTTTCTCTTACATGTCCATATTTGCTCCCCCATAGAAAAGTCTGGTAAGTAACCATTTAACTTTCATTTGTATTTTATAACCTTTACTAGATTCATCAGTTTCACACAGTATTCAAGCTGACATGCAGTGAGCTGTTCTCATACTTGTAATAAGTAACCCATCTCCCAAGGGAAGGGATTTTCACCTGTTCTCTAAGTAGTCACAAGTTTATTCCCTGGCCTCTTATCCTCCACCGAGGCAGATTTGCTCAGTCACTTGCATCTGGTCCTTTTCTGATACCAAGAACTCTTGTGTTAATGTCCATGGTGCCTCCTTTGAAATCCCATAAGACCAGGGAACCTCACTTCAGGTACCAGTGCAAAAGATTCTAGAGTACCTAAATGTGGGGCCACTGCATGAAAAGGGATCAGATACAGTTTGTCAACTAAAACAGTCTACTGGCGCACACACAGAGACAGAGGTATAGTAACTAAGATGCTGATCACGGCATTCTAACCACCCAGGGATACATGCATCCATGTGAAGATCCATTAATTTAAGTAGGACTCTACACAGCAGACCCTTATACCTGTGTAGAGTCCCACTGAAGTTAATGGGGCTTCTCCTGGGCACACAGGTCCAGCTAGGCAGATCAGATGGCAGGATCAGAGCCTGAAGGTGTGACTGAACATGGTGTTTACATCAAGATACAAACTGTCTCAAAATGTGGGCAAAGAAAGTGTTGGTCTAGGCCCCTTTTTTGTGTTAAAGAAAGATTTTAAAATAAACTTTAGCCGTTCTTGATTAATCCAATGTTAGGGCATCAAAATGAGCCGTAAATCAACATGTTATAAAGTAGCAAAAAGCCCAACCAGAAAGCTAAAGAAAACAAACCCACGTTGTGCTGCTGCACATTGCTCAGATACAGTACAGAACGGGATAAATATATCTCCCATCACTGAAAATAAAATTGGATAGTCACAATTCCTGGCCTGGAACCTCCTTTAAACTATTACTTTTCTACTCAGTGTTTTCTGAATGAAGGAAAGAGATTGTGGGATCATTGGCGTTTGGGGATGGTGAAAGGAGATTAGTAACGCAAGTCAAGTCTAGTCTTTCCTCCCTGCCCTCTGCACAATTTATTCTTTGTTTCTGTCCATCACCAGCTTGGTCAATCGAATGATTTGGCTCCAAAGGGAATTTTAATGACTTAATAACATCCACTCAAATCCTGAGGGAACCATGTCCAGCTATCTGCAGGCAACTAGCTCTTCTTTCACTCTCTTCCCTTAGAATCACAGCTAAACATGTAAGGCCTCTACCACATCAAGAAAGAAAATCCCCCCCCCCCCCCAAATGAGGTGGTCGATGATACAGGAAAGCCACTATTCAGCAAACTTGCAAGAAACTGAACTTTTTTTAAATATAAAAGTAGCTTGGTGCTTTAACTGAGGAAACAGCTGCCACAAAGTCTTTGATTCCGAAGCATGTGGGTCTCAAGAGAAATGACAGACCCTATTTACTGACGTTCCAATTATTTTATAAAAGGTAGTGTATATTTAGACCAAATATTTTCCATCAGAAAATGCAAATTCAAAACCAACAAGTTCCAATTGAATGTGTCAATTTCTGTACAATTTTATTCTGAATAAAAATAAAAATGAAACATTTTGACAAGGTTTCATTTCAACATTGTGTATTAAAGTAACTTTCAAAATTATATTCTATATTATTTTCTTTGGATGTTTTACATCATTCTAAAATACAATCAAGACTGAGAAAAGACCTTAAAGTCAAAACAAAGTTTCAATTGACTCCAAAGTTTTTTTGAAACATTTTAAGAAATTCCATATTTCATTCTGATTTGGAACAATTTTTCAAAAATTGCAGAATTTCCTCCAACATGGAGATTTCAGTCTCTAACTAGCTCTATCACTGAGTATCTATCCCTCCACTGCTGGTACTTACGTACCTCAGAGGAAGTCTCCTCCAGTTACCATACATTAGTAAATAAGGAAAGAAAGGATGGTCCAGTGATCAAGACACTAACCATCCTGGGACTTCAGAGACCTGGGATTGTTTCCCTGCTTCACCATGGGCTTCCTGTGTGACAGTGGGCAAATCACCTACTCTCTGTGCCTCAGTTCCCCTTCTGTAAAGTAGGAAGAAAAATTCCTCACTTTATTCAAGTTCAACCCTATTTAGTTACAGAGACTTAACAAGATTGCCACCAAAGAGGTAACAGCTATAGCCAATTTCTGTTTAGATCCCATCGATTTAATCTTGTCCCTCTAACCAGGCTGAAATCTAGATAAAGACAGGACCTTAACACAGTTAAAGGGACCCAGGTAGTGTCTATGTCCACACTACAACATTTATCAATGTTGTAACTGGATTCCCGAGAATAACATAGCTGAAGTCGACGTACTTAGATCCACTTACCACAGCATCTTCATGGCAGTGAATAGACTGCTGCCGCTCCCCCATCTGCTCCATCTGCATCTCCCATGGCGGTGAAGTACAGAAGTCAACAGGAGAGCGATCAGGGACCGATTTATCACATCTAGACTAGATGCGACAGAATCGACCCCTGAGGAATCGATCACTACCCACCGATCCAGCGAGTAGTGTAGACACACCTGTGGTGTCAACATTCTCAGGCACTAAGAAATATTTTCACAACTGCGATTTATTTTCTCTGCTCTTTTTTGATGAAGCATCATAAAAAGCAGCAAGGCAATAGGTCCAATGTGAAGAGTAAAAGTACAATGGGTAATTCAAACATCACAGAAAAGTCAGCCTCTCTATAGATCCTCTCTCTTCATTATAAAAGCTTAAATGACAATGAAACAAAACATAAATCACTGTGACCACTCACCAGGTTCATATTGTAAAGATACATTAGTGAACAGGAATCAAAGTACCACCTCTCAGCTGCATACTACATAAGTTGACATAGATGATTAATGAGTCATTTCTCTTTCATACCCCCACATTGTTAAAAATACTTTTTTAAAAAAATACAGTTTCTATGTTAGTCAAGCTTCTTTCCAGACAAAATATACATGGGAGAAAATTGGTTAGAAAAAAGCTGAATGAAATGAAAGGAAATACATTTTGTTAGAGTAGCACTAGCTAGGGGCTGGTAGCACCAGCTTTTATGGTTGCTGACATTTGCCATTATAAGATTCTGTTTCAGTTTCTTGTAACTTTGCCGAACTTTAACCATTTGGGCAGAGGTTTTCCATAATTGGAATTAGAATGGTAGTGGATTTACAGAGCATTTTACAATATACACAAGAGCTAGACTGCCATCTGCCCACATGCAAATAACTCCATCTAAAATAAAAGAGGCAGTGGCGGCTGGAATATGTACTTCTCAGAACAGAAGTTAACCGCTCTCTGGGCTGGGGTGCAGAAAATGCTTCTGGAGCTCCATCTAGGCTCCAACACAACCACAGAAGCTCACTTGATGTGGATCAGGCCCAAATTTATCCTACATAAGGACCGGCTAACTAGTTACCAGTTCTGGCTCATTATAAGGAAAATTATTTAAGTCTTGCATAAATCAGTAGAAAAATGTTCTATGGCCCAGCATATTTTCAAGGTAAAAGATCATCTAACTCAGTGTTCCTAACCTAGGATAACAGCCCAGTCCAGATAGGGGCCCGTGACAGAGGAGAGAAGCACCAGGGCAAGGATAATTGCATGACCTGGGAGACACTTTCCACTGTCTTTGTGGGTAAAGCACTTGAGGGAAATTTGAAAACCAGTCACCGTCTTTCTCTCCCCTTGGAGCAACTCTTATGCAGGCAGCTCCAGGGATAGCTAAGCTTTTCTTCTCCCATGGCACTCCTCTCTAGTAGGGAAACAAGCAACTGAAACATTTCACAAAACTTGAACTCCATATAGCCGTTTGGTGAGAAGGGAAGAGTGGGGTGGATTCTTTAGGAGCAAAACTAAAGAATAAAAAATGTGTATACACACACACACACACACACCCAAAACATAGAAAACCACCACCACCACCACCACCCCAGAGTACTTTAAAAAAAAAAGAAGAAGAACATGGCATACAGAAAATAAAATTACAAAGAAGAATTAAAAAACCATAAGAGACTCAGAAAAGAACAGGAGAATCAGAATGACCAGACTGAAAGGAGAATCAGTAGCAACTTTATGGGATGAGGCACAATGTGACAGGCCAGAAAAAACATCAAGTTTTACCAGTCCATTACAAAAGGAATTTCTAACAAAGAAAGGCTGGGACCAATGCTTAAGCACAAATTGCCACAAACTGACTTGGAAAAGAAATCTGACTACACTTTCCAAGGAATGACTACACATTCCAAGGAAGTAAATACCCAGACTATAGTTTGTTGTCCTTCCGGGGTTAGGAAGCAGAAGAGTTTACAAGCCACATAAGAAATACTTAAAACACTAAATCACAAGGACTCCTGGTTCCCCCTCATACACCAAACTCTAACCAACATTTCAAAAGAGAACATCCTTGCTCACAAACCTATATAATACTGGTGAAATATACAGACAATCTGAACACAGCATGTCTATCTGCCTTCACCATGCAGACACTTATGTTAATGGCAGTGTAGTAAAGGAGCCCAAACCTGTAAGCATTTCATGTGGTGGTGGTACCTCTGCTTCCATATGGGGCCCCAATCGACTATTCTGTTTAGTCCATCACTAGAGCTGGCAAAATTTTTCCAGTTTTTGAAATTTGAATAAAGTTTGCCACCATTTTTAGACCATCTCTACCCATCACTGAAATAGGTATAAAATACATGCCTAGTTCATCAGGGTGCCTTGAAGCTGAATTAATGATTGGGAAGCTCAGTGAGAGTCTACAAATAGCACAGAGCATTTATGGCAAGATTGCCACCATGCTGCACCCCAGCTGGCTGTATGTGGCATTGCATAAGCTCTGCCTCATTTTCTCCTATGCCTTCTTTGACCTATTTCAGCCATTGATGTGACCTGGCTCTCCAACCAAGCCAAGTAACAGAGTTCAACCCTTCACAGGGCCACAAAGTCCTTCAGTTAAAGTCCAACATAAAATAGCAAACTAGCCCCAACTTAGGGTTGCCAACTTTCTAATAGCAGAAAACCAAACCCCCTTGCCCTATCCCCTTCCCTGAGGCCCTGCCCCCAGCTCACTCCATCCCTCACTCTCCCCAACCTTTGCTCACTCATTTTCACTGGGCTGGGGCAAGGGGTTGGAGTGCAGGCTCTGGGGTAGGACAGGAATGAGAGGTTTGGCATGCAGGATGGCACTCCAGGCTGGTGCCAAGGGGTTCAGAGTGTGGGAGGGGGCTCTGGGCTAGGGCAGGAGATTGGGGTGTGGGAGGGGATGAGGGCTCCAGCTGGGGGTGCAGACTCAGGAGCGGGGCCAAAGATGAAAGGTTTGGGGTCCAGGAGAGGGCTCCTGGTTGAGGCTGAGGGGTTTGGAGTATGGGAAGGGGCTCCAGGCTGGGGCCAAGAGGTTGGTGGGCAGGATGGAATGGGGTGAGGGCCCTGTCTGGGGGGATGTGGACTCTGGGGTGGGGCTGGGGATGAGGGGTTTGGGATGCAGGAGGGGGACTCCAGACTCAGGGAGGGGGTGAGGATGAGGGGTTTGCAGTGTGGGAGGGGCTCTGGGCTAAGGCAGGATTTGGGGTGTGGGAGGCCTGTACAGGCTCTGGGCTGGAGATGCAGGCTCCAGGGTGGGGCTAGAATTGAGAGGTTCAGGGTACAGGAGGGGCTCTGAGCTGGGGGTTGGGATGCAGAAGGCGGTAAGGACTCCAGGTGACACTTACCTCAGGTGGCTCCTGGAAAGCGGCTGGCATGTCCCTTAGGCTCCTAGATTAATTGGCCTCTCAGACCACTTTACTCCTTTTGTCACTTGTGACACCTCATCACAGCTTTGTAATAATAAAATAATAAAATAAATAATAATAATGATAATAGTAACAATAATACAAAAGAACAGAATAAAAACAAGAGGACAAACATCCTATTTAATATCCAGATTCCACTTCAGCTCTGATTCATCTCAAATAATATATAAATACATATGACAAATATCAAAAGGACTGCGAAAATTTGTTTTCCACTGCACTGGAAAGATTTAAAACAAATTAAAACCAGGGGCCAATTTCACCCATAGTGCAAGTCCACTGACTTCAGTGAACTTACTCCAGGGATAGATTTGGCTCAGAAAGATAATTACACCATTAAAGAGTTCAGATTACTCAGAAATTCAAAATAAAATTGAATGCATTCCCAGATTACTGTGCAAGACCTTCTGGGAAGTGGGAAAAATACTGTAGGTTTGATTCTGGTCTCACTTAAACCATTTTTACACTGATGTAACTCCATTGACTTGAACTGAGTTATCCCTGCTTTACATTGGTACAAGTCACATCAGAACCAGGCTCTATATTTTTTGCCATCTGGATTGGCAGACCCCATCAATCCATTGTAGCCTGCTGAAAATATAGAAATAAAGTTAGAAAAAGGCTGCCTATACCCTAGTTTGTGAACCTGAACAGATTGCAGTGAGGAAGCTGAACTAAATTGAAAGTAAAGATTAACAATAAATCATTGTTATCTGCATGTTAAGCAGCTTTGATTTGTAACACACATTTACATATTCTCTTCTAAATAGGACAGGTCCTTCAGCACTTATAAAAGTAGGAAAACCTTTCCTGCCTCAGTTAGTCAAATATGTTTCACTCCATTAAAGTCCTGTTCCCAAGATACCATGATAATGATTTAAAATCCAATTCTGGTAAAATCACACCAATAAATCCAACGTTCTACAATATTGTAAAATCCCGCCATCAAAACTAAATATACAATATATTCCATACATAATATATTTTGTGTATTTATTTACAGAATGCACACCACTGGGCAGGACAAATGCCAGCAACAAATGATTATTCTGTTATAAGTGGTCATTTTTTGCTTTAGCTATGCAGGAAAAAATGGTTTAATAAATTAATATCATTGAAACATCCTGTAGATGCATCTGTAAACGCATTGGTCCACAGGTGCTGGAACTACAGGTGGTGCTCCCAAACCCCCGGCTTGAAGTGGTTTCCTTATGTTTGTTTTAAGCCTGCGGACTATTAATTTCATTGGGTGATCCCTGGCTCTTGTGTTATATGAAAGAGAAATAATACTTTCCTATTCACTTTCTCCACAGTATTCATGATTTTATAGACCTTGATCATATCCCCCCACCCTTAGTTGTCTCTTGTCTAAGCAGAAGAGTCAGTCTTTTTAATCTCTCCTCATATGGAAGCTGTCCAATATCCCTACTCATTTTTGTTATCCTTCTCTGTACCTTTTCCAATTCTAATATATCTTTTGAGACAGGATGACAGAAGTGCATGCAGTATTCAAGGTGAGGGTGTACCACGGCTTTATATATTGGCATTATGATATTTTCTCTCTTGTAATCTAACCCTCTCCTCATAGTTCCTAACATTGTTAGCCTTTTTTGATTGCTGTTGCACATACAGCTAATATTTTTAGAAAATTAGCCATGATGACTCCAAGAGCTCTCCCTTGAGTTGTAACAGCTAATTTAGACCCCATCATTTTGTATGTACAGCTGGGACTATGTTTTCCCATGTGCATTACTTAGCATTTATCGACATTGAATTTCACTTTCCATTTTGTCGCTCATTCACCCAGCTTTGGACTTTACTATCTTGAGTAATTTTGTATTATCTGCAAATTTTGCCACCTCACTGTTCACTCCCTTTCTAGATCATTTATGAATATGTTGAACAGCACTGGTCCCAGTACAGATCCTTAGGGGACCCTGCTCTTTACCTCTCTCCATTGTGCCTGCCCTGAAGAGGTCCAGATACAACAGCTGAATTCCTCTCCTGCTTCCTTTTCCTTCCCAGTGGGGAGAGGGTGGGTTGGTAGAAATTTACTGTTGGTGATGACTGCATGGATTGAGCTACTCTAGCAAATGAAACAGGGGGAGGAGGTCCCTTACTTGCCTAATTCTCTCCCATCTCCTTTTAGAGGGAATATTTAGGAGAGTAGCCCCACTTACACCTATGTACCCAGACTCAAGGTCCAGGTAACTTGTGTAAGGCTGTTTGTGTATCAGAGGGCAGGTTGCTTGGGATAGCGCTTACTCCCTCTTATTCCTTTGGATGGGTGTACAGTCCAGCTAACAGTCTAGCTCTGAGGGGCTGATCCTACAATCTCCAGAGTCCCGCTAAATCTATAGAGTAGCGTTCACAGAGCAATGGGCAGTAGTGTGCCCTAAATACGCCCTTGGTCAGGATCCTTTCATTTTTCTCTCAACTTCCTGTTGCCTGGAAAAGACACTTTTAATAACAATGTTGTGTCATATACAGGAATAGTCTCATAATAAATCAAAACCCAAATACAGGTCTTTGATAACTGCCATGAAAAGCACAGTACAACAAACATCACCTGTACAACTATATGCAAAAATAATTCTCAAACCAATAGCTGCTTTCACTGTCAGTGCCAATGGCTTTACCCACCCAAGGTCAGATTAAATAAAACTGTGTATTCAGCTATGGAGATCAGCACAAGGTCTTCCCTGAGCCTATTGTTAAGGCTTCCATGAAAGTCAGACCGGATTTTTATAAAGTCAGGTCTGTAATGATAAGCCTCACAGTCTGTCTCTGTCATACTCTCTCATGTGTCAGTATGAAACCAGCTACATTGCATATCAGCCATACTTTGTGCTGCCTGTTGTACTTTTAAAATTAATTACAGTAACCTGAAATCTCAAACTTTCTTATCTAGAGCTATGCTTCACCCTCTGGAAATTTCTGTTATACAGTTTTCCAAATGATCTTTTGCTATATTCGTACAAGATTACATTTTATCATATTCCCCTGTATATTTTCTGATATTGGCAATGAAAGTAGAGGCTATATAATAATACACTGTGATAAATTACACTTTGGGCATCTGTACTATAAATATTTACACTCATACATATGGTGTTTTCATAACTCTTGCAAGATAGTTACTTCTACCTGCAGCTCCAGATAAGAACCCCTGTTTTCTATACCTTTGATGCTGAATATGTTTTTAAAGGCTGTAAATCTATTAGCACAGATAGATGCATTCAGAATGTCTTCTATAGATATTGTGACAAAGCTAGACTGGATGTCTGAAGAGGGAATGGTAAAGGCCCTTTTCCCTACAAGTTGAGAAGGGGCTACCTCAGGCCAATTAAGAGCACCCGATTCAGTTGCCTCAGTCCAATTAAGGACTGTCGGAGACCTTTTTAAACTTCCTACTCAGGGAGAAGGAGAGAGAAGCTGTGTCAGGACTAATAGCAGTAGGGAGAGAGTCTTCTCCTGAGTGAGAGACTGCTCTCCTTCCCTTAAAGGAAACAACTGGAATAGAGTGCCCATTTAGAGGTGGATCGAGACCCTAGGGCCAACAGCAGGACAACATCCCTCCCCCCAATGAAGGGGCAAGAAACATATCCGCCTTTGTCTGTGTAAATTTCTTTTTCTTTCTTTCTCTTTCTTTCTTTTTTTGGATGGAGGAGCAGTTGGGCCTGTCCTGAGATCTATTGCAAAAATACTGACAAGTAAACACAGAAGCGAAGACAAAGACTGTCCAGAGTGGGGGTGATTTACCCTAGGCACCACCACTGCCAAAGAGGGAAGAGTATAATGAGATGGACGAGGTGCCTTGCCACAACATATTTAGCTTTCAAATACACTTTAATTGAAGCTTCAGGATGTTTCTAAAATGTATTCTCATGTTTATTTTTTGTAGAGTGGATTTCTTAAAACATCTCTGGAGTAGAAGGGAAAACAGGGTTTGTGGGTTCACTTTACAAAGCACTGGGTTTTGGCTTTGAAGGCAGAACATTTCCTCTCCAGAAGTCTATTCACTGAAAGAGATCCAGAACCTTCTGCATTACAGAATCCCAGGGAAATACAGCAGAACTGGAAAACAGAAAATAAAACCAGTAGATTGCAACTCTGCAAATGGCCACAAAGAATCCTGTGTATAAAGAAACTGGCTTTCACTTGTTAATTCTTTTCTGTGATTTGGTACACCCGTGCAGACTGATGGGCCAGTATCTTCCAATGTGTCAGAATGGCAACTAACAGAAGCCCAGGGAATGTGTATCCTTAAGCAGCCCAGCTCCTCCCACAGCTCTCTTCATCCTAGATTAAGGCTTTTCAAAGCGGTAGTTTAACTAGACAAGCTCAATAACAGAGCTTACAACAGCACATCTCACCTTAATCCTTGTTGTTTTCATCAATTTTAAATCAGCAGTATTTGTACTGATAAAACCAAGTTACTGAAAAGAATAGGCAGACTCAACTGCTTTCTGTGCAGACTGATGGGATCTGAAGGCGCTCCCCTAACAGAGTGATCACAGCAAGGGGAGACAAAAAGTCACAGCTACAGAGGCAGTGTGGTCTAATGGGGTGAGCAGTTCCCAGCTGATGGTTTCATCAAGACACTAATTTCACCCAAAATCTGTAGCTGCTGAGGCAAAGACATTAAAAGGGCCTGATTTTCGAAGGTGGAAAGCCATGGGTCTCCAGTTGAAGTTCCTGCAGCACTCATCACCGCAAAAAGTATCAGGCTCAAATTTCACAGTGCATGGGAGAAGCATGCAGGGAACTCCTGGTTAGTGCCTTACACAAGTCTCACTCTTCTTACCCAAGGAGGAGATGATAGGGCAGATCTGTGCCTGAAAGCTGGGGCTGAGGAGTTGATGGATGTTAATGTGTCCTCCTTGAGGGCAGTAGTCAGTCTGGTTGAACATTTTCTCCAACTATAGGGGGAAAATTCTTAGCATAATTTTTGTGTCTCATTCACAGGATTTGAGGTAGGTTTAATGGACCATAATTATACATCCTGCAATGGCTAATGAGGTGAATATTTCATTCTGGCCAAAATAACTTCATTTTTAATTTTGTCTGTTCTCAGCTATCAGAGGAAGAGGAGGCTAGAGAGATGGGTTACTTAAAATGAAGGATTCCCCCCACTAAGTAGGGTCACTCAGTGATTGCTAGGTTAAGCTACACTAGTGTTAGGCAATCAACTTATAAAAGTCATCACTGCTCCCCCATAGCACTCACTGATCAATGTATATTTAAAAGCTTAGAAGTTGCCTAAAAGCCAACAAGAATGGGTATTTTATAAAATTTAAACAAAGACATTCAAGGAAATAAATTCCAAGTTATCCTCAAGTCAGTCAGTCAAAGGGTCAAAAAAGAAGAAAGCAAGCCTGTGGCTCCTGCTCTCTCTCTAACAGCCTTTGGGATTATGAGTTCTTTGAGGGAAGTACTGTTTTCATGCTGTGTCTTGCATTGCCAAGCACAGTCAGTGATAAACAAATAATAAGTAAGCTAAATCATAGATTGCTTCCTGCAGTATAGAACTATAGTCTCAAGTGATTGCTTCCAAAAGAATCAAACAGTGCATGACCTATGCCACGTTCCCTTGGGAAATTATTTTACATGTCTGACAATACTCTTTACTTAGCCTTCCTTAGACCACATAAAAATGCAGCTCTGTTCTCTTTCACATGCTGCTAGATTGCTGGTGGAATCCTCATTCAAAAATAAAGCCACACTTTATATTTATAAATTGTTTTTAAAAAGGACTTATGTCTGTTTAATAGATATTTTAATAATTAATCAATTGTTATAAAGTCTAACAGGTAAATAAGTTGCTTAGAACCATATCTTGTAACCATCTATAACACATAATAGTCATGTCTCAACATTCTTAAATCTATTAATCATTTATAGGCCATTAACAAATTTATTCTTAATATAAAGTGTATAACACTTTAAAACCCAACAACAAATAATCACCTGTGAAATCCTGAAATCTCAGGACCCCATAAACTAGAAAAAGCTTTTCCTCAAAATCAGGCTAATGGAAAACCAAATGATGGGAAAGGGTAGGATAACTAAAATAGCGCTGTTGGGGAATTAGCATCTTTCTGATTTTGCTTTATATCTTTCACTTGCACTGCTTGCATTAAATACTTTCTTTCATTTACCCAAGTATTTTGTAATTCATTCATTCACTCATTCAAAGTAAAGTAGTACAACATATTACCAAAAAAAAATATAAAAGTGTATAAAGGACTGATTTATTTCCCCCTCCTCCTTCATGGACCTTCAATGATTCTGAAGGTAGTGTGCTCATCAATACCAAATATATCTGTGTGATTATGAAAGCAACGATTGCCCTGGAAATTTTCCAGCAGAAGTAGTTTTTCTGAAATTCTTTAAAGCATTTTGATTTTGCATGACCAAAAATGTATTACAGAGCTTAGTGTTTATGTACAACTGAAAAGGGTGCTCCAGATATTCTATTTATGGATACAGACTAACAGGGCTGCTACTCTGAAACCTTAGTTATAGTGGATCACATAGCCAGCTTGATCACTAGGCAGAAGAATGGTGTCTTGTGATTGGCGAAGGGCACTAGAAACCAAGCTTACAGGCTTTTATTCCTGGCTTTGGGTAAGTAAATTTTTATCCATCTGTGAAATTGATGTAATATTACTTTCCTTGTCCTACCTAACCAGAGTATTGTAAAGCCTCATTTATTAATGTTTGGTTAACACTTTTAGATTCTTGGATTAAAGCAGCTATATAGAAGTGCATAGGATTCAGGATGCTCTATTTTATGCTCTATTATTTTATGATGAATGCCACTGACTCAAGATGTGACCTTGACCAAGTTACTTAACCCCTCTGAGCTCACCTTCCCTTTGTAAAATGAAGCTAGTGCTACTTAACCTTGCTGTCTTTTTATTTAAGTTGTTATACTACAACTTCTCACCCTGGTATTTGAGCGCCACAGGGTGCAGTGATGCTGAATTAAATTTATATTTGTAAAGTACTTTGAATCCTTGGATGAAAGGAGCAAGAGAAGTGCCAAGAAATATTATTTAAAATATCCTTTTTTAAAAGGAAAAGGAAATAACAGTTAGAGCTAATGGCAAAATTTAACAAGAATTCTCTTTTAATTTCTCTCAGTAATTTAGTGGTAATGGCTTTATTTAAACATAGGAAAACAACAAAAATCCAGCCTATGCTAAGGCAAACCACGCAGTCACAGATATTTTGACTCTCATTGACTGAGATGTTTATGAGGTTCGAACTGATTAAAAGGGAAGAAATTGTCTATGTAGGGCAGAACAGTTGCTGTATGATTTATTTCCTTGCACCCAAGCAATTTTGTGGTTCATTACAGCACTGGGAATATGTCATGTGCGGTGACAGCTTGAAAGGAAGCCACTAGAGGGGGGTCATTTTGAGAGACCATCAAGGTGCTACACAACACCAAGGATTCTCTTGCATAAAGAAGGGTTGTGCGGGGGAAATGACAGCCAGAATGAACATGAACTGAGCCAAAATCTAAAAATTTGAGTCACCGCCTTGAGCATGAGTCCCATGGCATAAGGAATGGCAGGAGGTAAGGGAAAGCTGGCTTGAGACAGCTGGGGCTGACTAAAACATTATAAATGAAAAAGAAAAAAACACAATCTGCTAGTAAAAAAAATGTGATAACAAAGCAATATGACTGAGGGGGAACATGATAACAGCATTCAAGTACGTAAAAGGTTGTTATAAAGAAGAGGGTGGTAAATTGTCCTCCTTAACCACTGAGCACAGGACAAGTTGTAACAGACTTAAATTGCAGCAAGAGATCTAGGTTAGACATTAGGTTTAACTTTCTAACTGTAAGGGTAGTTAAGCACTGGCACAAATTGCCTAGGGAGGATGTAGAATATCCATCATGGGAGGTTTTCAAGAACAGGTTAGATAAACACTTGTTGGTGATGGTCTAGATCAGGGGTCTCCAAACTTTGAGTCGAGAGCCATATTAGATTTTTGAAGGGGATTCGCGGGCCGAAGAGACTATGAAAAAATTCAATATATGCAAATATATGCAATTTTTCCCCCCTTTGCTCCTCCGGCCGCTGCCACACCCCCCTTTACTCCTATGGCCTCTAGAGTGGGGGCACTCACCCCTCCACACATGGGGCTGCTGGCAGCAGCTTGCCGGAGGGGGAGCGGGGAGAGTGGCAGCTTTTCCATGTGCCTGCTCAGTGTGCCTGCTCAGCTGGAGGGCCGGACAAATTGAAGTCGTGTGCCGGATCCGCCCCCAGGCCGTAGTTCGGAGACCCCTGGTCTAGATAATACTTAGTCCTGCCTCTGAGCAGAGGACAGGAGTAGATGACCTGATGAGGCTCCTTCCAGTCCTATATTCCTATGATTATAGGAAAATCACTTCTTAAAAAAAAATTTATACACACACTCCAATTATCTTAATGTTCTAAAGAAGTCTAATTCCGAGACAAAAATCATTGCATGAAATTCTGCTCTCAGTTGCAAAACTAGCAATTTGGAGTAACTCTACTGCCTCCAGTGAAGTTATTTATGATTTATAGAAGTGTAAGGGAGAACAGAATCTGGGAGCTTGTCCAGATGGAGAGTCAATACACAGCAAGCTGACGAGTAAATCCACACTGCATAGTGGGTCATGCACAACTGTTTGTGTGGACCATGCTGCTGCCCACTAGAAGTGCTCTAGTGTGCGGTAGCCAGGTGCACACAGACAGCAGATGCATGCCATGCTAGTGCATGGTAGATTTACACCAATCTTGCCACACACTAACTCGCCATCTGGACAAGCCCCGACACTTTATTAAGAGAGAGATTAAGACTCTGATCTTGCATTGAAATCCACTAACATGGTGCCCTGAGTTCCAGATTTTTGAAGTTTTCAATAATCTTAGTTTAAATTGAGTATCCAGACACCCTTTTGCACCAGTTTAACTAAGTGGGATTAAAATTACACCTTAAAATTAAACTAGTGCCAACTCTATTTGTAGATGAACCTTAAACTTTCCAAAGTCTTTTCTCTTTTTCCTCTTGAAAATACTGTATTCTTAAGAACAGAATGAAGGAAAAATATATTGTGATGGAGTCAGTCCAGAAGGGTATAAGAGAGTGCTGGAAGGCAGGTATATCAGCCTCAGGATGTGCAGGTCCCTGTTCCCTGGATAGCCAAACAAAGGCTACTCCAGGCCAATCAAGACACCTGGGACCAGTTAAGAAGCTTCTAGAGAGCAGTAGAAATAGCTAGCCTGATTGGTTCACCTGAAGACAATCAGGGGCTGGCTGAAACCAGTTAAAAACCTTCCCAGTTAGTCAGGTGGATGTGGAGGTCAGGAGATGTGGGAGGAAGTTGTGCTGTTGATGAGACTGAGTGGTAGACATCATATATGCAAGAAAGGAGGCCCTGAGGTAAGGGTGAAGTGGAGTTTGAAGAAGCGGGGACTGCTGTGGGGAAGTAGCCCAGAGAATTGTATTGTGTTTTGTGGCTAAAAGGTCAGCCATCTTAGCCGATACTATTAGGGTCCCTGGGCTGGAGCCTGGAGTAGAGGGTGGGCCTGGGCTCCCCCCTTTCTGCCTCCCCTAATTAGTTACTGAGAAAGGGAGGTCACTCTGGGGCCTAGATGAGTTTCTGAGGCCCCTAAATCTGCCAGGAAGTGCAGGACCCACAAATACAGACTTGGAACTTTGTCACAATATACATAAATTTGTACACCAAAAAAAGCCCAGCTCTGTAGCACAAGGAAGTCACCTAGTCCAGGACACTTCTGGAGTTAATAAATTCTCCAGAAACAGTGAAGGTTTGAGCTCTGGTGATTTTCTCTGATCTTTTGGGGCTTACGTGAACCACAAGATTCTACTGGATTCTCTTGCACTGTCGAAGTGACAGAGTCCTGTGGCACCTTAAAGACTAACTAAAAGTATGAAAGCATAAGCTTTCATGGGCTAACCCACTGCACTTTTCTTGCACTGTCAGAATTTATAACTCTGCTGTGGAACCTTCACCACCACCACAAGCGGAAGGCAGTGTTTAGGTCAGGACACTGGCCTGAGATTCAAAAGATTCAATTCCTTACTCCACTACAGATTCTCACTGTGAGTTTGGGCAAGTCACAGTCTCTCTCTGCCTCAGTTCTCTCTAAAAGGGAGGTAATAGCAGTTCCCTACCTCTTAGGGGTGCAATGAGAAATACATTAAAAATTATGAGTCTCTTAGATGTTAAGGCAAGGGGGGTACCATAAAATAGATTATTTGAATAGTCATATCAACAGTTCCAAAAGTGACCACCCTACCTGCCACAAAACAGTACTCAGACACTAGTTTTTGTTGAGAACAAATAAAGAAATGTGGAGTTTCCAGAACTAGCCATTTTTGAAATGTTATATTCTAAATAAAGCTAGAAACTTTCAGCCAGTGAAATGTCTTCTTTTTCAGGTTCATATCGCAAACAACCTTATAAAAAAACCTCAATATTTACTCCCTGGCTGGCTACCACAGAGGAAAGTTGTTTTTTATGAAAATTGCAGATGGAAAGAGAGAGACTCGGAATCAAACCTGTAATGGAAAGCATGTTACAGTCTTCAATATTGTCTGAATTGCTACCATTTGCTCCATAAAAGCAAACTGAAAAATATATTTCATTAGCAGAAAACTGTAAATTTTAAATGGATCATGATAGCCATAGGGATCATTTCTCTACACATCTCTAGTTCAGGGATATTACTCATCTGAGATTGTGTACTAAATACTCTGCATAAATCTTATTCTGGCAATAATTTTACTAGCATATTTTATCCAGAGTCTCCTGAGCATTGACTGCTAGATAAATAGCAGCTGCTTGTATAAATCATCCAAAAGAAAGCAATTACCAAATTGTTCAAACTGCTGTCAGCTCTGCAGTCACAGGTAGCATAAGTATCCTCTAGGCTACATTTGGCTGAACTAGGGCAGCTGACAGTACACACAGACCCTTAAATTTCCTGAGACCTGAAACTGAGTGTGAAAATTTAATTAATTAATTAAGGAATTAATAGAATTAATTAAGGAATTAATAGATGTTTTGCTTTAAAAAAACAGCTTTCAGAAGCTCAGAAATTGGCTTCATTACTATGATTTTTTTTTCACTCTTAGAAATATTGCTTCTTTCAAACCCTGTGTAGGAGTGTTTCTAAATGTGATGCATTTTTTATAAAATTGTAATATTCTATAGGCGTAGATTACATTATTCCTAGAGTCAAATATGTGAAGTTAGATTTTTCTAAACATAAAAGCTCCAAACCACTGATAGAGGCACCAAAACATGTTAGTATGAAAAAATTATAAGCAAGAAAGGCCTTCTGGATGGCTGAACTGTTACCTCAGGACTCTTATGGTAATTATTATTGCCTCAAATTAAACCATACTTCTGGGAATGATTATGACAGCATGAGTAACAACAGAGCTATGCTGTTCCTCCACCTCACTGGAATGTGGAACGTATTTGGAGAAAGAGTGTTCAGGTGTTTAGCACTTACAGCAAGGAGATCTGTTCCCCTTAGGCACCAAATGCTAAATGTCTTTGTGCAATCTTGGACAAGACATTTAGCATTTGGTGCCTAAGTTTCTCCCTTTGTAACATGGGGACAAAAATGCTATACAACTCACTTTGAGATGCTATATGAATTCTCTTCCTTCAAGGCCACCATCCTGCAAAGTGGACACTTACACCCACCCACTGCAGCATCAAGGTCCATCTTGGTAATTTGATATCTGTGGGAGTGACTTGTGGGGAGTTCAGCGGAGCCAGAGAATGCTCTCTGACCTACTTGTACAGCATCATTTGAGGTTATCTGAATGAACCTCTTGCCCTTAATAAATGTAGTTGTCAGATTTTCTAATTTACTTGCAGACTCCTTTTTACTACTGCACCAAAACATGTGTCTTCCTATTTGCTTGCACTGTACCTAACACAATGTATCTCAACTCTGACTGGGGCCTTTGGGCACCACCATAATACAAACAACTTGTACATTTTTGGTTGGGTGATTTATTTTTAAAAATGACTAACTTTGTAAACACCAAACTCATTTCATCTGAAAGTGAATAAAATAGCTTTTACTGCAGATGGAGGAAGTGAGCGAGTTTTTATTTGGCTGTTACTGTGGAAGGCAAAACAATGAGATTGATTCTTTGCTGGGAAATATGACTTGTTTATTTGATGACAAATTAATGCTTGTGTTTTAGGCTCAACTCTATGGGCAAGTTCTGAAAACACATCAGATGACAAGATGTGGCAACTTCTGCATCTATATTTAAAAACAATTGCAAGTCTTGGATGGACTGAAAAATCAAAATCTTGAGTGAATTGTACTGACAGAAAATCCAGCCTAAGTGTCATACCTGTGTGCACCAGCTGCATAATCTTGTGTGCAATTATACACTGCATGACAATGGATCACTTTTACATACTTTCCGCTTAAATGGCTATGAGAACTTGACGCTGAGCAGGGTTTGGATTTGGCATAATTTATAAAAATGTGTCCAGAGGAAGTATTCATAGATTTACACCTTAGAAATGGCTAGCAGTTAGTCTTTATTACTATTATTATGGCTGATGGCTTGAACGTTAGCATATGAACAGTTATAAATGTAGGGAAGAGTTAATGCAGGAGAATAAATTGTGGCCATTTTATTGTGAAAAATCCTACAACGAAGTACACAGTTATAATTAAATAATGTAACATTCACATCATAGACAATGTGCCCCAACAAATAAAACAATCCACTGCAATTCTAACAGATTCCTTTAGGGGAAAGTTCTATACAATTTATTATAGAATGCAAACTTTTCTATAGAATTTTTAGACCAACCAATAGAATGCCATAGCAGATGATCCCCCATTAACTTCTAGAGTAAGGGTTAAAATTTCTATAGAATGAATGTCATTCTTTACTAATTCAAAGGTTTGAGAGTAATTAGTTTCCATGGAAACTTATTGGTTTCATCCCTTTTCAGTTCTATAAACCTTTGCCTTAAGTGAATGTAAAGGCTAGTGCTAATGCCTGGGGGAGCATAGATCAGCTAAGACAAATTCTCTTCTGGGCTCGACAGCAACTCCTCTGCGTAGTATTAATAGGCTTAGGAGGAAGCAGTATTCAGCCACTCTGAACCAGCAGAGATCATCATCCTGATCACAAAAAGTGCTGCTGGGGTTTGGAGAGCCAACTACTTGTACAGTGGCACATTGCATGGGAGGCACCGTTATCTAGTGATTAGAGCTCTAGACTGGGAGCCAGGAGATTTGGGTTCTCCTGCCATCTCTGCCACGGACTAACAGTATGACCTTGGGCAAGTCACTTTCCTTTTCTGTGCCTCTGTCTCCTCCCACCAATTTTCTGTCTTATCTATGTAAATAGTTAGCTCTTTGGGCAGGGACTGACTCAGTGCTTAATCTGTAATGAAAGAGGTACCAGACTCAAGCAAATTTTTTATATTAATAGCTGATGCAGCAAGCCCAGAGGTATTGGGGCTATGAACTGCCAAGTCTAGAGGTTCCAAGGCTCAGCCCTGGCAAGCACTGGATTACTTCTGTGTGTATGTACAATGCCCTAAATAGTGAGTCCCTAAACTTATTTGGGGCCTCTAGGCTTCACTGCACTACAAACAACAACTGGTCTGAAAGTTCACAAAGTTCAGGAGGTGTTGAACTGGGATTGTCATTGAGAATCATCCCCACTTACAAGATCACGGGATGTGATAATTCAGAGTACCACTGTCCTGTATACATGGCCAAGAGGAAGAAATAACCTGTCAGGGGACGGGGGCAGGAAAATGCAAGAGATTTTCATCTCTGAAAAAAACCATGAAAAGCAAGCAACAAATTATGGAACCCAGATTATTTGTGAGTAACCAGGCTCATTTAAAAAACAGACAAAAAAAATCAAAGATTTTTAAAAATACATGTCTTCAAACTTCTTCTCAAGCCTGCATGTCTGTCTTCAGAATATTATTTTAATTCTGAGAGTCTTAGGCAACCACTTGAATAGCAATGGCACAGAACTTGTCACCAAAGTATTTGTGTGGAGGGTAGGGGAAGCAAACATATTTTTCTCAAAATCTGAGATTTGTTCAACACTAACTTTTTTTTTAATCCCTGTAATTATGAATGTAGCACATTCAGTTTTGAGTTCCATTTTGTTTTTTGTACATGACTAATTCTTGGTTCAGCTTGATGGATCCTCTTAAAAGGTTTTGGGGGTCATAATGAACAACTCACCATGAGCTCTCAGTATCATGCTGTGGCAAAAAGGACCAATCCTATCCTTTGATTTTTGAAGACGAGAGCAGGGAGGTGATTTTATCTCTGTATAAGGCATTGGTGAGCCCAATTCTGGAATGCTGCATTCATTTCTGGTGTCTACATTTTAAAAGATGTTGAAAAATTGAGAGGGTACAAAAAAGACCCACAAAAATGATTCAAGGGCTGGGAAAATTGCCTTATAATGAGAGACTTTGAAAGCTCAGTCTGTTTAGCTTATCAAAAGACGACTGAGAAGTGACATCATTATAATGTAAAAGTACTTTCAGAGGGAGAAACTACATGATCCTAAAGGGGTCTTCAATTTAGCAGAGAAAGGCAAAGGAAAAACCAGTGGCTAGAAACTAAAGCCAGACAAAAATTAAATTAGAAATCAGGCCTACATTTTTAACAGTGAGGAAGATTAACTATTGAAACAAACTGCCAAGTAAAGTGGTTGATTCTTCATCACTTGCTGTCTCCATGTCAGGACTGAATGCCTTTCTGAAATATATACTTTAGTCAAACATAAGTTATTGGGCTTGATAAGGGATAACTGGGTGGAAATGAATGGCCTGTGCTCTATAGCAGGTTAGACTAGATGCTCTAATTGTTCCTGCTGGCCATGAATCTAAGATGTTCAGAAGTTATAGAATCATTAATATAAGATTGGACAAGCATCATGATAAACAGGAGACATTTACTAAACAGCTTTAACTACAAACACAAAGAAACCACACCAAACAAACATGATTTCACACAGCTTGAGTCTTCACTTTTTCCCCTGTGTTTACCAGGAACACACTTTCCATGAAACCTTATAATGTACAGTACACAGACCTATCTAGTGGCTGAGTAATATACTGAAACTAAGTATCTCCTTACAGCAATTATTTCCAGATTCAATTTGAAGGCCACACTCCTGCTTTCACCTGAGATATGATAAAATACTATATGAGATGTTTTTTATTGTCTTCTTGGAAGAAGGCTGTGAAGCCTACTCCTCTCTGATAATGCCATGATGAAGGGATTAGGGAAAAAGAGGATACAGGAGGTTGGTCTCAGTTTTCCAAAGTGAGGTTTTTTTAAATTATTTTTTCGTATTTAACATTCCAGAAGTAAACTAAACACTAGATTGTACACAGAAAGGTCCCCAGTGCCTAGATTTCCCATACAACGTATATGAATCTGGAATACATTAGTGCCTATCCCAAAACCATGCTTAGACACTCATCCTGTAGACACCTGTAGGAATATAGGCCTGCATTAGGCTTGGATGAACTATGGTTTTAAGATGATTTGGGATATTAGCATGAGCAATAGTTCCAAAGCATGTGATCAGAAAGAATGAGATCACAAGAAAGAAGCATTGTGTTAAACTTGTGGTGACCCTTCAAAATACTGTTATCCTATTTAAGGTTTATGGTGAAGTAATAGAAAGAAAACAGTTAATTGGGTACCAGGTGCAGTAAATAATTGGCTTTATAAGTTTGTTTAATGTATTATAAAAACCTGTTTCATCTGGTTTTAGTTAAGGTCCAAGAATGGCACTGACATCGCTTGTTTGTTAAAGAATATAAAAAAGTAAACTTAAGGGTTCATTGCTAATATCTACCTGACCAAATTGGAGTCAACCAATATCGATCTAAGCACCTTGATCAAATGGTTATAAATGTTTTGTTACTGTTTGGATGTAGTAAATATTAGACTTTTTAGACATATTTAGAGCAATTGTAGAAATACCATTCAGCCTTTAGATTTATTAAAAGAATTTATGGTTATATTGGTGTTATGGTACTATGCTAAATTAATATTCATAATTCCCAGAGCACCTTTGTAGGACAAAAGCTGAAAGATCAGATTGTGATCTAAAAAGTGGAGAGACACCAATAAACTCAGAACACTCCTTTGCAACTGAATTCTAAAATACATCATTTTAAAAATGTTGGGTGCACATACATTCAGCAACATCCTCGCCATCTTGCCTCAACCAGCATATACAGCCAATGACACCTGGGAAGTCAGAGAACTGGCATGATTTCTATCAAAATCTCTGATCTGAAAAAGTTTCTCAAGCAAGATTAAGTACCACTGCCACCATGTGGCTCAAATGTGACAGATACCAAGGCCTGGTTCTGACCTTGCCAGAATAATAAGGATGGTTTACCCTAAACTGAGATGTTCTCAAGTGATTCTCTAGCGTCCAGTACCCCATTAATTTACTTATGTTCAAAGATGCTTTCACAATTGAAAAGAAAGCTGCCAAAAACATCCAAAGTTTCTTCATAGGTGCCCTCCCTCAAAGCATAGGACCCAAAATAGAAATCGGATCCCTGCTGTTTGTTCTGCAAGGATAGAACAATTCTAATATAACATGACAAACACTAAACTGATATATGGATCATAAAGTATTTAACTTACCTATCACACTAATGCAGTTTGAGATATGACAGCAATGGGTAACCTCTTTTTGCTTTAGTTCATATAAGTGTATATGTATCCCTGAGTTTTCAGATTCCAGCCAAAATATAATGCAAACAGTATTGCCAACCCCAAACATTCAAAATCATGAGTCGGACCCAACAAAATCATGAGTTTTTTTAAAAAAATAATAATTGTTGGATTTTTATTCATGGTCTATTTTTTCAGCCACTAGGTTGCACTTGCTTCATGTTTTTGAACTCTTCTCTGCACCAGGACAGGCTAAAAGCTTTTTTTTTTTTTTTTTTTTTTTAAGTAAGTTGATACTTTCATGTATTGGCATGATTTCAGCAGCCAGGGCTTCAGAAAGATACTAAAAGACACAAGATTCACAACAGAATCATGAAAACTGGCAACACTGTATATTGTGGTTTTGGATCAAAACCATATATCTGTGAGGAGCAAGGGAGCATGTGTGACGCTTACCCTAAAAGCGTCACAAGCCTCAGGGAACCTTTCAGCAGTCCTTGACTAAGGCTCAGGTTCATAATGAAAGGTTCACAGAAGTCTAATGGACAAATTTAGCTACTTAAAATCCCACCCTAGTTTACATCATCTTTAAATATATTTATCTTATGGCAGTGCCAAAAGCCTAGTTCAGGACTGGGGTGGTCCCGTTATGTCAGTCTCTGTACAAACACAGACAAAGGGATTATCCATGCTGCAATTAGACCTAAGCAAATAATTGATTTTTCAGTGCAGGGCCAAACCTGAAAATCAGAAATAAATTTGGTTCTGTTTGAACTAAAATTGTTTTTTCCCCTCAAAAAACCCCAAAAATTCATTTTAGGTCAAACAACATGTTTGTTCAACTTAAAATAATTTTTTTGGTGTTTCGTTTCAGATAATGTTGGGATGTTTTCATCCTCTTATTTTTATTTTTAATGAGATAAATTTCTGAAACTATCATTTCATTTAGAAATTTTGCTAAAAAGGGTGAAAAACATTTTTCAGCAAATTTACTATTGATGGAAAAAGTTTTGCCCAGCTCTACTTACAGTCTAAAAGATACAAACAAGTCAAAGGGCCAAGGGCAGGAATGTGGCATACAAGTAGATTCATAAGGTGAAAAAATGGCACAGCATTGTGAGTTACAGGCTTCGTTGTTAGTGTTTTTTCTTGATTGGGGTTAGAAGTATAGTCAAAAAGTTAGTAAGACTGAAGGAGTAGGAAAAGGAAAGAAGAGGGAGAAGACCAGTGACTGCTTATCATATGTATAGCCATGGTCATCAGGCTGGGTTTGTAAGGGATCATGGCAGAAATGAGCCATAAAAAGAAGGATCTGAAGGACGATAAGGTGGCTGCATAGGTTTTGGGAAGTTCTTTCAATGGATAAAGAGCAGTGTTGCAGACAGCACGAAATGTTATTACATTTTACTTTCAAATCTAACAATCAAAACTATATAACAAAATGAAAGAGGTTTATTGGTTTCCTCCAGTATTTCAGAGCAAGAGATTCTCAATAAACAAACATCCCCACTGTTGACACTAGGTGAGTCTCAGTACCATAAAAGGCCCCTTACAGAGCTACCTAGACAAATCAATGACTGCACTTAACCCAACCTGGAAGTGGTATAGATTTTAATTGTTAAGCAACGAGAGAGAATCAAGAAAAGCAATAGCTCTCATCAATAATATTACTTATGCCATTTAGCTTTTATTTCCCCAAGTAAAATTCTAAGAAACCTGCCTAATGGTGAGACTAGCTGCAGGTAAAGTGGTCAGAACATAGAAAGGAAATACAGCTAAAATCACAACCAAGGAACAGAAAGAGTAAAAGGAGGAAAAAGAAAATATTAACTAGTTCTTAAATGACTTAAAGTACCAAACATTCCAGATTTCCCTATCCTAATAATCCCACACATATTAACCCTCTAGTCAGTGTGCGAGGTGTCCCACTCTGTGCCTGATCTACAGAGGATGCAGAGCCTGGTTCTTTAGCTGGAGCTGTAAACACTCATGTTTTAAGATCTGGAAGTCCTCAGTGTGTCAGCCATGATGGTCACCACACATTCAAGATGCATTTCATAGTAATAAATATAAGATAACGTGAAAAGGGTAGAGAATTATATTTAATAATTCAGTGCACTTCTGAGCAGCTGTACCTTTCATTCAAAAATCTTGAAAGCACTTTAGTAGAGCTGGATGGAAAATCAACATTTTTTTCTGCAGACAATTTTGTGAAAATTAGGCATGTTTGAAATTTTTCAGTTGAAAATTTTTGTTTTTTCACAGGAAATTTTGAAAAAAAATTTTGTTTTGTTTTGAAACATTTTAAATTGAAAATTTTCATTTTTTTTTAAATGTTGTGGGCTTTTGGTTTCTTACAACTGAAAAATTTCAGTTGTCTATTATCAGAGTTTGGATTTATCCCCTGCCTCTTTTTTTAAAATAAAACAAAAGCAAACAAAAACCCACAACCTTTTGTTCATTTAAACGGAGAAAGGTAAACAAATGTGAGAAAGTGGAGAAAAAAATTTCACACTTTGTTCCTGATTTTCAGAAACCATTCCAGTTGGAAAACAGTGGGGAAATGTGAGAAAGTGGAGGTTTCCCTACTGTCTTGTACTTTTTCATCTCCCCACCTGCCTTTTTTCCCACTGGAGGAGGCATAGGGAGAGGGGAAGAGAGAGGAAACAAGAAGGGGATGGGGAAAGAGGAAACAACCAAAAATCCAAACCCCCAAAATGGACAACCAATACTTTTCAGCTTCAACAAAATAAAAATTTGTTTAGTTTTGAAATGTTTCTTGGAAACATTTTTTCATTTAAATTTTCCTCTTGAAAAAAAAATCAATAAGATTTGTTGAAGCAAAAATTTTGGTTCAAAAATTTTGAGACTGGTTTCACTGGTTACACTTCACAAACTAAGGCCCCAATCCTGAAGTGAGCTTCATATGGGCATGCACCAACGCCTGCATAGAGCCACAATGATTTCAATAGGATGCTGGGAGACATAGCGCTAGTGAATTCAATTGCAGGATCAGGGCCTAACTCTGTTAGGTAATAAATAATAATACCTAGTTTTTATATACTGTTTTTCATCAATAGTTTCTAAAGTGCTTTACAAAACAAGTCAATATTATCATCCCCATTTTAGAGATGGGGAAACTGAGATGTAGCAACCCCATTCTGCAGCTAGGTAAACTAAAATAGAGAGGATAACAGGATTTCTTTTAAATGGTTTCATAACATAGGAGAATATGTAAATTTAAAAACAAAAGGTAATGGTACAAGGTGTTTGTTCTCCCCTCTATGTCCATACAACGCTCTCATGCAATGTTGAGTGCTGTTATGTATGATCAGACTGTTTCCCTAGCCACGTTCTCTTCATTTCTACTTTTTAGCCCCCTTCTTTAGCCTGGTGTTACCACAAAAGCAACAACAAATAAGAAAAAGAGGACAAAAGGAATAAGAGGAAAATTCATATTTACGTATTAAAAAAAATCAGTAACCCTCTGGAGAGGAGGGAGAAAGTCCATTTATTGGAATTTTTCCTGTCAATCACTTTTTGGAGACTATTGGATACTACAGCAATAGGTGCCAGATAAAAACAGATTAGATTAAACAGATGGCCATGAGAAAGAAAGAATCTGTTCCATGAAGTTTCACAAGCAATATCAAAACCTATTTGCTTTAATACATATCAAATATGTGTTGAAAGATCCCTGAAGATTAATATCTACCACATAAATCTAATTGCTGTAATTTAAGATTACAAAACCAATAAATAATCACTATTCATTTCACATATGAATGATGATTTAACTAAACACTGGGAGTGATTTACATAATTTTAGGAGAGATCTCTTACAAACTATTGAAGTGTGTTTTTCTTAATCATTTACCACAACATTTCTTCAATTGACTGTAATTTACTGATGACACAGGGCCAGCCATTCCCTGGGCACAGAAACACGAATGTATGAGATATCTTTCGTTAAATCAGAGATGTAGGGTCCAATCCTGCATATATTTATGCATGGGAGTAACTTAATTGATATGCAGTACTGCCAACCCCAAAAATCATGAGTCAGATCACACACACACATCACAAGCTAGACCAAAAATGTAATACAATCTTTTTCAAATTTTAGGCCAATCTCATGATGTTTGAACTCTCTTGACAATCCTCATTGTGTATGAGAGACAGAGTTAGTGTTGCCTACTCTCCTTAAATTTTTGGGAGCAGCAGAGGTTGGCCCCTGCTGCTGGAAATCTCACCCCAACATCTGTCCATCCCTCCACCCAGCACTTAACTCTGAACCCACAACCTCCTGATCAATCCTGTTCCTCCCGTCCCCAAATCAGTTTTGCCCCCACATCAATTCTGTTCACCTCAGCCTCACCTGTAATCCTTCTGGGGTTCCTTGCCCCTCTCCCAAGTTTGGAGGTGTGGGGATAAAAAGTGTTGGCTCTTGGTGGAAGCTGGGAGCTCTCTCACCTGGGATCTGACTAAGAAGATCAGACAGAGAGACAGACTTAGGCCAGGTCTACACTCAAAAGTTAAGTCGACTCATCTACGTCGCTCAGGAGTGTGAAAATCCACATCTTGTGAGCGATAGAGTTAAGTCAACCTAACTCCCAGTGTAGACAGTACTAGGTAGACAGTAGAATTCTTCCATTGTTCACTACTCATTGCTGTAGTGTCTACACTGAAGCACTGACACTGCAGTGTTTCCAGTGAAGACATAGTCGAAGCCTGAAAAATAGAGTCACTACAGCTTGGCTGATGAATTGCTCTGGACTGACCAAAATGGTCTATGCTTTAACCTTTGTTCCTCTGTGCTAAGCTAAGGACTTCCTATGCTGTGTTCCATCTGACTAATAAACCCCACTGTTTTGAGAATGCTCCCTGAGTGTCACTTTAAATGCTCGGTGAGATGCATTAGTCCCTGAAGAGTGTACAAGTCTCTACCAAGAGCCTATCTGAGTTGGACTTGCTGAACAGAGCTCATGGTGGGAAGCAGGAGGTCTGGCATGCAGAGGTTCAGTCTCAGGAGATGGTGAGGCTGCATGATCTACCTCAGGGGATGCATGAGACCCCTTGGGAGTCTTGAACATCTAAGAGACTGTTCCAAAGCTGGGGGCACAGCACCAGTCCTATGGGTCCATGACAGCCCCCTTCACGGCTCTGGGGACAGCCTCAGGAGTCTTCACTCCCCTCTCCCCTTCCTAGGTACGGCGTTGCAAGGAGGGAAAGGGGAGGGGAGGAGCAGAGGAGCTATCTTGTTGCTCACAAGATGGGAGTGGGGAGGAGGAAGTGGAGTAGCCCCAGCCATTGGGCTCTTTCTACTCCCTCTTTCCCGACTGCCTCCTGTGCTAATGGTAGAACCGGAAGGGGGCAGGTAGAGCTTTGTCTGCTTCCTGTAGCAGCCCTGATTGGTTGCTCTACCCCAGGAGATGGACAAGTGGGATAGGCTGACAATCAGAGGGGTTCTCCCCACTTCCTCTGACATGGCTGGAATTTGAATGTCATCAGCAGACTATTATTCACTTGCAAAAAAATATTTTAAAAAAAATCACAAAGAGTTGGCACCACTATACAAGTGTGTAGCACTACACAGGCATTTCAAAAGGGCCTTAGTGTAAGGATCTGGATTATGATGTTTAGAGTCACATGTAGGTCAATATTATCCTCACTCTGCACACAGGAAAATAGAGAAAGATAAATAACTTGGCAGGGATAACAGATAATGGACTCTTAGCACATTTCATGTATAGCTCTCATAGGACACCCCATTTTTAAAGATAGAAAATTTGAGGCACAGACAAGTGATTTACCCACATCAGTGGAAGAGCTGGGGGGAGAACACAAGACTCCTAACCCCTAGTCTACAGTCCTGTCTACTTCACAATGTTGCATCTTATTTCCTAATGGACAATACAGGACATGCTGCTACTGCCACTAAGCATTGAAATAGCTTACCAAGGGATGTAAAAGTGTCACAGGAAAGGATGGTACTTTCAGGGATTAAGGCACCCAGACTTGCATCTGAGTCAATCGTCAATTTTTGGTACTTAACACGTTTAGCACACTTCCAATATTTCTCCAAGAAGTAAGGATGCATTAAAAGCACTTTTAAGAACATGATTCCTGCTATTTGAATAGTTTGGTCTGAAAGGAACACATTTAAAATATCAAAAGCAATTGCTTAAAGTTCTGTTTCAAAAACTGTCTATAGCCAATTTGCTTGTATGCATATATCATTAGTTAAAATCTCAAATATGGATACCTGAGGTCTCACTAAAGAGCAGAGACAAATAACTGAAGGTTAGTCTGTTATGTTAAAGAACAGAAGGGAAAATACAAACTTTGAAATGGAATTCCACCACTTCTTACCCTGTTAACCCTGGAATGTGGGGGAGTCCTCTCCAGACAACTGGTCCAGGCATTGGTCTTATTGGGGGATCATTAAGGTCCAGGCATCGGTCTTACTGGGGGATCATCTTCATAGTCTTGTGACCCAGGAGGAGGGGAGAGTCTTTCCCACACAGAGGTTCAGTAAGCTCTGGGGTTGCACACAGTGACCTCAGTTTTATAAAGTCCTGATTTCAGGGCTAACTGGAGAAGGCCACCCTCTGATATGTATTGGCCAGTTGTCAACTGCATTTGCTTTCAGCTTTCTCATTAAGGATAGGTCTACATGAGAAGCTTCATCAGTGGGAGAAAGTCTCCTGCCAACATAGTGCCAGTATGGACAGCACTGAGGTCACTGTAACTTGTGTCAGTCGGGGTGTGTGGGGGTGTTTTTTTCATACCCCTGAGCGAAATAAGGTAGATCAATGTAAGCGGCAGTGTAGACCTGCCCTCAGTTTCTCTGCTGCTTCCATTGATATCCATTAGGTGGTGTTGGTACATAAACGTCTTCCATGCTGCTTCTAGTCAGAGGATTTAGATCATTTCCCAGATTGTATTTTAGTCTTAGCCCCAATTGTTAACTGGAATTCTCTTCATAAGCAATTTATCTTAATATTCCCAAATTATACCATAGTTAGGTGTTTACATCTTTCAGTATTCCTTTATTCCTTCTGCTGCTATGCAATTCCTATCACTTCTCTAGTGTCACATTCGTAATCAGAGAAGAGACACAAAATCCCTCATAATTATTCTAAATCAACTGGGCACAACCTATTCGTTCTTTGATTATATCTAATCCTTTTCACTTCATCTCTCTCAGATTTATCACGGGATATGAAACATTCATTGGCAGAATGAGACAGAATATTCATAGAGGAGAAATGCATATCTGATTCACAAGACAGATAAAAGTACAATTTCTAAGTTGGGTGAAAGATGTGTACACACACACACACACACGCACACATATACACAGAGCTAGAGGTATCAGTAAGTTTGACCTCTAGAACTTTCAGGTTTTGGGGTCACCAGCAAGCTATTCCTGATTTGTTTAAAAACAAAATATAGGTTTATGCTTGCCTCTCACACTTAACTTCCAGAACACAATGGCCCATGTGCTTAGGTAAATGGGATGCTACCTCAATCTGAAAATCTTTGTAGCTTCTTTGTAGTTACATAAAGAGAGACAGAAGTTCCATCTGTATGTAGTTATGAGACACTCTTGTCAAGTGGCTGACTATAATTTGTAGATTTTATTTAAATATTGCATTTCCTATTCCTGGGGTAATGAGATTCTTTAGACAATGTGTCTCCAGAACAAGGATAGTTGGTATATCTGGGCAAACAGAGATGGAGTAAATGAGGTGCATTTTATAACCTTGTTTTCTTCCCTGGATATGGAAATAGGATGACAGGTTGCTGATTACAGAGGCAGAGAGTGAATTTAGGTCTATTGACAATATATTCAAGTCATATTTTAATGGCTATCTTTTGTTCCCTTTTGGCCTTACAGACCATGACTCATTCTTCTCCATTCATCCCAACTGCATCAAGCATGGAACAAACATGGAGCACTGGCACGTGAGCCTGTAACATGGGACAGGCACCTGTGGTCATAACATGTAAATTTAACATGTGCACTGTGGTCACATGGCTTAGATATTTATTGTAATTTCTTGCCTGACCATTTCTCAGCTCTCTCAGTATAGTTTTATTGAGGAATATTGTAGCAAAACTACTGGCACATACAGCTTCTATCTCTGTTAAGGACCATTGTGTAGCTGGACTGTCTACATTTTGGATGCAACCTCCATTGAATCATACCTACCTAAAATAAACAACAGATGCATAACTGCATTTTTGGATGAATGTATTATGAACTGGATATACTGGGTCTAGGTGCCTATTAAAGTAAATAACATTTTCTGCAGCTGGGTATGGAATTATGCAAACTTCCCCCATGCTGAGGCAACTGAATCCTGACCCAAAACATCCCTGCTGTTCTAGTTCAGATCCTCTCTTGGACAGACTGTTAATCATGGTACATTCCGTGGTGTTTTGTGATGCAGGTGATTGAACTAGACTTAAAGCAATCTACAAAACTCCCTAATTCATGCCGCAAATCAGAACTGTAGCTCCTGGCTGCGGAAAAGAAAGGTAAATGACCTAACCCTTGGCAATGCCTCTCCCCTACCAAGATAATCACAATTTGCAAAAATATCATAAAAATAGCAAAACTATAGAGTACAAATATTTAATTATCATGGATATAATTTCTTGGGCCAAAATAGTGTTTCTCTCCTCTTCCAGCAACTGTAAAAAAATGTTCCACTTGATTTTCCCAGTGAGACACTAGCTCCAGCCTGGAGCTATCCTCCTGCTGAAGGAGATGCCATGAGCTTATAGCTGTAATGTATATTGCGAAGATTAGATAGACTAACACAAGGGAGCGCAATCACCCTTGTTTAAGATGCTTTGAATTCTCATACATACTCCAGAAACAGTAATATGTAAAACAAGACAATCTAAGACACTACTTCTGCAGAATAACCCATTCACTAACATCACAAATTCAGCAGTGGTAAGGGGAACAACTGACTGATGAAAGTTAGCTTTTCCTTTCCTCTGGAATCAGTGAGTTAAAAAACACATACTTTAACTCTATTTATTGGAAGAAAATAAAAGGTTCATATTAAGTATTAAATAGAGTTGAGCAAAATTTTTGCTGATTGGTTTTTTCCATCATAAATGCATTTTTCAGTGTTCCCAAACTATAATTGAATTTGATGACTAGTTTCAGCAGAGGGAAAAAAAAGTTTTCCAAGTCAAAATATTTGTTTCAACCTTTTAAAAAATGTTTTGACTTTGTTTCAAAATGGTGTTTCAAATTCAAGTTTGAAAAATAAGGTAAAAACCACCCCAAAATGGCCAAATTGAAATGAAAAATCTTTTAACAAAAAAATTAAAATTAAATTTCAGGTTAACAAACATTTTGGTCAATTTGAAAAGAATTAAAAATCCAAAAATGTGTTTCAAATCTACCTGAAACGCCCTTCAGCTGATTTGAAATGAACTTCTGATTTTTTTTTTATTCAATTACTTTTTTAAAAATTTGGTTTTGGTTCAAATTGAACTGGATTTTGTTGGAGTGGAGTGGGAGGGACAGTTGGTCTCCAGATCAAGAGTCCATTATTCATTCTGCCCTAATAAACAGATTTCAACTAATACAAATTCAAATTGTCAACATTTGCCCATAGTAGAGTGTGGCTCAAAGTCATCAAGAAAATATTTCAGATCAAATGGAAGGAATATTATAAAAAGAAAAAGCAAGGAATTTCTAGTGTTAGTGGATGATATTCAGATAGAATTGCTAATGGAACAGTGATTTTCCAGTGGTTAATAGGCTAACCACTCCTCACCTATTAGTATTTGTCCTTGAGGTTGGCAGGGTGCAGATAATGATAGTTATGGTTTCCAACTCTCTGTTATAGTAAAAAACTGAACAAAAGTATTTTTCAAAACACAAGATGTGGGTGTTTTGTGTGGGAGCATTTTTATTACAATAGCAGATATCTCATTATGCCATTCTGAACTTGAATGGAACTGCATCAATTCCAGCTAACACAATGAAAAGGGGGAAGAAAATTCTCCACTCTTAAAAAAAGTAGTCTAGGACGAGTTATAATTCTGAAGTAAAAGTTCAACTACAGTGCACATTAAACATAGGTAATTCTGAGAGCAGTAATTTTTAAAATTGCTTAAATAGCAATAAACATAATTAGAAACCATTCCAAAGGGAGGCATTTCAGTTAGTCAAGATTGTCTTCTGTGATTAAAATCTGAAACAGGCATGCTCTAGCATACACTGGCTTATCTAGTTTGTTACAAAATGTAATTGAGGGTGCCCAAGTGACACATACTGTGTACATTATCTTGTGGGCAATTCTGATTATACAGTGCCATAAAAGGAACAATGTGGCTGTTCTGGAATCTTTCAAAATGGAAGATACTTTAATTATACCAAATATAACTGCCTTTTTGTGGGTTTGAAATATTAAAAGTTGAACTGCACATTAGGTGAGAGATTGTCGAAGGCACAAATGAAGTAAGCCACACAACTCCCATTGACTTTCACACATAGTTCAGAAACAGTACAGACTTTCAATGGGAGTTTGCTGCCTAGCCTGCATCAGTGCCTTTGAAAAAAGCAACCTCTACATACAGTGTTCTATTCATAGTGTTGGTACTATTTGCCATTTTA
The DNA here is from genome assembly GCA_007922305.1 of Dermatemys mawii. Lineage (NCBI taxonomy): Eukaryota > Metazoa > Chordata > Testudines > Dermatemydidae > Dermatemys > Dermatemys mawii. The sequence continues at coordinate 4,413,854 of ML677386.1, forward strand.
AGGCTGGTACAGTCACCAATAGGAAAATAGATTTATAATCTCAGTGTTTCATTAAATTTATAATTCTTCAGTTCATAGAATCAGAGTTGGAAGGGACCTCAGGAGATCCAACCCACTGCTCAAAGCAGGACCAATCCCTATTTTAGCCCCATATCCCTAACTGGCCTCCTCAAGGATTGAGCTCATAACATGGGGTTTAGTAGGCCAGTACTCAAACCACTAATCTATCCCTCACCTGTAGCTCAGCAAGCCCCTCTATATGAGCAATACTATTTGTAATAACTACTAACACATGACAAGGGGACCTCACCCTGAAAGGTTTAGTACTGTCATTCATTTATAGATAAAATAAAACTATTCATGATCTACCTTGTCCACTATACAATATACTCTGTTGTCTAAGGTGCTGGGGCTAATGTAAATATGGGTTGGTAAATAGTTACTGAACATTTTTTGATAGAGTATGGGCAGATGTATCAAACATGACTGCAGCGCACTCTAGACCCATCTCCATGAGAGAAAGATATCAAGTTACATGTAGATTTCAACAGGAAATTTGACTTAAAGGGCAGTGGCTTAAAGGTAACCTGTAAATGGAAAAAAAAATAGTTTGTCCTTTATGACAATACGGCTTGGGGAAAAAATGGTTATTTTTCTACTTGTTTTTTTCTTTAGCTATATCAGGAATGACAAGTCTGATCTTCCCTAATTTTACTGGAAGATTTTTGAGGATGGTCATGTTCAAGATCCTGACACAAGGACGAAAGGAGAGCAGCAGAATGTGGACCCTGGACTTCAGAAAAGGACATGACTTATGAGGAGAGGCTGAAGGGACTGGGATTGTTTAGTCTGCAGAAGAGAAGAATGAGGGGGGATTGGAAAGCTGCTTTCAACTACCTGAAAGGGGGTTCCAAAGAGGATGGATCTAGACTGTTCTCAGTGGTTCCAGATGACAGAACAAGCAGTAATGGTCTCAAGTTGCAGTGGGGGAGGTTTAGGTTGGACATTAGAAAAAACTTTCACCAGGAGGGTGGTGAACATTGGAATGGGTTACCCTAGGGTGGTAGTGGAATCTCCTTCCTTAGGAGTTTTTAAGGTCAGGCTTGACAAAGCCCTGACTGGGATGATTTAGTTGGGGATTGGTGCTGCTTTGAGCAGCAGGTTGGACTAGATGACCTCCTGAGGTCCCTTCCAACCCTGAGATTCTATTCTATGAAAGTGTGTATCTTAGATTTGATTTGGAAGTTAAAGAGTGGTGTTGTTGAATCTTTAACAAGGGTTTAGTTTCTCCTAAATTGTGTACAGTGATTGAATTAAATAGCAGTTTAAAAAACAAAAGCAAAACCAAGGAGCTAAATTTTCTACACTAGAAAAGAATTTGTCCCAGAGAGTTTTAAACAGTTGGGGTGGGGTGGTGAAGCATCATCTTCTCTCAATCAAGCTTCATTTTCTTAGGTGTTGTGTATCATAATCTAATCAATTGTCCATGGGCCAGGGGAGTTCTTCAGGACTTACTTTGAAATGTAAAACTGGGAGGGGGGTGAGGAGAAGAGTGGTTTTGCAAAAAGCCCTTTTAGATCTCCGTTACCTAAAATCAAGTGGGATGTGGAGCCCTCACAAGCTTACATTTTTTTCCCATAGAAAATAGCTCTGCTACAAGTGAAAATCTCTCTCCTGAGGGAATGTAGCATAGACAAAAGAACTTCAGTGTCATTGAGTTGTGACCTAATTATTACAAAGCAAAGAAATGACTTGTCTGTCTGAGAATCATCTGGACTCTGAAGGGTAAAAAACAACTCCTCCAAAGAGAGGGAACAAAAAAAGCCTTGGATGCAGCTTCTCTATTCAGAAGACAGAATTGTGCTGCTTTGCTGCTAAAATCCATTCCGTTCAAGGTCTGTATGCAGATGTCATACAACTTTTCATGTGTGTTTAAGATTGAAAATTTATACTCAAATATATAACTCTATAGAAAATCAATACCAAATGAATTTGTTCAGCAGTTTATCTGCAACAGCAATAGCACTCTGTACTGGCAGCTGGGGACCAATTAGAGTTTCCTGCAGGCTGGACACTTACACAGTAACAACCAGCTATACAGAGCAATGTATTTCTATTTATCTCACTGTCTCGTAGTCATCAGACTTCTTGGACTTCACCCTTATGATTTCTGATGGGATTACTGGATACTTGCAACTGTGGTGGAGCATTCATTGTTTGTCATCACTGTTTCAGTAACACAAATTTGAGACACTTGGAAAAAGAACAAGAAGTCCACAGTTTTCTAGACTCAATTGATGGTTACACACACACACACACACACACACTTCTGTCCCCAGAGCCATTGTGCTGCTACAACTTCAAATATCTTAAATCAATTCACTACAAAAGTATGTTTTGCAGTTTCCTTCTCAAAGGCAACACTGTTGACATGAGTCAACTCTTTTGTATCCATTGGAGTGTTCATCCAACTTTTTATTAACATGGAACTTTTTTCAAACACACTTCTTGAAAGAATACATGTTTTTTTTGTAGAATAACTCATAAAAAGAGCCATCAACTTGTTTTCAATTAATTCCAAGTAAACAAAGACAAAAATGCAAGCCCCATTGCATACCTTACTCACAAAGATTGATGAGCTCTTGGGAGGTGAGATCAAGCAGAATATAAATATCAAATCAGACATCAAGGACTGTCAGTGTCTCTGAAGTGGTGAACCTATGCTAGACAAAGCCCTGCTGGGATGATTTAGTTGAGGTTGGTCCTGCTTTGAGCAGGGGGTTGGACTAGATGACCCCCTGAGGTCCCTTCCAACCCTGATATTCTATAATTCTATGCCGCAATGCAAGGTGCAAGCCTTTTTCCCAGTACTCAGTCTTATGGTTCTGTGAGGGCTTGCACTACTGCATGGTGTACTACTTGCACTACTGCATGGCCTCACTATACTAACTGCCATCGAATCCATGAGGCTTCGAAGAAGCAGCAGCAAACAAAAAACTCAAACCTGAATGCCATAACAAAAGTCTCACTAAGAGGAATGTTTTTTTTCTGTATACAGCAAGATGATAGCCTCCAATTGAAACATACATCAACAATATGGTAAGGTGTTTTCAGTGACAAGCAGATGATTTCCTTAGGTTTTGAAATCATTGGAGCCCAGTTGTCAACATTACCTCTTAATGCACGTTATCAAGTGCTTGACAGTATGAATTTATCCTGCTGTCTAGTTTGCTGCTGGTGGGCGCATGGTTAAAAGCACATTTCTAATGAAAGATCAACAAGTGAGCTGCATCTTTATAGATGAATTATTTGCATTCTATCATGATAGTCCAAGTGTGGTGTATAGCCCCAGTAAACAAAGATGTTACCACATTAAGAGAATGCAGAATAAATATTGGCCTATTTCATGCATCTTGGTCATATTCCCAGTAACATATTCCCAGTTACTTTAACTACTATTTAGAGCACATGGTTAATTTTTTTCAAAAGTTGCCCTGTTGACTGGCTATTAATTCCAATAAAATTTCAGTTCACCTACCCAACATAGCCAAATACAAGACTTGGATAGTAATATTATATTTTTATAGTCTTTCATCCAAATGAACCCCACAGCATACTACTCACTATGGCTCAGATTTTTAGCGGATATAAATCAGCATAACTCCATTGACTTGAACTAGCTGAGGATTATATATACAGGAAGCAGCTCACTCATCACTGAAACAGTTATTTTTGTGTGGAAAGATGCAGCTGTTTGACAGCACACAACAATTCCATGCAATAGTTCAGTAGCTGAACAATGCCATACTGAATTGAAACTACAAAGAGAACTTAGGTTGCCAAATGTACATTACCCAATTTGGAATATGTATTTTCTTACTTGGAGTAATAACATCACCATGGGTATATAAAAACCAAGCCTCTGATCCTGCAAAGACTTTTATTCATATGCTTAACTTAATATACTGCAAGTAGTCCATCTCAAACCAACGGGACTACTCCATTCCACAAAGACCACGAGGGAGAGTTCTGCAAGTCTGAGTGTGCAAAAGCACAGAGATGAAACTTAATTGAATGATTGACCAAGGCAGAGTTCCATCCAGTACTATGGCTTTTTTCATTCTCAGAGTGTAGAAAATGCTGATGCCTGAGCCCTAGAGACTTGCCCTAAGGAGTGTCCCTGAACCGAATGAAAAATGCACGTAATACTGGAAGGGAATCATTCTAAAAACTGGAAAAAAAATTGCACAGACACAGATTTTGATTTGGCTGTAAGAAACCATTGTTCATGAGTTTCTGTGAAACAACATGGCTAGAACTTTTAACTATGATGGGGACTAAACTCTTTTACTATATCCCATTATAATTTTGGGGCAAGCGATGTTTAGACTAGTATCTCAAAAATTCTGTAAGACCAATTTTCAAGACCACCAGAAAGAACAAGAGTCAAAACACTTAGACTACCTTTGTGTACTCATTTTACATGCTACCATATTGAATGACAAATTTGATTCCTGGAAGTCTACAGTACAATACTGGTCTTCATTAAACAGGCAAAACAACTTCATGTCAGTTCAGTAATGTTCTTGGAAAGCTTGATCACGGACACTACAAAAGCAGTCATTTCAAAAGAATACAAACTTACACTCAGGGAAATTTTAGGGTTGTTTTCAAGAATTTTCAATAATGCAATAAAGAGAAAAATAGGATGTTACAATAATGGAAAGAGTGACTATTGTTATGAATGGCAAAGAGTGAAGTGGGTTTTGAAAAACCACTGAGAGACTGTTTAACTGTATCAAAAAAGGATTATTGACAGCTACTGGAATACTGTGATTCATTCTAGTGTCTGCAGTTCTAGGAGGATTTTGATAAATTGGAGAAGGTTCGGAGAAGGTTCAGAGAAGAGCCATGAGAATGATTAATGGATTAGAAAGTCTTATGATGATAGGCTCAAAGAGCTCAATATATTTGTCTTAATAAAATAGGTTAACTTGATCACAGTCTAGAAGCACACACCTTGGGAACAAATATTTGTAATAGTATCTTCAGTATGGCAGAGGAAAGGTCCAACACTATCCAATGGCTAGTCAAATTCAACCTGAAAATAAGGCATACATTTTAAACAGTGAATCATTGGAGCAATTTACCAAGGTCTGGGTAGAGTCTCTATCACTGGAAATTTTTAAATCAAGATTGGACATTTATCTAAAGGATGTACTCTAGGAATTATCTGAGAAGTTTTATGGCCTGTTTTATACAGGAGGTTAGATGATCACAATGGTCCCTTCTGGCCTTGAAATCCATGAATCTGATATATAACTAAAATGTTATGTAAGTTTTACTTTTAAAGGCTTTGGTAGATGAGATAGGGATGTGAAAGGGAAGGGAGGATTTCTTTTTATGTTAAGAACAGAATTATGAGAATTTGTCCCTAGCTGTTTGGAGACCTACTATGACTTTGCTTCACCAGCCTCTAATACATACAAAATATTGTTTTAAATTCAGCTGGATAACTTACTTCAGCTTCTGTGCTTTCTTGGGCCTAGAACTTACAATAGGATCACCCCAGGCATTCCCTTCCACTCACACAGAACAAAATTAAGGCTGGCTTTGATTCCTCTCATGATTAAAGTCACAAACAAGATTCAAGACCCTGCAGAAGGTGGCAATATACGGTTTTCCTCACTCTGTACATACCATCGCAATGGAACATTCTTATTGTAACAGAAAGGAAGAAATCATGTTAGGGAAACTCATGCTGTGAAAATGTATCACTATTCTTTGAACATCGACTTTTTACCTAGTTCAAGAACTGGTCAAAAATGATGTGTTTTTCATGAAAAAAATTGATTTTTTTCTGATTTTTAATGAAAAAAAGATTTTAGGTTTTACATTCTAAAAGTTTTGGTTGCAGTTTTTGTCCTCTCTTGCCCCTATTTCTCTTTTCCACCTTTTCTTCTTTTGCCATTTTCCATTAGGGAAAAAAAAGGAGGTAGGGCTAAGAGGAGAAGTGGCAGGGGAGAGCGGGAAGGAACAGTACATGGAAAACCAATTTTGTTTTCAAAGCCTCCCAAAAATGTTTATTTTTTCACTTTTAAAAACATCAAAAAATCAAAAAGTCAAACCGAATTTTTCTACATTTTTCAAAAGAAGACATTTGTTGAAAAAAGTTACAAATAATAAAAATGGATAAAATCTTTTTCAGAGCACAGACCAAATCTTAGCAAGATTACTTTGTGGCTATATCCACACCTCATCACAATTGCAAGGGACACTGTCCATTCTTTGTGATTGCACAATATTCTTGTAGCAGCTACAGCAATTGTTAATATGTGAAAGTAATACTACGAATGTATTCGATTCATTGTTAGCTGTCTCAATGAGATTTAGAAAGTGGAAACAAGGAAAGTTAGCTCCAGGGAGCAGCAGCAAATTTTTGGGAACCATTGATCTATCTCATAAAAACAAGAAATGCTAAGCTTTATGAGCAAAAGAAAGGGGCAGCAAAACTGATTATACAACACACATGAAATGTAATCGAATACAGTACTTATAAAACCGTTCCAACAACTACAGCAAGAAATCTAGTGGGTGCCATTTAGATAGAAGAATCACATCCAGTCTCAGTTGATGAAACAGCCCAGTATCTTGGCCCTGGCAGCTCATACAGACTCAGTGTTAAATTCTGCAGTTCCTTATATATGTTGCTGGGAGCTTTGCTTGAGTACAGACCATAGGATTGCTCTAAATGCTCTCCAGGTTCTATAGGACATCAATATTCAGTTTACAGAAACAGGATAAGAAGTCACATGTCAGTTTAACTCACAGGTGAAGTGACTGGATCTGCCTGTAGCACTGATTCACAGATAACAGCAACAGTTGTAGAGCTATGACTCTTTCAGCTCAAGTACTCCATTTCCGTGCTGAATGTCCCAGGTTCTATCCCTGCTGAAGACTTCTTGTGGAGGAGGGGTATTAAGGAAGTCCCCCATGTAGAAATCTCATGGGTAGATTAAGTCTTATTTTCTTCCCTAGTTTTATAAATCTGGTATAAGCTCCCCCAATAGCTTTGGATAAGTGGATCAGAAAGTGGCCAAGACTAAGAACAGTGAGCTGGTTACTCTCTCAGCTTCTGCTCTGTTCTAATAGATACTTGCCAGAAATCAGGACCGCAGAGCTATGTGGTTCTGTTGCCTGCATGGAGCCATTCATGTTAAAACAAAACTAACTAACTAATGCTTGCTTGTATTGCCCTTCCTAAACTTCCCAAAATAAGAATAATCATTGACTGTCAGATGCTTCCTATCTAGCCAAGGTCTTTTTATAAAATGCAACATAATTCTCAACCCTGGCTCAAGATAGCTAATAAATGATGGATGGAACTTAGTGAATCTCTCACAGTGCAAATGGAGTAAGGGATCATGTACTTGTGAACAATTCACATAAGGATTTCAGATGTTCCTCCTGTCATCTTCCAGTGAATAAGGACAGTTGCAGCATTTTCTCCATTTCTTACTTCGGCTTTATCATAGCATCAGTGCAGCTTTTTCTAAGCTGGCTACACCATTCATGTCAGGCAATACTGTTGATGAAGCAATGAGGTGGATTAAGCTGTACGCCATCTGTCTGCCTGCCTGAACCCCTTGTAAGGATAATACTGCTAATGCTTGGAAGGAGCTATTTGCAAAGAAATTAAAGCTGCAAAGACTAAAATAAAGATTAGAAAACTAAACTGTAAATACAGCTGATTCTCAATTACACAAAAATTAATGATGCATTTGAGTGTTAATTTAAAAGGTAACTCTTTATGCTTCGTAAATCATGTATTTAACAGAAATGTACCTGAGGATTAATCCTAGATCCAAACACCTCACAAACTACAGTTCTTTTTCAAAATACATATCCGGGTTCTGAAAATGGTGTTCACTTAGTATTAAATGAGGAGACCAGTAAAAGAGGGACAACATGGCGATGTGACCTGAAAGTCATTGTTGTTCATGAGGCTTTGCAGCATCTTTTTAGTTAGCTTTCTCTAGCTAGATATTAGTTTGCATCCTTGAGTTTTGGAATATTTCTAAATGGAGGGATTATGCTCTTTCCCAGAGTAACTGATCTTTTTAGTAGATAGAATCATTGTTAACCTAGATTTTCCTGCATATTGCTGTAGGAGGAAATATAGCATGAAGTAATCAGCCCAGGACACTGTTTACATGGATGTGGCATGCATGAAAGTGAAAATTAATTTTCACTTCCCGTTGCAGGCCAGAAGATTTTCTTGCTTCCATTGTGTTCATGAGTTACTAAATATTAGCATACAAGCCTTTACGTTATACTCTTAAAGACACAGGACAAGTTCTCATTATATCACAAAGGACTTTTAAAACTTATATGAAGTGACTACTCCTTATTGGATAAAATTAAAGGGGGAAATTTTCAGAGGTATAAAGGGCAATCTTCTTTAGCTGTAGATGGACTGCTTCACTCCATTTATGTTATCAGATAATGAAAGCACCCACTGCAATGCATTTCTAAAAATGGCCTGAGTTACAATTCCTAATGGGAAACTTACTGTCAACTTCTGGGCTATACACAATTAAACTCCACCCTTCCCCTCACCCCTTTTAAGCACTTAAAAAAAGGAACAGTAAAAATTCTAAAATGTCTCTGTTAATAACCACGAATTTTAGGTATTTTTATAATTGCAGATTGTGGCATGAAAGAGAGAGAGAGGGGCAGGAGAGAGAATGGAGGCCTAATGATCATGAAGCTGCTGAAAAAAAGCACTTCAGTATTTGGATCAAGGGGAGGAACAGAGGTGACAGATTGTTCATGGAAGGTGTAGTAAGGTAAGAGTGATGTTTCAAGGCCAAATGTCATGCTTCTGATAATGCTCCATGTGCTGATTTTGGTGCAGTTTCAAAGACTTATCCACAATCAGAGATTAGTCTGGATTTAAAAAGAATTAAAGGATTTTATGTGTTTTTGTGCACTTCACTCTGTTCAGTTCAATTAATGTGAAACATTATCACTCTGCTGACCTCCAGTAACTATATCTAGCTATGGTACATTTACAGTTTGTATTTCTGACTGTCTGCAAAGCAGTTTTTCACTGGTTATTGAAGCTTCAATTCCGCAAAGACACTCCAAAGAAAATGAGTGGACAGAATCAATAATTTTATGACATTACACTTGCTATTAATTCCTGCACACAGCTTGGTGTAAAGCTCATATGGGTGTTTCCACTTAGTTATTTATGATGACTTCACCACCACCACCAATAGTGGTGAACTGTGTCACATGATCCTTTTCCATACTGAAATCTCACTTCAATCTTGAGCGTCAAGATATTGAGAGCCTTCCCTCACACCCCACCTGCCAATCACAGCATATCACAAGGTATTTAAAAATCACCCATCTGTAAATGCTGGTTCTCAAATCGGCTTGTAGGATTCTAGGCTAAACTTCTTACTTGAAATATTCATTTATATAGGCTTTCGGAATGACGCAGACTGGCAGTAGTAAATAGTAAACAGTAGTGAAAATGGAGTTTGACCCACTTTATTTCTATTCTGTAAGCACAGTATTTGGGCATCATCCTGGGTAATGTCATGTCCAGGGCATATTGATGGATGCCTAGGCACCAAATCACCTATTCCAAGGGATTCCTCCCGCCTACACTATTTATAAGGGCTCGCTCCCATGCCTGTTTTCACTTACCGCAGTAAACTTTCCTTTCTAACCCAGACCACCCTCTTCCCTGCCTCAGTAGTTTTCTATACCTCAGTCACCCTGCTGGTAGCTCTCATTGTCACCCTCTCATTCCTGCTTACTAGGGTCCATTAATCCCTGCCCCCTCCTCTTCATCTTTTCCTCCCTCTCAAGCATCATTTTTGGAGGAGAACCATCACTAGTGTCCTTGTTTCCTCTATTCTGGATCAACCTCTCTTTTGGCAGCTCTTCCTTCTGTCCCCGTGGGATCATTTCTTGATTCCTCACTCTACTTCCCCCCCCCCCACACACTTCTTGTGTTGCTGATATGAACAGATTTGCATGAGCTCTCTGTCCTGCCACAAGAAGCACCTGCTGCCTTGTGATACTGGAGGGAGGCCCTCTCATCCCCTTTGCACGTGTACAAGGCTGAACCATGATTGGTTGGCCTGGTGTGCAACCAGTTGGCTCAGCTACTATGCTCCTTGTTGCCATGGAAACCACAGCCAAGATTTGGACTCAGACATATTTTATTCATCAGACTGTTTGCATTTTGCTTCCTTCACTAACTGTCCATTAAACAGGTTGCAAAGCTAACCCTGCCAGTTTCAACAGCTGCTCGAGAGGAACATCTGTTATTCTGCTTCCGTGTTTCTTCTAAGGATGCTCATTGCATTGAAAAGTTCCTTTCATACATAAACACACACACACACACACCCCAGTTCAGATATATATTAGTATAGACTCTCCATGCCGCTTTGGTTGAGCTCAGGAAACTGGCTCTCAGTGGTTCTCATTTCAGCAGGTTGAGTCATTTTATGTTCTAGCTGATAATGGGAAATAATGACTACACTTTGATAGCGCCTGCTGTTGAGTGTACACAGAAAAGGGGTATGATGGGAACTATAGCATGAATCATTTTCACAAGGCATATTTTAAATATTGTTTTGGGTTAGAAACACAGTAGGGGAGGCTGACTATCTTGGCATCATATTGTGCCCTTCAGTATTAGCAGTGAGGTTTAGCAAACAATACTTGTTCCATCCCGACATGAATTAGGATTAAGATGCCATGAATATCATTGCTAACCACAACAGTTAAGCACTTCCTGAGGCAGGTCTGTATAGGGAATACCTGATTTTGCTATGCTACGAGACAGAACCAATGGGGTTTTTCATACCAACAGTGACATTTTCACAGGGAAATTAAATATACGGTATGTCTTCGCCTGTCTGCTAATATTGCCCCATGAAATACTCATCATAATTTTGAGAAGACAGATTTTGAGAAGGTAACATTAACAATGGTGAACATTAAAGTCTGGATAAGCAGTAGATGGGGAAATAAGAGGTTTCATTTGATGGCTCAGGAATGGTGTTACCTCTTAAAAAGATTTAAGAAAAGACCCAAGATGTTGTGGATACACTATCAGTAGAAGAAACAAGCATCAAAATTGTTGATGTCTTATGGGAAAGCCAAGAAAATGCCAATAACTTGGTACCACATTTTCCATTATGAACACTGAATAATTCCTTTTCTCCCCTGCTTCAGTTACTTTAGTCATGGTGTCTATGGGCTGGTCTTCACTAGGGGGAGGGGTCGACTGAAGATACACAACTTCAGCTACGTGAATAATGTAGCTGAAGTCAGCGTACCTTCAGCCGACTTACCTGCTGGCCTCATGGCAGTGGCGGTCAGCAGCGCGCTCCCCCGTCGATTCCAGCTTGCGCCTTGTGGCGAGCTGGAGTTACAGAGTCAACGGGGGTGCCATTGGCAATCAATTTCTTGCGCCTTAACGTGATGCAAGAAATCGATCGCCAAAAGATCAATTGCTACCCGCCAATCCGGCGGGTAGTGAAGACCTACCCTATGTGAAGTTTTGATTTAATCAAAATTTTGATTACATTTTTTGCAGAATATTTTTGTGAACTTTAAAAAAATGTTTTCATAAAAAACATTCATCATTTTTTGACTGGATCCACATGAAACTCAGAGAATGCCCTTCCTTTTCAATTCTTTCAGTACAGAAATGATGGTTTTAAAATAGTAACCTGGCGATGGACAACATCCCATTGATCTTCTGCATTCACCAATATAGATGGACATCGCCCTCCTTGGGAATTCGTTTCTCATTCAACTTCTTCCTCAGTAACCACTTTTGCTGTTTCACAAAGGTCAAGAGCGTTCATTTATAGTGCATCTATTTTAAACCCAAATAGTAAAAACAACTATTTAAAAAACTCTTGTTCCCTAGCATTCAGCCTTAGCTGAGTAACTGCATAATACTACTACTGTAACTTTGTTCTTCCTTCCCCTACTCCTCCATATTGTTCTGCGATCCCTTTCTTTGCCACAAAGCTGAAATTAGATTCTGAGCTTTTCAAGGCAGAAACCTGTTATGAACCAAGAAGAGTTTGAGGTGCAGTAATTAATACTGATAATTGTTAGCATTTGGCAAAATTGTGGAGTCCTCTACATGGGGGGCAGAAAACACCTGCCTTGGATAAAATGCTTTCATTTCCCTGGAGTTGACTGAAGATTCTTGGGATAGAGAGGACAAAGGAAGTTGGCCCATAGGCCCCAAGTGAGGGGTGGGTTGCGTCTATGCTGAAAAACAGTAAGACTCAAACATTGGATCTGGGTTTGACCCTAGGTCCAAGCCCAAATCTGCAAGATTTGGGTGTAGATGAAAGGGGAGTTTGGGCCCAATCCTCAGTCTGAGCCTGCGCTTACATTGTGGTGTAGACATATTCAAAGACTTCCCATTCATTTTCTTTTTCAATCTCTCCTCTTTCCTATAGTCCTCAGATGTCTCACATAGCTTTCATACAATTTGATAAATGCAAAGTCCATTTACCACAAGAGCTTTTAGACATGTATTTCCAGAAGAAATATGAAGAAGATTTTAGTTGCAGGTTTTGGGTTTTATTTGTGGAGGAGGATTGTTTTTGTAGCTACTTACTCTTTTTCAGGTCTTTTTGAGTAGCTACCTTTCCTCTGCAATATATCAAGGCTAATATTTGTAATTCTTCATCATTAAAGAAGTGACTCTGGCAAGCCAATGCTTGGGGCCTGACTCTCCACTTCTTTGCTTTGTGTTTTCATTTACATCTGAGATAAGTGCATGCAAAATGAGCAAAAAATGCAGTCTAAATCAAATGCTAGTGTCTTACACTCACTTAGCACATGTGACTATACAAAGTGTAATGCAGTAAAGAATCAGGCTATGGAATCCAAACATCTTAAAAGTCTGGATAAATAGTTTCTTTTAATGTTTTCATAAAGTAGATATGTCTTCCTGCTACCCACCCACTCTTCTATACCTTTTTTGACAAGAGACTGACGTTGGCAATTTCCCTAGCTGGGGAAGAAAATTTCTGATAAGTGTCCTAATCTAAGAGAAATTCAACTATTTCTCCCTCTCCTGCCTACTACTAAGAACTGGAGCACAGTGAATGCTCTCTTGATACTTGGTTATTCTTTGGGGAGCGAAGATGATACAGGAGCTCCCTCCTGTGTGTTGCAAGACTGTCTCCTTGACTTTCAGAATTGAGCAACAAATTCTGTCTGAGACTCCAGAGAGGTTCTGCTTACTATGAAATTTAAAATAATCATCCATCTAAGGAAAAAAATCAGGCCAAAAAGCAGGGGTCTGAAGCATTTGTCTCTGCCATTTCCTCACGGGTAAATGCATTCTCATTATCTGGACCTGCAAGCCCCCCAGGGCAAGTGGATTGAGCAGAAAATTCTGCCTTTGTCTAGGCATTTTTTGTTGCAATAAATTAGTTTGGAATAGCAAGAAGGACTTTTTTTTTTTTTAAAGAAACTCTTCTGGATTCTGTTTGCTATAGATTTTTGCCCTAGACAGAAAAGGCTCTAGTACAAATCATGGCAGAATGGAAAGTGGAGAATAAAAAGAAAGGCCAAGTTTTATTAGAATGTACATTAAAAAACAGAGGGCTACTGTTGCTGCATCTGCCTGCCACACAAATATGGCACAAGATGGCCATGTGTCTGCATTGGTATTCTTGTTAGCATGGAATAGCCTTATAGTTCTGTCAAGTTATAGGTAAATGGAAAACAATAAAGATTATAGTCCAGATTTTCAGATGATGTAAATGGGCATATTTCCATTGACGCCATGTTTCAGGTCAGTAATGATACCTTCTAAATTATTCATAACACACATGTGCGCAGGATGACCAATGGTATTGGGAACTCCTCTTGCTTTCCTAAGTATTTTGGCCTAAAACCCCAATTTTTTCAAAGAATGAGCTTTGAAAATTACTCTGCAGGCCAAAAGTTGTACCACCAACCTCAAAAGTCTGAGATGAGTTGTTTAGGTCACTGTATCTTCTTGTGATATATTTCTAGTCATGTCACATTTGACTGAATCATGGCATGATGCACAAAAGCAGATATGACATGTCACATATTAAAAACACAGTCTATCCTACTCTCCAGACAGGGTAGATGGTATACACCTCTCTTTCCAAAACTGAAAAGACAACAGAGACCATACATCCTGTAGATGAGCTACAAATCCATAGTGCATTCTTTATTTCAAAGCATCATCACTCTATTATCTTTATTTAGAAGTTATACGGCCCCAACCCCAAACCCTGGTTCCAAACAAACACTCCCAGAGTTTGCGGGGGAGGGGATTTCATAATCTGAACCTTGACACAAACCTAAAATTTGCAGTTAATCCCTAATAATAATGGGCCAAAGCCAAAATCAGAACATGCCACACAACTTCCTGGTATTCAAAATCCGGATTCAAATCCAATTTCTATGGGCTGTCTATTTCTAAAAGAAATTGTAAAAGTTAAGCAAAACAGAGGTTTGAAAGGTCAATGACATCTGACATACTGAAATCATCTGAAAAATCCACAGCAAACTGTTTTTGGAGAGAAAATATTCCATGGAGAAGAGAGAGCTCACAAAGTGATTTTAATTAAATCAGTTATTTAGCTTCTCTGGGTTCATTCTCTCAAGGTGCCAAAAATGGCCTAAGAACCACAAAAATTGTCTCAGAAACACAACCACTGTAAGAGACTGGTAGCACTCTTATGATAGATTGCATGACATGATAAATGTCCAGTGTAAAGAAAAAATATTAAACTATGGAAAAAATGACAGCAACAAATGATAATTCTGAAGGATGAGATGAGAAAACACAACACGATAGTAACAAAAACTGGCTTTATTTTCTTTGAAAAGGGACAGAAAAGACTCTTGGTCTCATGGCTACTGCTACATTTATTTTATTTTTTTTGAAGTGGGATGGACAAGAGACAAGAGACTAGGACAACACTATCTAGCTCTGATCAGAGCAAAAACTATTGTGTGGCGAGAATTTGTGGGAACAGATATATTTCAAGCTGAAGACCTGCACAATGTTTCTGTAATGAGACCATTTTCAAATGGTATATTAGTATATCAGTTTTTATAACAGGAGAAACTGATAACAAAACCATTTGAATGTGGCTTTAGTCTTAAAGTAACTGTTAGAGATAATTTCTCTTCACCTGCAAAGAAACCCATTTCCTTTTCTCCCCCTCGCCTTCCTTTGAAGGTATGTGCAATTATTCAGTATTCTGGATGTTTGTTTCACAACAATGATAAAAAGCTGATATAGGCCACAGCCAGTATATTGGTGAAACTTAATGAGTTGCTCCAGGAAAGGTACTCTTTTCTCCCCAACTCCCTCTCACAAAAGATTAGAAGTAAAGCTGGTAGAAAAATGTTTCAACAGGACAGTTTTTCATCAAAATATGCAGTTTAGCTAAATCTAAATGATTTATAGGAAGGTGTTGACTTTATAGGCAAAAGTTTAAATGAACCATTATAAGCTCTTTGGGGACAGTGATTATCTTTTTCTTGTTTGTTTGTAAAGCACCTAACACTGGCCCAAGATTACAGCTACTAGGCTCTATGATAATACAAATAAATAAATTTCAAACTCTCATTTCCAGAACATAAGCTCGTAATGAAATATTTTTATTGTTTTGCTTGACTTAGAGTCTTAAAATATTGTAGTTAATTTTTAATTTTGCAATACAAAAGTCGAAACAAAATGGATTGAAATAAAATCAAAACTAAATGGCTTTAGCTTATGAAACAAAATGTTTTGATTGTCTTGAATCAAAAATTCAGAACTTTTGTTTTCATGCCAAATAAAAGGCTGAAATATTCTGCAAAAGAATCTGAAGTATCCTAATTTGCCCTGGAATGGATAATCCATTTTCTATCCAGTTTTAGTCCAAAGGCTGTTTTCCCTTCAATGCCATGGTTTTACTTCCGCCCAACCTAAGACTAAAATAATTTAAAGACAAGTTTAAAGAAGAGAGAAAATCAGATTAAAACAAAATAAACAGCCTGCATAGTATATCTAGCCTTACAAACACAATAAATTAAGCTAAGAAGGTATATCTTGGATTAGTGGTATGAAAGTAACAGCATTACATTTCTAGAAAGCGCTTTCTCCCTTCCCTGACTTTTTCATCCATGCAGCCTGTCTGACACATCTTTCTTGGTTTCCTCTTCTCTTTACCTCTCTCAACCTGGTTATGGCTTTCTGAGGATCCTCTAATATGCTTGAGTTGTCATATCAAACACACAGCTACCCTCCCTACAAATTAGTCTTTCCCCAAATGAATTCAAGACTATATAAAGCGCTGTAAGTAAAGAGTTTTAATTCCTGTCTTCCTGTCCCACATTTGCATCTTAGCACCCAAAGCAAATGTCCATGCCTTCACACACCTCAAAAGAGATCTATTCTTTGCACCTGGACAAGAGAAACACCCAATGATTTCAACAAGATCTGTATCAGACCTACTGCTGGTCTTTATCACCATACTTTGGTCATTCTTAGTCTTTGGAGAGGTGATGCTGAAAGCAGCTCAGACTGATTTTGAGGATAGAGTTTATACAGTTCTATAGTACTTTAACTTTAAATGCACTGCATACTAAATTTACTTCTAATGCTTTTGATGGAATGTTCTATTTATATGAAAAGACTGGAAGAGGAATTGCAATACAGACCATCTAATCGATAAGTTGAGAGTTATATTCAAACTGAGAGGTTTCTTGAGTAAAAAACATAAAGGATATGGTTTATGCTGCCTTCAAGACCAACTGGTTTTACTGCATTTCAGTAATTTGTATGTGCATCACTGTTGTTCTGGTTTATCTTTTAAGTCTCTTAACTATCTGTAAGATTTTTGGAAGGGAACTGCAAGCGCCCGTCTTTATCAGACTCATGTGACTTGTATGTCAATACTATAAATAGCGGATAAAGAGTTGATCCAAACTCATAGGTCTGGATTCATAGGAGTTTCAAGAGAAAATATTTGCAAATTTTTCACTTTCAGAACTTACCACGCCATCGTTAGCACTGTGGGAATGATAGAGTGTATCGGACTGTGAAACTATTACATGTGTAGTATGTTATTACTATACTACACAGACTCAGTGAGGCAAGCAGGAAAAGCGGTCTGAACACAAATCACAAGATGACAAAAATCATGTCAAACGTACCTGGTGGACAAGATTCAAAGTTATACAATTGAAGTGGAAGACTGTTTATCTGGATCAAATGTTTCACAAAGACAGGGACCAAGATGAGAAAAAAGAAAGCCCAAACTAATTTGTCTAAGTGACATTCAGCAAACCAAGATCATTTCTTACAGGGAGGATGTCACTTCTCTGAAGTTGTACAGCACATGCATTCTGCCTCTCATCATCAATGGTGCTGAAACTTGAACACCGACTAAGAAAATAGAAAAGGGGTTGAAGACATGCCAAAGAGAGTAGAGCAGGCAATTAAGCTGAAGGACAGGGGAACCAATGTATGCATTTAGTAACTAACAAAGACAGATGTCATTTATGCAAAGAAAAGGAAGGGGCAGTTGGCTGTCCACATTGTGGGACAGCCAGATGAAAGATAGCCTGAGAAAGTTTTAGAATGGTGTCCCCAGGATTGGAAACAATGCAGAGGCTGTTCATGAACTAATGGAAAGATGAAATGACAAAGCAGGTAGGAATTGCTTAGGTGGAAATGGCAAAAGCTCAAAAAAAGTGGTGCTTTGTGGAGAAGGCCTTCATCCAGCCATGGACTAAAAAATGCTTAATTAAAGATGGCCATAGAAACTCAAGGGCTAAATTCTCCAAAAAGGACCTACCCCAGCACACACAATTACAGTTGATGAATCAAGTTCAAGTTCTGCTGTAGGTTCATTTGTATGAATCCTAAATCATCCTACTGACTTCAACAGAGTTTTGTCCTCATTGCTCTGTGTTTGTACTGTGCTTCGCACAACAGGGTGCTGGTCGATGATGGGGGCTCCTGAATGCCAAGGGAATACAAATAATAAATACTAATAATTCTGATGCCACAAATGGATGGTGCTTGGAGTGTACCACTATTTTTTCCTCCCAATCAGATCTGTGAAACCAAAAGGCCAGATAGGAGGAACAGAGCTCTAGGGGACACTGGAACTCACCAAGGGTAGCCAATCAGTGAAAAGTTTAATTTTACAGATTTATTTTTTTTTCGGTCAAGGAAAAAATATTTTGTTTCAGGTCAGTTTGACATTAAACTGCATCTGTATAACATGTGAGACTCAAGTGTGTTGTAATTCAGATGTATCATATTCTTTCCTATGGGTTGGGCTCTTTGTCAGACTACATGTCCCATGATAAACCATGAACTCCCCTCTGAGCCACGTGGTACATCATGGGAGTCACATACCCACCATGCATTATGAAAGATTTAGTCAGTCCAGATATCCCATAGAGAGGAATGTGGCAGCATAGCACCTTAGGCAGATTCATTTGAATGTTTAACTGACTCAAAATGAAGTGAAATGTGTAAATTTGGTTCAATATACCAAAATGAAACTTTTCGGTTCAAGCATGTCAAAACACTTCAATTCAATCCAAACTGTCAAAGTGAAATGTTTTGACATTTCTGAATTGAAATTTTCTGTGAAAAATTGATATTCAGACTTTTAGTCCTGATTCAGAAGGGAAACAAATTTCAAAAGATCAGAATTTCCTTGACGATGGAAATTCTAAATTTTGCTCAGCTCTCTGAGAGACCTTCAAAGGGTCTGATCAGGGTCCGACTATTGGGGGAGAGAGGGAACAGAAAAGAAAGTGGGGGTTCCTTCCCCAAGATCAGTATTCACTTTTGAAAATCTTGTCCTAAGAGAGGTGTGGAGCTGAATAATAGCTTGTCTAGACTGAGCATGTTGTACCCTCCTTCATACCATAATATAATACAAAGAATGAATTCATTGCCAAACAAAGCTGTAGCTAACAAGAAACAGCCTTAACATTACAAAAGTTCAGCCAGTTCTTAACTCTCTACCACCCCAAAGGAGCTGATGCAACACCTCTATAATCAGTCACACAAGAAATGAAGAACCCTGAGACACATTCTATAATGTCTTTGTGCTTCTGGTGTACAAGAACAGTAACTGTTCACCAGCAAGAAGAAAAACCTGAGTCCTACGAAAGAGCATGCCTTATACAAAGTATTTTTTGCTCTTGCATTCAGAAGGAATCTGAGACAACAGAATAATGTCACTAATGTGTGCTTTTTGAGCCACTGCTTTAAATGTGGTCCGCTGTCTGACAGAAAAAGAATTGAGTAAGCTGTGATCTGCAAAGAGTAAGGAGGGATTTACTTGGAGAAATGTATTTACCTTTAGTGAATAAAAAAAGCTTTTCAGAGCCAATGAAGCTAATGCAATTATGATGTGAACACTTTTCATACCTAGACACTGGAACACAAATTTGCAGATTTTATTACTTCAACTATTAACACAGCCCAGGAAGTATAGAGATAAAACCTATACCTATGACAAATGAGTGCAGAGTTAAAAATACATGAAAGTGTCAGACTGCATAAGCAGTGTTTGGTGTAAAATAGTCAAGGAGAAGTGACTGTCTATCCTGGGTATAAAATTTATGGTAAATTGAACTTTATAGTTAGATTCAGGTGGGTATATTTGCCTCAGTTTGTTCTACCATGCTAGAGAGTGGACTGTTTACATAAACTTGTATGATCAAATATTTTGCATCTGTTACAAGTTTCCAGTATCTTTAGCCTCTATGCCTCAGTTTTCTTACAGCTGAGATGAGGATTGTTTATAAAGTGTTTTAAAGGTAAATGCTGTAATTGCTTAGCCATATCTTCAGCTTTTTAACCAAACGCCCATAAAGAAGTGACGCACAGAAGTATGTATTTTCTTATTCAAGCAAGCATCCCTTTTCTTGAGGGTATCCTTTGACCTGTGTTTGGCATGATGTGGTTCTTTGTGGTACAACAGTATTGTTTTAGAGCTAGATGGTAGGTATTTTTAGAGAATCTCAGTCTAAAGGAAAAGTGAAGCAGAACATGACAGAAGATTCCATAAACTGCTATAGCATGTCAGAAAGATAGCTGTGAAAGTAAGCCATGAAAAATATCAGGTGGCACAAGAGCTGCCCCGACTGACAAGTTTTTCCCCTGAAGGAGTGCAGACCAACCCTGAAAAGGTGTGGCCATGAAAATGCACAAAACAGAAGATGTTTCCAGAGGGGAACGGAATTGATATATTACCCTAACACATCTGTACCCATTCGTCAGCAAGAATTGTTGCACTGAGACACCTTTTAGAAGCAAAGAATTGGCAATAGGATCACATGCAAAAAACGTACTGGACAGCTTCAAGGATTTTTTAACAGGAGACATCTTTGGAATGTGTCTCTGGGTTCCACATCTTTCTCCTTTGCTACCATTATTACATCCTTTAGAAGGTGACCTTTCTAGAAAGGAATGCCAAAATCAGCTTCATCCAGAGAAAATTAAATGCAGCGCCAAATGAAGAGATGGGCCTGAATCAAAAATCCAGATCCACACAGCCCTGACCTTTAAGAGGTTCAGAGCTGAATGTTGTGATTCAAGCCACATCTCCCTAAAGATTAGCCAAAGGTCTGTCTGGGAAGGGGTGGGATGCAGTTGTTCCAGAGTGACAGCAGATGCTCTTTCCTCCCCAGGTCCAGACTGTGCTGCTTTCACATTATTCCTATCCTTTACTGGGCCAGATGTGAGGGACTGAGGTTGGGGCAGGATAAGAGGGGTGAAGTCAAATCAATATAAAAAAACTGACTCTTTTATAGAGCTTTTCAACAATAGATCTCACTTTAGAAAGTTAAGTAAGTATCAGAATCCCCATTTTACAGATAGAAAACTGGCCCATGACTCACCCATGATCATACTACAGATTAGTGGTAGAGCTAGGAAGAGAACTTAGGTTTCCTGAGTCCCAGGCCAGTGTTCCTAAGCACCAGACCATGTTGCCTCCCAATCAAGTATCATGATTCCCATAAAATGTCACAGGCATTAAGAGGTGAACTACACAGGTTGTTATAGCAAGACCTCCAACCATGTCACTGTTCTGTGCCTGGAAATCCCTAGATCAGCAGAAAGGTTCATAGTATCCAGGCTCATAGTATCCAGGCTGCTCTAAATAAGAGGTTCCAATGTCTGCTGCAGTCAGCCACAAGCCTGTTCTACGCTAAAAAGTTAGGTCAACCCAGCTTCATTGCTCAGGAGCGTGAAAAATCCACTGCCTACATGAGGGGAGCAGTTAGCCCCTCATGCAGGCAGCGCTACGTTGACAGGAGAATCCTCCTGTCGACATAGACCCCACCTCTTAGAGAGGTGACATACCTATGCTGATGGGAGAAGCACTCCTGTCAGAGTAGGTAGCATCTTCACTGAAGTGCTACAGTGGCACAGCTGTGCTGCTGGAGTGTTTTAAACATAGACATGCCCACAATTACAATGGCAAAACAATAGTGTGAGGACTGAAGTGAAACTTGAAGTGGTCAGTCCACCCCCTCTGATTAGAAATATTCAGTAACATTATATTTTTTTAAATCAAACACATTTTTAAAATTTAAGAAGCTCACTCTAAGAATTTATTTAGCAAACACCCAGTAATATGTCTGCTTATCTTCAGTACGGCAACATAAAATTAGCTTAACTACCCTGAATATCTAGCAAGGGTTGAAGTCTCTCTTCTCACCTAACAGGTGCTGTGACTGTGTCCACAGAAAGGGAGGTAGAAACCTAATGATAATCACTGCACTTATATAAACAATGGAAACGACAAGCGTACCCAAAGGGATAAACAAGAGGCATTAAGTTGAATAGAGAAGCAAAGCTGAAATGTTTATGCAAGCCATATGTCCATTTTCACGGTCAACTCTCAGTTAACCCAGGTGCAGTGTTAAAGGCCAGAGAGTTGTGATTCTCACACTGGTGAGATGTGAAATGTCACAGTTAGTGCATGAAGGACATTTGGAGATTAAAGAGTATCAGAAGAGAGCCATGGATGTTCCCTAGTGACCAAAGACAAACTGAGGCATTGTGGCACTAATGCATCATACTGTAAGAACTGTCAGAAATACAAACACCCTACAAGTGGAGTCTAGACATTTTATGTCTAGCCCTTAGGTAGCGAGCTAGTAGAGAAAGAGGTGAAGGCAGTGAAAAGACTTAAAGTCATCTGACAGCCAACACTCTAAACTAGGTATTAATAACCTATAAAAGCATTTGATTGTCTCAGCCTGACTTTACAATGCACTCTAAAAGTTAGACATTAGAAGTTTCACCCTCTCGAAATTTTAGAGGTAAAATAGCACCAGAAAGCCAATCCAGTTCCAGCAGCAAAGACATTCTCAAATAATAAAACTGCTATGGAGTGGAGGACTACTAGGTAGAGATGATGAAGGGAGGAGAAGAGAAAGGGAATATGTGCCCCAAATTAAAGTGACTGAAGTAATGATAGGGTAGAATTGTAGTTCAAAGTCATCACTGGCATCCCTTGACTGTACCAAAAGGAAAAAGACATTGGAAAAAGCTCATAATCCAGTAGAAAACACTCCTGCGGCTGGTACTGCACAGTTTATGGATGATTCAGACCCCTAAAATAAATACACCCGGAATGGCTGGTGAGAATGTTGCAGTCTAGCAAAGGAAAAAATCACCAAACCAAAATGATAAAATCATGGGCGGGAGGGGCAGTTACAGTTCTCATTCACTGACAGAAATCAGCAATTTTCAGTGTGGTATATTTTGACCTGGTCGTGAAAAGTACCCTGCACCTCAAATCAGAGAGTGTTAGGCATGTTTGGGACCATTCAGCATTAAACCACTTGCTGCCAGGTAGTTACTCTCAGGTAATATCCAAGTACTCTCTGCTTATCTGATTTAAGGAACAAGGTGTTACAGAGATAAAAGCTTAGAGTGTAAGGTATATGTAGTTAAACAAGGGGTCTAATGTGTGCGTGTATATATGTGCACGTAACCAATACCAGAAATACAAAATGAAGCCACAAATTATGAGAGAAATTCTTTTCTAAACATACATTACTATATTGATTTCTGTCTTAACCAACC
The DNA here is from genome assembly GCA_007922305.1 of Dermatemys mawii. Classification (NCBI taxonomy): domain Eukaryota; kingdom Metazoa; phylum Chordata; order Testudines; family Dermatemydidae; genus Dermatemys; species Dermatemys mawii. The sequence goes on from ML677386.1 coordinate 4,437,024, forward strand.
CCACAAGGGATTAGAAAAACTAGGCTACCTACCTGAGGAGGTCTTTATGTAGAAAGACTCATACTGGGACCTTTAAGTTACAGTGAAATCACCCACTTTAAAGTCTGTATCTCAAAGCCTCAACACTTGCCTATGGGACTGCAGAATCCTCAAGCATTTAAAATTACATTTATTGAAGCTTTCCTCAGAGGTAATATTTTTTTCTGGGCTTGTATAAGAACAGTCAATAAAGCCATAACTTGGGCAGGGCATCAGGCTACAACCATGTCAAATATATGGTAAACAGGGTGTGGAGAATGGAAAGGAGGAGTCTACCCCTAGTTATTTGGCCTTTTTACTACAGTGGTTTTATTCCCCCACCCCACCCCAAAGGAAGCTGATGGGCATATATGCGAGCTAGAGCTATATGGGACTTCTGGGCCCTCCCCCTCTACTGTGTACCCTGCAAGCAGAGGCAATCAGGGGCCCAACAGCAGGATTGAAAGTAATTTAAAAGACTTATTGGTATGCCGGAGTCCTGAGCAGGGGGTGGGGCCTCAACCGGAAGAGGCGTGGTCTCAACAGGGAGAGGCAGGGCCTTTAAATCACCAGGCCTGGGGCTCCAGCTGCAGTAGTGGCAGTGGGAACCTTGGACCCTTTAAATTGCCGCCTGAGCCCTGCTGACAGAGCCCTGGGGTAGCGGCAGCGGGGCTCCAGCGGTGATTTAAAAGGCATGGGGCTCCCAGCTGCCGCTACTGCAGCAGAGTCCTGGTCCTTTTAAATCGCTGCCGCCATGAACACAGGACTCCAACAGCAGGGCTCTGGAGGCAATGAGCTTTAAATTGCCACCTGGGGAAGCCGGTCTAGTACAGAGCACTGGCTCTTGCCAATATGCCCACTGGGTTTCAATGGGAGCAGGACTAGGGCCCAAGATATTAATAGGGATCAATAACAAAATACAAATAGTGCATGTGACAGGTGAAAGGGGGCGATGTTATAGGGATTGTGGGAACCTTAACTCTGAATTGCTAATTTTAATCATTTAAAATATCAACCTCAGTGGTGCACGAATGTGATTCTGTGCCAAGTAAGGCCTCCAGGACTAAGTACTACCTAGAGATCTTATTCTGGTTTCTAACAACAGTAAGTACTGGCCAGCACTGGCAACAGTCAAAGTTTTATCCTCTTGGTTTTGTAAATAAGAGTCATATGCCCTTCCCCTGAAGAAGAGGGCAGGGAAAAAGCAGAGATCTGATAAGAGAAAGGTCAGGTATTTCCACACTGACAATTACAAGTCCTCTACAATGTGGTCACATATCGCAAGTGCCTGGTGCCAGACATATTAAGCACTCACATGTACCCATCACAGTAAGGACTACAGATTCAATGGTGGGAGGTAACGGGAAGGGCTAGGGAGTATACTTGTGCAGACATCACCCAAACCCTGCACTACAGGCCGACATCTCACACACACACCACCTGGGTATTATAAGAAGCTGTGAGAGCAAGTTACTGACTTTGAAGGCGTCCATTGATTGTGGGGGTATCATTGGCGAGGAGGACGATTCCTCTTACTATGCACCTAAGCAGAAGCCAGACTCAGGCTGCTCCCAGGTGCCTGCAGCTCTCCTGTGCTCTTTTCATTTGAGATCTAAAGTATATCCATACCAATAAGCCACGCACAGGTTTGGTTTGGTTTATAAAAAGCACACACCCATCCAGTAGCCTTTTAGGTATCTTTGATCATAACTTACAACCAGCTGCTGCCCTTTGTGGCATGCCACAAACAATAGGCATGTGCCCATGAGTCAGCCTCTCAGGTTTTCTATCTGAAAGCCTGAAGAGGTTCATTGTTAAGGGGTTTATAATGTCTTAGCATTCGCATGAAAATGAACTAGTTGTCTCAAAAGAGAGAAGAAGGCTGGATTTCCCAGAGGCATCGAATACACAAATCACACCAACATCTTTGAATATCAGAGAAGTTTGCTAAATGCCAGGGGCAACATTCTGCAGGCCCAAGCATCAAAGTCTGTTCCCAGCTGGACAAAGATAGAAGCTGGAGAGTGAAGTCCTTAGGAAATACATAAAGATGCCCAGGGATGAGGCGGTGGGTGTCATCATGCATTATCTTGAACCCCTGTGGAGTTCCAAGCAATGTGTTACTAAGTGAAGGAGTCTGGCTGGAAAAGTGAAAATACCATAAGGTGAAGTTCTCTTCCTTTTTCCCTTTACAAATTTTGTAAAGTTTTATTTCATTGCAAGTTTCAAGAGCTAGCAGTGCAATATCAAAGTGTGGCATAATCAAGAATAAACGGACGTAATAATAAAACATTGCATTTTTGCACACTCAGCACATGGCCTTGGCCTTTAGTTACCATAACAACACTGCTGCTTCATCTTCAAAGAGCATATTACTACCCAGTGCCCCAGGGAAGCTATTAGTACTTCTGTGTAGAAAAAACTCTCCGGTGGGGGGAGGAGGAGGATGCCAGAGGAAGGGCAGAATGGAAATATATAATTTTTAATTTAAAAAGGAAGCCATTTTTGTAATCAATAAATGAATTTTTTTCATCAAAATCTACATTGATGCTGCAAAGGGAAAGTAGTTTATCTTGGTATGTTTCCATGTTCTTTAAATGCAATATAGATAATAAATTAAGACATGCAATTAGTGCACACACTAGGTTAATGTGTCAGCTATATTCAGTTCAATTTCACATCAGTCAAAATCAAATCCCCAGTTGTTTTGCTTGCCATCACTCAAGCACACTATTGCAGATTTGGCATCTTTTTAAGTATCTTTTATATCTTGAAGCTATAAGCAATATCCCTTGTTTGAACACTGTTCTGCAGAATTTTCATTCTAACTCTAAAGAGATCCTCTTCGTCAGAAGTCACCTACCACTGGAGATGTGTAAGTTTCAGGAGACAGCTCAAGCAGTCCTTCGTCCTCAGTCAGGGAAGCAAAAGCACTGTCCACTGAAAGCACGCCCATATCCAAACACAGCAAGGTCCACCTTTCTACTGCATTCCTTTCAGTGCTACTGAGAATATGCCAGTGGGTCATGGCTGCAGAAGATACGTTTAGCCCGTTGACTGCAAAACAAAGAAATCTTGGCAACTGCCAGAGACGTCACCGCCCAAGTTGGACTAAGAGAAAGAAACAAGGCGCAGTTGCAGCAGGCTGGAAATGGAGATCTCCTGGTAGCAGCTATGATCCCTTGGGTATTCTCTCTTTCAATACACAAACCTAAGACATAGGGCTATGAGAAAAGTTGTTTTGTTCTCTTTGTTGACGAACATCCATTGAAGCATTAAGCAAGTGCTAGGTTCAATATAAGCAATTTTGTAAGAGATCAGGAGGAGCAGCTAAAATGCAGGAATTTGCTGTTAATTTCATAGGTGGGCTGAAGCATCGTTCGTTGCCAGTTTTTCTCATCTTTATTTTTAAAGAGAGAAGGGAAGGGAACACACAAAGAACAAAGAATCAACCTCATCGGTTGTTTGGGTTGAGTAGGACAAATGAGCTATTTCATCTCCAGAATTTACACTGGAAATTCAATGAGTTTTCATGTCAAACATAAATCAGCTATATAGAGCTACTGCCGCTCTGTTTCATTTTAAAAGTCTCATTAAGAGCACTGCTGATCTCCTTGGAGGTTAAAAGGAGCTTGTTTCTCTCAAACACAAGTCAAAGGTTTTTCACTCAGTATGAATCCTTGCCATTTTTAAACCCCACAGTAGTTGCTATAGCATAGTTAATACAGTGGAACGAGTGTGTTAAGTCTGAAGTCTTTTTCCGTAGCCACATTAGGAACAGAAAACTGCTTATCCGGTGGCCAGTGTATCTGTCTTCTACTACTCTGTTGCACTTTTCCCCCTTACCTGTTTATCTACGCACTCCCTATGACTCCACAAAGTCGCAGGACCTCCTTGTCAACCTCGACCTAGCCCTGGCCAAAATGGCCATCTACAAAGCCAGGGAGAGGAGGTTGGCCGATGGAATTTCCTGAGACTGTGAGGCCTATTTCCATTCCTTCGTCTGTTCAAACATCCGGACAGAGTTCTTCTGGGTGGCGTCCACTAACTCTCTTGACACCTTCGAGGATCAGCAGGCACTGTCTGAGGTTCTCTGCTCCATGTCCCCGCCAGTTCCCTTCGTTTAGCCTTGTGACCTCACTCCCATTCCTGTTATCTCCTTAGTTTCCCCCCACAATTATTTGGAATCCTGGACCTGTGGATCATCTCCTTAGGCTGGGGGGACGTCCTTTAGCACTGGGCAGGCGGAATCCACTTCCCGGATCCCAACAGGACTACTCTGCTGTACCCAACTGGCCTGGGTCTATCACATAAGCTAGAAATTTTAGACCACAGGAGTGACATCCCGGTTCCATTGAAATCAGTGGTAGGCAGGATATATTTTCTCTCTTTCTCGCTCTCACACACACACGCACACGCACACACATGCAGAGAGAGACTAGATGAACACATGAGTGGAACCACATTCACTGGTGTAATTTCAGAAGACAAGTCTTTGGCAAGAGCAGAAGGGAATGACTCGAAGTTGGTAGGTCTCAATATTGCCTAATTTAACATGTTAATCCCGGTTTGCAATTCCATGTAAGATTCACTGACCTTTCCCCTATCCCCAGAAAACTCTCAATTGTTGATTTATTGGGATTTTATATGTGCACAGTGTCTTGCATGGAGTTGGCCCTAGAGACATACCTGACTCTCACTCACCTTTGACTTTTGGAATCTTGGAACATTAGGGATCATTGAAATTTAATTTAAAATACATTTTTCAGCTAGCTTCCTTGAAAATGTAAATGATCTCCTCTGTTTGAAAGTTTACCGTTACTCCCTCAAGTGAGGAGGATCCTAGATCAGTTCCTGGCGGTAGAGGCAGTGTTGCCCAGGCTCTAGTGGATGGGGACAAGTTTACTACACACTCTTTCCCAGCAGGCTGCCAGAAGGTTAACTGGTTCCTTGCCACAAGGGCTGGCAACATATTAATCTTCCTGAAGGCATAGTCAGGTTCCTAACCTTTCCACCACTCTAAGACAGGCAGTTAACATCAGTAGACACTGCATACCAAACATGCTCCAATGGCAGCTGCCATCTTGGCCAACAGGAATTGAACCAGAGCTCTCCAGAGCTAGCAGCATGAGTATCTACAGCAGCAACTAAAAGCCAGGCTCTGTAGCTGAGAACGGTAACAGACTCACTTCCTCTGGGGATCAGGCACAGATGGGGGACATGTAGCACACACACTGACCAATGGGCTACATTAACATTTACCAGAATGCACACAAATCCTGCAATGACCCAATGCCTAGAAGCCTCAGTCTCCCAGCTTATTTGGACAATTGTCTCTGGCAAGAAAAAAAAAAATAGTAAAAGGGCTCGTAACTATGCACTAAGCATGGCCCAAGCAGCTTGGGTCTGTGCAAATCCTGCAGCAGGTAGGGGACCTGACTACTCCTCCCACCTTAAAAACCCAAGATCTATTCATCCAAGAAAATGAGTCAGTTCAATATCACTAACATTCCCCATAATTGCCAGCCCAACACTGTGGTGTCATCGCAGCAGACAGGAATTTGTTGCACTGGAGATGCGGCTGAAAAAAATGGCACCATCCAAAAATCCACATACTAACCTCTGACATTGCATCTGGATGGATTCCAAACCCCTACACAGACTGGATCTACATCACTGAAATGCAGCCAGCTCTGGGGTGGAGAGAGAAAACCAGCTAGTATACAACATGCTGCATAAGCAGCTGAGAATTCACAAGCAACCTTACAATAGAAAACAAGCATGCATATGCCACAAAGAAAAATCATCATGTTAAGAAATAGGGAAAATTCTGTTTTTTACACAGTATCTGAAGAACAGTGAGACTCATTGTAAATATTAAAGAAATACCTTGCCCATGTATATGACTCGCATACGCATGAATGTACCCAAAGACATCTAGCGGATCTTTACACCTTCCGTTTCCTTCAGCTTTATGTTGCTTTGCATTCTTCTCTCACTGGGATCAATGACTCAACCATATGTTCTTTAAGCACAGAAACTTTCATTGGTGGTGGTGATCAGGATAAGACAGACATTTATTACAAGCTATCACAGAGCTATTTTCTGCCAATATTGTAATCATTACCAAATCATCATTCTCTTCACTGGAAAAAAAAAGTCAGGTTCCTCCCTACTAAGACTGCTGAGCTGATATGCATTTTACAAATCATACAATACATATTGGCAACACCACATTCATGTGCAGGAGTGATGGCCAGTAAAGTCTTTATTTACATTTTTGCTCACGTGCTTGTCCTTATTAACTGAGGATACATCCTCCGTTAATATCAGTGATAGTCTCTTAAAAACAGGTAATAGGTATATTTTTTTCCTCCTACATGCCACTGAAGTTAAAAGGTGCTCTGCTAGCTTTTTATTCCTCCTGAATCAAATTACTGTTTTCTACAATCAATTACTTTTATACCCATACTTAATATAAAGTAGCTTATATAAGGTTGTGTTTTTTAATGCATGCCAACTTTCATAGAGTCCTCTAGCTGAAAAGCCTGTAGAAGCAGTTTTCACTAGTATTTCTTTAGGGTTTTTAGATTAAAACATTCTCAGAAGAAACACTGAATTGCAAGAATCACAGTATTAGGAGAAGAACATTATACTGCAAAATGTCTTAAAGTATTTGACCATTGCTAAAGTGTGCTGCTTCTTTGAAAAGTGACTGTAACTATAGTACCCAATTAAAAGATCTGTCTCTGTTGCACATCCATCTCAGTTGCTGAATTTGGTGACAAAAACAATTTGTACTTATTTTTATTCCTGCTTGCCCTGTAAAGCAAGCCACCTATGAGCAGAGGCGGCTCCAGCCACCAGCGCAGCAAGTGCGTGGCTGGGTGGCAACCACAGGGAACGGCCTGTGGATTGCTGCCCAGGGTATGTCTGCGGGAGGTCTGCTGGTCCCGCAGATTTGGCGGCGGGTATGCCAAAGCCAAGGGACCGGCGTACCTCCCGCAGAAACGCCACCGAATCGGCAGCACCAGCGGACCTCCACAGGCGTGCCGCCGGAGGCCGCCTGACTGCCGCGCTAGGGGCAACAAAAAAACGTAGAGCTGCCCCTGTCTATGAGAGCATGATGCCAGACTCTGTTAATATTGTTCTTCATCCGTGGAATTTGCTAATTTCTGATCAGAGACACCTATGGAACGCCACTGATTGCCATGGGGTTGCACAGGTGTCATGGAGGTGACTTTGGTCTGCAAAGACTTTATTAATGGTGATGACAGACCAGTCGGTGGTGGGAGAACCACACTTGACTATTAGAGACTAGTCTGAGCTTGTGGAGCTGATAATTAGAAAAAAGCCCATCACTTTACTTGTAAAGGGAACACTTTGGTACAGGACCTTAGAGAGCGATGGAACCGTACAATGCCATTTTCAGTCCATACTCAGAGCAGAACCTCATTTTAACAAGTGGCTCCATAGCATGCGGCACAAGTCACTTGCAGGTTTAAACTAGAGTAAATAGTGGAGTCTCTGTAACTTGAAGTCTTTAAATAGAGGTTTTGGCCTACGACAGGAGTGGGTGGGTGACAGGGTGACCAGACAGCAAGTGTGAAAAATCGGGATGGAGGTGGAGGGTAATAGGCACCTGTATAAGACAGAGCCCCAAATATCAGGACTGTCCCTATAAAATCAGGACATCTGATCACCCTAGTGGGTGAGGTTCTCTGGCCTGCAAGGTGCTGGAAGACAGACTAGATGATCATGATGGTCCCTTCTGGCCTTAAAGTCTGAGTCTACAAACCATCCTTATTCACTGAGACCACTGGGACTAGCTGTGCAAGTAAATTCTGCAGACCCCCTTTTGCATTCAAAATGACTAGCATTTATACCTCTAGCTACCTGCCTCCACAAGTTTGAACACTAACCTGCGTGTCTGTAGTTAGTTGTACACTAGTTGCAATTTACTGCAGGTGCAAAATTGCATCACAAAAGTTGGAGGTGATGTTGTGGTCCCTTTAGAAATCTGCTCTGTACTACAGGCACTGTGACAAATCTGTGGCCACACAAAGTCAGTCACCATCTGATCCTACATGTGAGAAATGGTGGCAGTTGGGACGGGGCCAGCGTGTAGAGCAGAGACAACTGGCTGCCCCTATGCATAGGAGCCAAAGGAGGGGACATGCCACTACTTCCAAGAGCCGAGCAGAGTGGCCCCCAACCCTGGTCCCCAGGCTGGAGCGCCAGAACGGGGCAAGCCCCAGACCTCACTTCCCAGTGGGAGCTCAAGGGCTGGATTAAAATGGCTGGTGGGGTGGATGCAGCTCGCGGCCCATAGTTTGCCCACCCCTGACTTAAAGGTATCATTTGCGGTCATAGTATTGGTTATATCCCTTTCAGAGACTAGCCACTAGAGGGTGACCTGGTAATTAGAGCTGGTTGAAAAGCTTCTACAATTTTTCATTAAATGTTTCCATTGAAATTTCAGACAACTCTAGCAACCACAGAGCAAGTCCATGGCCTAGCCAAGAATGTGACCCCAATCTGCTGACACTCAATGCTGGGATTTGTCCATCAGACCATAAAATGCAGCTGTTTTATTTCAAACCAAATTATGACCAAAATATGCAGGTATAATGACTTCAACTGGAGGTGTGCATGTGCATCCAAGGGCATAATGTGATCTTCTGTTTTTCCGTCATTTTCCTAGCACTTACAAAAAAGGTCTATCTACTGATTCATCCTCCTCCTCCAAATTTTAGAGGTGCTGCAGAGACATTTACAAATTGTTTTTTAGGCTTATTCCTATAAACAAAAGGTATTTTAATCAAAAAAGTTTGTTCTTTACCCCCTCTGTCGAAGTAACTGTGATAAACAACATGAACCATAAATAAGGCTGCAATTCAGTTCTGCAGATTGTGGAAATCACGGATTCCGTGACTTTCTGCAACCTCCATGACTGTTGCAGTTGCCTTGGCCAGTGCGGTTGATCCCAGGGTCGCCTAAGCAGCTGGCCCCAGGCAGTGCCTGAGCAGTGGTCCCAGGGGCTGCCCCAGGGCCAGCTGCACTAGCTGCTGCTTGGGCAGCTGGCCAGAGGAAGTACCCAATCAGCGGTCCCAGGGGTGGCCCTGGGGGGCATCTGAGCAGCAGAACCCAAGGTCCTGGATTAGGAGTGGCTGGAGGGCAGTCAGCCTCCATGGCCAGTGCAGGGCCTCCCAGGGCAGCGGTGTCCTAGGGTCTCCCAGTTTTAATCAGGGGTATTTATATTGTAAAAGTCATGGACAGGTTATGGGCCATGAATTCTTGTTTATTGCCCATGATCTCTCCATGACCTTTACTATATAAATACCCCTGTCTAAAACTTAGCCTTAACCATAAGCATAGGCAAGTGATAATTCTACCTTGTGTATTGATTGTGTGATACTATGTAGATGTACATTTTCATGGGAAAGCAGGTTGTAAAGAGACACCAAATGCTATCAGTGCCCTACTGTTTTTTCCACACTGAATTATGTTCAGTTCCTTCGGGGTTCACTTTATCAGCTGAAAACAGAAGCTCAGCAATGAGACACCCTGACATATGGATGCATTTCCTGAAGGTACACTATATGAGGAAAGGGGCATTATGCATTCTTGAAATTCTCCTCATGTATTTTTAATTTTAATAATTCTCTTGGGACTTGGAGCATATACTCACACACAAAATCAACAAATTTTCTGATCATCTGATCAGATGCACACACTACCTTAATGACTATAAAAAGTACATATTCTTGGTGGAGAGGGCAATATACTGTTCACTTTGCCTAGAGACTCTCCGAAGGCCAGTTACACAGAGGTGAATGATACTAACATTAAAAATTGCAGAATTCTTTCAGAACAAGAGCATATACTCATCTTCAGCAATGAACAGGTTAAATCAGATTGCCTATTAATGTGCCATATTCACAATGTTTTTAAAATGTGTCTTGTTTCTTTTTGTTCCAGAAAGAAGATAATCAAAATGGCTGTTTTCTTTAGCAAAAGCATACATTATGGAAATCAATGTGAAATTCTGTGAATGTGAAACAATACACTGTGGAAAATGTGAAATTACAATACATTGAAATTAGAGTCATGCTGAATTAACAGACTGTTCATCCCACGTATTACTACTAAACTGCAAGTATATGGAGAGGTAGGCAAGAGTCAGTGCTTGCACATTTATACACAGTCGAATAAATGTTAAAACTTTGAAAAAAAAAGCCTCTTCAGATAGCACCACAGTGTAACTAGGCATTTAAGAAGGCCAGTACCACAGTACCTAAATATTAAATACCAGTACTTGAAGTGGAGTGGGTCACAAGGAGTCACAGACCAGGGCGGGGAGGAGAAATAAAAAATTGAGTTGGGTTGCTGAGAGAGAGACTTTAAACACTGTTTTACCAAAAAGTTGCTACTCCCAGATGATGATAATAGATTCCCATCCCCTACACACACTTTTTTCAGATTATTTTATTAAATGCTGCATTTGGCAGTGCTTAGACACACAACTATGACTGAGGCAAATTCACCAAAGAATTTTAGACAGAGTTTGGTCTGAACCCAGAAAGTAATATGCCAAATTCTCTCCCTTACCCTTGGTTGAAGTGCACTAAATGCTTGGGTATATTTGAGTTTATGCTAACTCTAAAACATGGGCATTTCTGCTTTTGGTAACAGAGTTAACAACAGCTTCTTCATTTTACTATTCTTTTTAAACTGAGTAGTACTCAGTGGGATGCATCCTTTTTTGCTTACTAGGATGAGATGCCCCACACTTTTTGAAACTACCAGAGACCATTTGAATTTAACTTGATAGGTTGGAAGGCATACTGCTTTCGAGACACTGCAACAAGGATAGGAAAAAAAGACAAGATAACTTGAGGATGAGCGAGCCTATAAACAATGACTATACTTGACAAACTATGCAGCATACTGTACTTTAGATATAGTTTGAGACACCATATAAAGCATTAAAACCCCAAATGAAAAAGAAGGGCAATACATCTCAGGCTGAGGGCAGTTGTGCCCTCCTCAGAGTGAGCACATCAGAACAATGCAATTGGCAAACTTTATCGTCAGTCCAGTTCCAAGCAAAACAAAGCAGAGAAGCACCTTACCTTTTTAAGGAACAATTTTTGTAGTTTCTTGTGAGACAGCTTTATCATTTTTGTCAGCACTCAAAAGCGTGAGGTGGGTCAGATTCTGCAAATACTTGAACCATTCTGCAGGGATTCGACACCTTTCATCTTCCCTGTTATCTTGTTGCAACCAGCTTAGTTCAGCACATCAGACAGACAGCAGTCCCACCACAGCAACAGATTAAAAGGCGAGGGCTAGACTGGATCTAATCTTTCACTCAAATCAGGTGGATAGACAGCAGCTCTGGTTTCAGCTGAAGCCTAGCTCTGTTTGTCAGCACAGAGGAGGAAAAAAGGAAACAAGCCTCCAGGCTGCACCTATATTTTTAAAATAATTGCAAACTTACAATAGATTCTTATCTGCAGGGAAAAGAAATGTAAGGGAAAGCAAAAATGTACTGGAGCTCAAGATCTGGCTGATCTTTCAAAGCCCATGCCACAGAAGAAACTCGTTCAGTATCTGGGACTGTGAAAGATATCCAGCTATGCCTACTGTGTGCCGTTCACCACAGTACACCTGTTAATTGTGTGCGCTTTGTATGACTCAGCCAAGCACAGTAAAAGAGCTTGTCATTTACATTTCTTTCTGAAATGAATTGGAGACATTTTCCTCTAAATGGGTAAAAGAGAAGACGACTACCCAAAGATATTACCAATACACACAGAGATTTATATAATTTGCAAATACTGGGCTTGATTCATTGTTGTGAAGAGTTGCAAGTTCTATGCACCACTGTCCGCCCCCCCAGTACTTCAGAGATTTTCCAGGACAGTGCAATTTAAGTTGGGAGCAAGGATTGATAGGAGATCTGCTGGTGGAAGCTGCCCAGAGTAGCTGAGGGGCTGATTCAGCATGGTGCTTAACTACATGCCTAGCTTTATGCACAGGAGAAGTTTCAATGAAGGCAATAGGAGAGCCCCAATGTTTAAAGTAAGGCATTTGTAGAAGCAACTAGCTGAATTGGGGCCTAAACTGCTACATGTCCAGCTACCTTGGCCAAGCCATATCCTTGACCTGTGCTGGAGGAGAGGTTGTAGGTGCCTTGTGATGCAAAGCACACTTTCTACCACTAGGGCCTTCCACTCTTAGTTACTCCATTAGAAGCTGGCATAACCCACTGCTTACAAGAGTTGTTCAAAACTGCGTTCTGGTTGGCCCGTTGAGTTTTTTCGATGTCAGAACTGTCTTGTAACACCCAACAGTGCAGAACTGGCATAAACAAAAGTATGTTCTTCTGCCCGTTATATACAATGGGTAAGGGCAAAAATGTAACAGGAGGGAAATGCTTTTAAATAAGTACCACCACCCTAAAGCATCCCTATTTTTAAGTAGTAGGAATTTCTCTCTAAACAAGTTACAGCTGCAAAACCAGTTAAACCTATAGCCAAACTCTCTCCCCCCATCTCTTGGTATTGCCCTTCAGCCCCTGCAACAGCTGCTTTTAGTTCTCCCCTCTCACTGCCCCGCTGCCTCTAGAGTTGCCAGTTTTGGTTGGACGTATTCCTGGAGGTTTCATCACATGACATACCCTTTAATTAAAGATCATTCTTTAATTCTTGGAGACTCCAGGACAGTCCTGCAGGTTGGCAACCCTGACATGCCCTATATACTCTCACAATCCACTGCAAGGTTTTAATCATACATGCACTTATTAACATTCTTAACTTTCAGCCCACTGTGGAAACCAGTAAGACTAGTCACATACTTATAGATAAGCACCTGCATTCGTGTTTAGATAACTGGGGCCTAAAAAGTTTTATTTTGGGGGAGGGAGTGAAAAGAGTCATGGAAGCATTGATAGTAAACACAAAGTGCAATTACAGCCTTTTAAATATTTTATTTGCCACTAGGAAAACCCAGAAATGGATAGGGAACTCAAATAGCGCTGCAGTATGGAGTGAAAAAGAGGTAAAATTGAGACATCAGTATCAAGGGATCTAATCAGTCACAGATCCATAGATAAGATATCAATGGGGAGGGAAGAGAACAGATTGCAGGAGGAACAGTTTGGAAGAGGCACCAAGAAATCAGTCTGTGTGCACATAGCTAGAATGCTAGCTGCAATTGCAACATCTGTGTAAATAAGTCTCTTAATAAAGAGCCAGTTTAGTTTTAGAAACATTGTGTTCTCTTATACTATTATCCAGCACATGGTACATGAAGTAGACAGTATATTGATGGGGGTGGTTGCCCTTAAAAACATAATTAGATAAGGTTATAATACTAGTTTTCCAGAATATGCATTGGCTGCCAATAGGTTTCCAGGGAGACTTCAAGATATTAAACTAAACTAAACATTTAAACTAAAAGCCTAAATGTGATAAGACCTAGTTACATGAGAGGTTACTTCTCTCCCCCCTTGATATGCTTCAATAATAAGGGAGCTTAGCTGGGGAACTGAAGCTGGAACACCTTTGATACAAACAAATAGGAAGGAGCTAAACACAGGAGGTTGTCTGTGGAACATACTCCCACTGGATCTCCAGAGCCTGAATTTGTTAACCACACTGCAAAGCCTATTTTTCCTGACAAGGATTTTGAGGAGGGAGTGGGCTGAAATTTGGGAGGTTTGGGATTTAAATTTTATCCTCATTGTATGTGCTGATGATGTCAAATTAGGACAGCAGTCCTTTATATATTATATTACCACTCATCTGTATTTTAATTTCTGCAATGGCATCCAGAGGTAGGATGGGCATCTATAAAGACTTTTATAAATGTAAATCAATTCATTATGTTGAAGTATTTTGAGGAAACTACTTAAAAATGCTAACAAAGGACTGAGTTGTGCCTCTGAGGAAAAACCCCAGATGTAGGTCTCTGGGATCCCCAACTTTTTCAAAGAAAGGTCTGCTTTAACCTAAACAATTTCAAGTTTAAGATGGAAATGGAAGTTATGTTAAGTGCCCCCATTGTACCTTGCTAATGCATCCCCAGTCTTTGAAGATATCTGAGAAGCCACCGCATTAGGGGAAAGATTGAAGGTAGAGTATGAGCTATAATTCTCAATTCCTGCTTCTCCCCCGTCCTCCTCAGTCTCTTTATGGTTTAAGACATACCTTTAACATTATTTTTAGGTATTGTAGGTGTGTGTCTGAATATGTTCTAATCTCTGCTGTGGTTACTATGGTAGATAATTTGTTGTTGTTAAATGTCACAGTAAATAAACATAACACATACAATCTTATCTTACTCACCATCCTTTCAGCCAACTGTGTCATTTAAAGAACGAATGCATTTTATATCCAAGCATCACCACATGCCCTTTTGTCAGAGTCTGCGTGTTGTTTTGTGCTATATATGGCACTGAAAGCTACCTTTTTGTGGGGAGGAAAGAAGGGGTTTCACGCATTGATGAAGGCTTATTTTACTCCTTTATGTTACCAATCTTACTAATGCAGGAAACTCAGCATCTCAATTAAATGAAATAGCAAAAAGATTTCATCAAAAAAGAACCCTGTTCTTTTTAGGCCCAACCCTGCCCAATGCTTAACCCCTGGGGAAAATGAAGGGACTTGGTAACCAACAGAAACCATTAACAGCAGGCAAGATTATACCTCCTTTGACTAAAGAATGGATGTAACATTTTCTGGCAAACTAATACAATATTTGGTTTCCTCTCTTGTTTTGCAGTGTGTATTTCAATGTGTTTGTACAGTACCTCTGGCTGCTAACATCAAATAAAAAGACCTAGTATATTTAAGTAAATATCATACTGTACTATACCATGTTGAGCTCTACCAATGAAAATTACTGCATGAGAGCTCGTTATTATTTTGTTATATTATTCCAGCCTATACCCTCTCTTCTAGTTATTTTGACAGCGAACCATTCTTAAAAAGGAAAAAAAAAACCCACCTGCTTTACTCAAGGGAGAGAGGGGCTGGGAAGGGACCTTGAGGGAAGCACACATTTATGTGTCCCGCAAAACAGAGAGAACAAATAGATACTTAGGTATTTGGATATCATTTATTCAGACAAAATACATTCACCCCCAAAAAACCCAGCACACCTGTCCAGTATTTTTTAACTATTAACACTTGTTCTACATGGCCCGTCTTTTAATATATGCAATCAGAGATGTCAATGCATCTAAGAGAAAAAAAAATCACCAGAAACAATATGTCATAGGTATTACTCTGTAATAGAGTAACAACCTATTAAATGGCTATATTACTGTACAATATCTCTTTCCACAAAAGCTCACTGTTGTAAAGATTCTTGCTGTGTTTCTGATAGTTACATTCCAAGAATCTCTAAGCTTGTTAATACTTTCCCAATAAACAAATGGTAAATACTTTGACCTTAGTATTGTATTTTGTCTCTATCAGTACTAAGTCTCAATGGACCAAATCTAGCCAAAAATCAGTCCCTGCACTGAGAGTAATTCAATCTACCCTATAGTTCTGAGGCCTATTAGTATTATTTGTAATGAAGCAGTGACTTTGAGCCCTAGCCATAGGCCAGGATCCTGCTGTTTAGGCACTGTGCAAACACACAATAAAAAGAGAGTCTTATCTTACAACCTACAGCTGTGGGATACAAAAATCAGAAGTCCCATGACTTTCCCCTTCCTGAGATGACTGAGTCTGAGACTTGATTGCTGCACTTACCGTAAAACTTGGGGCTGGGCTACACTACTGGGCGGAGAGGTACACGAAAATAGTAGCTGAAGTTGCAGTACCTTAGGTCGACTTATCTGGCAGTCCCCATGACAGTGGGTCGACTGCGGCCGCTCCCCCGCCGACTCCGCTTACTGCTCTTGCCGAGGTGGAGTAAAGGAGTCGATTCGGGGATCAATTTATCACGTCTAGATGAGACGTGATAAATCGATCCCTGATACATTGAGCACTACCCGCCAATCCGGCGAGTAGTGTAACTGTACCCTTGGGCTGAGCAGTCTGATAGGAGTGATAAACTGGGGACTCTGATAATGCTGGGACAGTCCCCTGGTACAAATCAGCTTCTTACTTGGCTAACTGCCTACCTGCAACTCCATATTTATTTTATGATTGATATAAAATAAACGCCATATTTATTGATATAAAATAAAATATTTATATAATATCAATAATATTTATATAATAAATATATATGTTAGACCTCAGAAGCATGGAAACTTCAAAGTCTATTATAATGAGATGAGCCAGACACTGTGGGCACATAGGATAGTCACAGACTATGGGATCAGTAAATGTCGTTTCTACCTTTTTGTTCCTGGCTGGGTGGGTTTCTTGTGGAATCTGGAGTCACTAGGATATAATTAATGCAGATTCCCAGTGCCAGTTATGCAGATAGTCAGCCCTTTGAAGCTTTGCTCCCTGGGGGAAATAGCATTGACCGGTTTTACCTGATTCAGGAGCCCTGGGAGACAAATGCCCCCAAAACTGCATAAGGGTCAGCCTGATCTGACTCAAGAGAGTGACTCACAGGATTAAAAAAAACACTTATTTATGGACCTACCCGTAAACTGTTAACTGTTTTAGTACAAGTTTTCTCCATAATGCTTTTGTCCTAAAAAATACATACCATGCTTTGTGAAAGCTGGCTTATCAGTGTTAACTCTGTCATAGAACTGCATGTGCTGAAGGAAAGTCAGAGCTGCTGGGATAAACACGGTTAGTTGCAAGGGAACAGTGCCTTGGTTCTCATCTTGAGAAAAGTGACAGCTGGAGGTCTAAAACCTTAGGGGGTGCTTTTGTGAAGGACATGAAAGGGGCAGAAGTGCATTTAACCCTGGAACTGTGACAAGGGGATCCACTGATGTGACTTTTTAAAAATCAACTTGGACAGGGCAAGGAATTAATTTCACCTTCACAGAGGAGATGGACACTCAGTGCCTGTAACAATAACATTGTATATTTAATTCTCAGTGTGAAAACCCAACCCCTTATTTTCAAAGGTCAGTCCTGCTGGGTTTGTTGGAGTCTCATGCCACACATTAGTTACATGAGGCAATTTATTTAGAGCTTGATCTTGCGCTCCAGGTACAAGCAAAACAAAGTGGATGGGAGTTTTCCCCAATTAAGGACCACTGGATCAAGCCCAGAAAGTACAACTCTACTCAGAAAAAAAATGCCTATGTAAAAAAGTCACTGTCTTCCTCTGATCTGTTACTTACAGTCTTAGCTATATACTGTAATGAGAAAAATAAGCTTTTCCTGCATTTTTGCCTCCTATTAGCCCTGTGGAGCCAACACATGTGAGGGAGTGAGATGAATTCTATTCTTTTTGGTGCAGCATTGGAATTGCTTAAGTCCCAGTCAATTGTACATGTGCAAATCCATTAGAGATAGGGGGATTGCACAGATGTAATGAGAGCATAAGTGCCCACCCACCGCATCCTAAATTACTGGTGATCTGCCAGAAGGAAAGGAACCACCTTAATTCTCTAATCCCAGGATAAGTATGTGGGACTGACAGTTAGAAAAAAATATCGAGCTACTGGCAAACTGGTAACATGCAATCTGGAATCTCTGAGATTTGTAGAGATTCGAGATTTGTCATTTTTGCAGCCACATTTTAAAGCTGGAATCTCCACTCCACCACTCACCATCTCCAGACACACCTTCAGGAAGCAGTAGAGGAGGGTTGGGGGAGTGTATGAAAGAGGTGGGGAAGGTGCCCACTCCCTGCCAGCACTGCTGCAGTCTTCAGTGGCAGATCAAAAGCACAAACCGGTCCATCTTTGTAGCAAACGGTTGAGTTTTAGTATGTCCTCAGCCACGACTACAAGCAGCACATACATCTGCCTTGTTGTTCTTGCCCCTCTGCTTGAATTAGCAGGCATGATGGCTGAGCTGGTAGCTCCCACTCAATACAAAGTGTGCCACACAAACACACACAATCTTCAGGGGATCCCTCCTTGGAGGAGGCAAGCAAGAGAGAGTTAGGTTTTCTTAAATCTGTAGGCAGAAGCTGGGACCCTGTCTGTCCACAGCAGCTGCTTCCCTCCTGCCCAAGGCATCAATGGGACAACCTTCATACCACTGTCGTCAGCCAAAGCAGGATCATTAAAACAGAAATACACTGTAAGAATTAATGGAGACACTAAAAGTTAAAAAGCAACGCTGCATATTCATTATTGAAGAAATTTAAAATCTAGGAGCATCACATGGGAGGAGAGAGCAGCACTATAAAGAGGAAAAACCTCCAATTTTTTGAAATTTGTTATAAATCAAGATTGAATCAACATTTAACCAAGTGTTAAGGAATTCATTCCATGTAGCTCTATGAATTCATACATTTGGGTCAGAGTTTGATGCAGATTTTTCCTTCTCTTTTCTGCTAGGGAATTTTGCCAAGCTCAACACACCATCACCACACACACTCTGAACTTACAATATACACACAACATATTAAAGTCTTCTAAATTATCTCCAATTTGCAGGGCTTTTAAACAGCATCTGTACAACAGCTTGTGAAAGAAACTTAGCTTAGCCATTTCCAAATGTTTCACATTAAAGGCCATAGTAGCAAGAGTTCTCTTAAACAAGTAATTTCACACTAAAATTTGCAACAATGCAAAACACTTCTGGTTTGGTGGTGTTCTCACAAAATCCAAAACTCAGATCAAGCACAAGTACCATTTCATTGTTGTTCATAACCCTGTTAAAAACAACTTGACTCTACTTGCCCCATCTATGCTGCTTGCTAAGTCCTGTTTAAAATCTTGTTAGTTAATACCTCTGTGCAACCTATTTTCCTAGTGTAGTCATGGTCTAAATGCAAGTCTGAAAGGAGACAACAAAGGAGACCTAAAGGGATAGCTGGCTACGTTGGTGAGTGGAAGAAGTAGGTACCTTTTCCTCTCTCCTCCTCTCACTGCCAAACCCCTTCTCCCATATACTTCTGTGGTTTTAATCCTGCAACCTTCAGACAGCTTGACAGGTGCACCGATATATTACTATGAAAATCACATGGTGTGAGAGAGGGAAATGGAAAGTCATGTGGGCAGAATAATAGGAGGGGGTGATGAGGCATATGAGACCTATACAACCTAATTATATTTTACCCCATGTATCTGACACACACACACATAGTCACTCCTGCTCAGAGTCCATTATAAAGCAACCTGTAACTTTGTTCTATGCCATACATTGTCAATAGCAGTGGATGGCAGTAGAAGGGAAGTAACTGCATTTAGGGGGTCTGAGAGTTCCGTGCTAGAATTTACTGAAGTCTTTTTATCCCACAAATGTCAGTCAATCCTCTTGTTTTGGTCAATTTTGTAACAGATGCTGCAGGAACCCAAATGAATCCCATCTGGGAATCTAATATAATATCTCAACTCTAAGTGCACACCACTAAAAATAAATTATTTAGAGAGCCTCCTTGGAGAAAAGCCAAAAAGCAAACACAGAGATTTTCACATCTTTATTCCTGTAAATGAATCACTACACTGGTCTTTCAGCTGGATAGGAAATTCAGCTGTAGTCCACTTGTCTACAGTTTGCAGTTTAGGTTCACAGGTACAATTAAACTAAACGGACAAAGTCAAATAGCATGATGGAAATCAAGCCCTGATGTCAACCTCAACCCTCTCCGTGGCTGAGGTTGCAATCAGGGCTTCTTTTCAAGGCCAGTTTTCAGCCACCTACTCATACCACAAAGAAAACTACTCACATTCTCAAAAGAAGATGCAGATCTCTCAGTTGGTAGGAGAAGTTTTCCAGAAAACTTCAAAGAAATTTTAAGGTGGTTTTTGAGAAGACATTTAAATATGGCTTTTTTAAAAAGAAATGTTTGCACTGTGTCTAATTGAAGACCCATTGTCCACCTGTTCTTACAGTTAAGAGGCATGTCACAACTATCACCCCTCAAATACATGGGCAGATCAAAAAAAAGGAGAGAGCTGAGCACCCACCATTGGGGCCAGATTTGAAAAGGGCCCAGAGTCATCTAGGCACCAAAATACGTGGCCATGTTTTCAGATGAGCTCCATACACTGGACACTGAGCTCCTTTGAAAGTCTGGCTGTAAGTGTCCCAATGGGAGCTTCTAGGTGCTGAGTATTTGTGTGAATGTGGCCCTTAATTAGTTGCCTAAATGGGATTAGAGCTCTTTTGAGAATGAAAATCTGGCTCTGATTGTGGGTGCTGGGCACATGAAAATCTGGCTCTGCGCTGTTCTGGAAGTCTGGTTCATGCCGCAGAGATGCATATTATTATTATGAAGAAATATACTCTTGAGATATTTAAGGTTGTAATCCAGCTTGCGTTTTAAGGTCATCCATCACCTTTCCAATGTAAACATTCAATTTCATGTTTCCAGTGATAAGGTTAACTCTCAAGGTGAAGCAGAAGTTTATCCCTCCTACAAATCTGAAGGCAGTTGAGCAAGTATTTTTCCAGGTGAAGAGTTTTTAGAAGGACTGCTTTTTGAAATGCGCCATGTTTCCAAATGTTTCTTCATGTTTCCAGATATATTGGAAATAGAGTCGGATTGTAATGTAGCAAGCCCTTAGTAATTAGTTTTGCAATGTAATTTTGTGAAGAGGCCAGTAGTCAAGCAATAAAAACCAAATAATATCCAGAATTAGCCTTTTTTTAAAAAAGTAGAGATGAGCCACTGTCACTCTAGCAGATGGAAAAAACGTGCCAATAGGTACAATTTATGAAATCAAAGCAAAAATAAAAATAGTAAATTCCTGTTCATAGGGAATGCTTTGTTTGCCAACACTTGTGAGCAGGAAAAATTTTAAGTGAATTGACTTTCATGGATTCACAGATTACAAGGAACCATTGTGATCATCTTCTCTGATCTTCTGCACTACATAGGCCATAGACTCGGAGTCTAGATCAAAAAATATACATATTCATTATTATTAATTATCTTCATCAGCTATTGTTTGTATTGCAACAGTGGCTAGAGATCCTGTCAAGGATCATTTTGATAAGCATTATATATACACACACACCACACAAGTAATAATAGTGACAAAGAGTCCTGTGGCACCTTATAGACTAACAAACATATTGGAGCATAAGCCCATGAAAGCTTATGTTCCAACACATTTGTTAGTCTACAAGTTGCCACAGGACTCTGTCACTTTTGCAGATCCAGACTAACATGGCTACCTCTCAGATACATGTAATAGAGACTGTTCCAGCTCAGAAGGCTCACAGTCTTAGCATGTTGCAAGAAAAGTCTTATGCAGACAGCATACACACAGAGGGGAAAGGAAGACAGGTAACAGTGAAACTATCTAACAGCGTGGAACCCACTTCTTGTGAGCACTCCTTCTGGTCAGGTGTGTCTGCAGTTTTTAAATAGTCCCAGCCCTGGAATTGGGTCGTACCCCCAAGAGTTTCCTCCCTGGAGGAATGGTTTCACCCTCTTGGTCCCTTCTGGCCACAGCTCTCCACATGGGCCTCTTTACAGTCCAGTTTCCCTTGTGGGGGTTTACCACTGTCCAATTGTAGGCCAGTTCCCCAGTGTCCTATGGGCAGGCCTGGGCCTGCCCACCTCTCTGGGTTCCAGCCTAAGGACCCTAAGAATAGCAGCCACATATCACCATGTCCTTTTAACTAACTGGTTTTGGTTCCCTGAGCCACTTCCTCACAGCTCCAGCCTTCACCAAAGCTTCACCCTTACCTCAGGCCTCATCTAAGGCTCTGTATACACTAACACTTTTGTCTGTAAAGCTTTTGTTGATCAGAGGTGTGAAAAAAAAAACACACCCTTTACTGAATTAAATTTCACAGGGAAAGACAGTGGTGTGGACAGAACTATGTTGGCAGGAAAGGTTCTCATGCCAACATAGCTAACACCACTCATTGAGGGTGGTCTGATTATGCTGGCAGGAGAGCAGGTACACAGGAGACCTTACTGTGGCACATCTGTAGTGGTACAGCTATACCACTGTAAGGTCAATAGTGTAGACAGCCTTAATTCAGGTCCAGCAGCCAGCCAGGAGCTCTTCCTCGCTACCTTAGTCCCTGCCAGCACTGAGCTGTCTGTGTTGCTGCAATTTCCTTTGGCTATCCAGGAGCATCACCTACTCGCCTCTAGCTCCAGCAAAAGACTAACTGGCTCTGACTCTGCAGCTTTTATATGTTCCTCTTGGGCCCTGATTGGCTAGAAACAGCCAATCAGAGAGGCTGCAGACAGCAAATGTGAAAAATCAGGATGGGGTGGGGGGTAATAGGAGCCTATACAAGAAAAAGGCCCAACAATCAGGACTGTCCCTATAAAAACTGGGATATCTGGTCACCCTAGCTGCTTCCCCTGCATCCACTCTAGACTGCTTGGAGGACTCCTCTACAGCTCCTTTCCTGGGATGGGTGCAGCAGGACACTGAAGGCTCCATCAAGGAACCTCTGGGCCTAGTCCACCCCATTACACTATTCTATTTTCTATAATAAGCAGCAGTCACAGCAAACCATCTATCTAGCTACTGGTGAGTGTTTTACATGCATCATGGCAGAATTGTTTAAAGGAAAGATTTAAGTATTCTCATCCTACTCTGGATGACCACTCTTCTCCTCAAACAAAATCAAGTCTAAGGCCCTGGTCCACATTTCCTACCATCTGACCCATAAAAATGTGGGAGAAATCAATATAATCGTAATGAATATTATGTTTACTTCTGTGGGTTTGAGGGTTATGGTGTTGCTTGCTAAAGGTTATCTAAGAGTTAAGTCAGTCTTAGATGGTTTTGGCCATGTGGAAGAACTAAAGTCAATGACTTCAGATAGTCCCATCACCGGTGCTTAACTGACAATACAAGTGTCAAGGCCTATGAAGTTTTGTCTCTGTCTGAATTGGGCATGTTTCCACCCCGAGCTGGGATATTGCTGGGGCCCTTAGGTGAGAAACCTTAAACAAAAATCTTGGGAAATGTTAAATAGAGGAGCCCTGATGAAGAGAGGGATGGAGACAGAGTGTGCAGGAAGGAAGACAGAAACCTAGGCCATTGAGCAGGGGTACCAGGGATATATGGGGCCTACCTAAGTTTTGAGGGAAATTAAAAGTTTTTGGGTAAGATCATATAGATGTAGACCTTTTTGTTGTTTTAACCCTTTGCCCTCTCATTGCTATGCTCTTGTAATTAAAAAAATATTTTCTTTTGAAAAAGCTGTCTGGTGTCATTGACTTTTGCTACTGATCACAGCTCCTGAAGGGAAGTCTCATGTAGGCACCAAACTCAGTTGAGTTTGCTAAGGAAACCCAGTTGGTAAACAGGGGTGCAGTAACCTAGAGACCCAGACTAAAAGTGGGGTGAATCACAGCATGCCACCTTGAAAGAAGGGCAGGTGCTGGGGCTGGTCGCCTGGAATGGGTGCCCATGGAGAGACAGGAGAGATCAAAGGTACAATTCACCGTGAATCATAACACTGTTTCTAACAGCATTCTACAGACATGAAAATTACTATTTGACATTCCAACTATCATCATCTTAACTGTGACCTCCAAGACATAGCTACAGTACCAAGAAATACAGTACTTCAGTGTCTGAGTTATAGAAAGATAAAAAAAGGGTAGACATTTATTTCAACACATGAAGAGCTGGTATAACTCTAACGATCTTGCACCAAACTACATAAAGCAATGCATTTCAAGGTCTATTGAACACACATCTAACTGATGAAAACCAACATTTTACTTATTTTATTCTGAAGACATTATAAAAGAACACTGGCTTGTATCCAATACTTCTGTAACTAAGACATATCCTCCTACAGAATCACATCTATTGTGCTAAGTACATAATAGCTAAAACACCATTTGCATCATTCATGTTCAGACAACTGACATTCTAGATCATGCCATGTTTATTAACCACATTACTGAGCAACTGTACTTCATAAAGTTAAAATAAAAGAGATCAAAGTCAAAGATGTTAAATGTTAATTTTCATAGGTGTCAATTTTTGTTTGCAAATGTCTGAACAGTGATTCTTTACTTTTACTTATTTCCATACTTTTTAATGAGGACATTACTTTCACTGTAACATTTTTTGGTATTTATCTTCTCTGATGCTTGTTAGGTCTGGTAACCTGTAGTAACTTTAAATTCAAGGCATTTATCTAGGCATAGACCCTCCTTTCCCTAAGAAAACACCTCTTGCTGGTGTGGAAAACCCTTGGATTTCTCCCCCCACACACACACACCTGAGGAGATGTGGTCTGTGTTGATTGTTACACACCGGGAGAAGGGATGCTGAGTGGGATTTACAGGGTTATTGACACATGTGAGAAAATTGGACTAGTGGGGAAAAAAACACTGTGGAGAAATTAGAATTTTGAACTTGATTTTGCAAGTGACCAAAGCATGTATTTAACTTTAGTTCCATTGAAGTAACTGCTCATGTGGTTACTCATATGTTTAAAGTTAAACATGTGCTTGGGTGAATTGCTGAATCAGGGCTTAAGTGACGGGGAGGTATGAGATAAAGGGGTGTAGACCGGGAGAGACTTTCAAAGCAGACTCTGTGTGAGGAGATTGTGATGCTGAGGAACTGGTGAATATATGTCCCTAAAGAGGAGACAGATACCTGATTAAATGGTTCTTAGTTAATATTTGGTAACAGATTTCAGTTTCAGGTTTCTAATATAAATATTTATTTAAAAATAAGCTGGCAGTATCCCTTTAAAGAGTACATGCCATTCTGAGGCAAATTGTTTTTAATATATATATATATATATATATATATATATATTTGACCAAAATATCAGTTGTCAGATCCCTCACACCCACACCCCCAGCTGTGAATCCTGTCTCTATAGCTGAACAATTATCAAGACATCATGTCTAACAGATAGAGGTTTGTCCCTTTATAATCATCCTCCTCTTGCCACCTGATTCATTAAGAATGCCACAGTCCACGCTTTGTGAAATTACACTAACCTCCAACATACTGTAGCTAATTGACATATTAACAGAACATTGAACTATAAAATAATTAAAGGAACTGGCCAAAAGAGGAAAACTGATTAAAAGGAAAAGCTTCATTTTACTCACAACTATTTTATTAACTGTGGTGAAAGGACGGGGGACAATGAAAGCACATAGTTTTCTGGGGTTCAGATTAAGAAATTTCTTATGCTTGGCAGAGAGTAGTGAGATAAGATACCTGGAGAAAGGTCACAGAACAACATAAATAAAAGCATTAGTGTCAGTCCCGTGTACCTGCACAGTGGCCCAATGAAGTCAGGACTCCAGACAGGCATGGAGATTGGCATTAGTGCTTCTGCTTGTGGAATGAGGGCCTGAAGGATACATTCTGCACTTTTGAAGGAAAAAAGCTTATTCAGAGAACAATTTCTGTAGGACTTTGTGCACTGGACTTGCTGCAAATATGCTAAACTAGACATAAAAACTCTATTTGATTTTGCAGATCTGGATGAGAATGGGAATTCTACAGTGTTGTTAGGCTTCTTGCAAATAGGCAGTTTTTAACCTATATATAGTACATTATCCATTCACTGTATGTGTCTAAACTTGAACATTGGTTCTTCTTTCTAGTAAAAGATTACTTCTTTAAGGAGAATACATTCAGTCAGCAGTGGAAGGTCATATTTTGAGTCACAGCCTGATTTAAAATGATGAGACTCATAATTTCCATCAATTTTCACAGTAGTTAGTATAAATCCAAGGGTAGAATTTGTCTCTTTAAATTGTCACGAGAATGGATTAGGATTTATACCAGGCACGGTTTTTGTTGCAATAATTGCCACAAGGATGGATTCATGTTGGTGTAATTTCTCACTGCATTCAGTGAATCAGGAAGCTGCACAACTGGAGATGTAATGCTTCATATATCCAGCGTGCAGAATTGAAAATTGCATTGCACTGCTCTAATTTATTAATAGTTCTTTATTCTCTGGCCAGTCTTAATTTTGCTTGTGCAATCTCAAAGTATTAGAAGGGCCACAGCCAATCAAAATGCAATATATACACATTAGTAACATTACAAATCACCACACTAACTTTACTCACAATGCTTAGGCCAGCCTCATCCATAGAAACACAGGAATTCCCAAATTAGATCAGATCATTGGCCCATCTAGCCCATTGACCAATACCATATACTTCAGAGGAAAGGGTAGGGAAGCTCAGTTATACAGCTATGTAATTTACCCACAGGGAGAGTTTTTACTATCCCCAGGAAATTAATGTTTGTCTAATGCCTCTTAATTTGTATCCCTTTTGAGTCCAGCTAAGCTCTGTGCCTCAGTAATATCTTGAGACAGTGAGTTCTACAGATTACACAACACATAAGTAGTTCCATTTAATTTCATTAGGTGCTATCTTGTATTTGTATGATATGAGAGGGTGAGTAAGAGGGCTGCAGTGATCGTTATCTTCTGTGTTTCCTCATGCCCTCTCTTACCTGTCTCCTCTCTCACCTAAAGAGGCCCAACATTCTTAGTATCTCCACATCTGGAAGTCTCTTCAGACGTCTAATCATTTTCACTGCCTGTCTTTGGATCTCTTCTGTTTGTCCTCAGCTAACTCCTTTATGACATAAGGTGACCAGAACACAGTACAATTGATTTACACAGTGCCGGTATTATATTTTCAGATATTCTATTCTATTCTTCATACATTCAGGACCTGTTATAAGCCCCAAAGCTCTAAAACAGATTGTGAAGTCAGTATTTTGCATTCACTACAGACACCAATAGAAACACATGAGCTGGAACAAAAAGACAGTGCCTGTGCAACTCTAAGTATTCTAAGAGGGGAGAAAAATAAAAATAAAAAAACAACCACGCTATTGAATTTTAAAAACCATACTCTACAAATGCTCAGTTCATTTACTCTCCTAATTAAAGAAATCTTTATGCACTTCTGTGATATTGTTACACTCACAGATAAAACATTTTAAATGACATGCAAGGTTTTTGCCAGTCGCCCAACTAATACCATCCTCACAGCTTTGAAAATTATCCCATTATCTCATATCAAGTAATTACATTGTTTGTCATAATTACAGCCATTGAAGCAATGGATGATGATCTACAAAAAACATATTCAATAAAACTAACTAACTACGTGAAAACAATGTTCAACTGGGCAAAAACTCAGAAAATCCCTGATTATGAGCCGACAACTATATATTGGGGTGAATAACTCAGCCCCAGGTATCTATACTAGTCCATGACAGGACTAGGTTAGCAGGAAATACACTTAAGTTGTTGGGCCTGCATCCTCAAGAAACTTTTCCATTAAATTGAGTGCATGATTGGACATTATATCTGCACCAGAACACACTGGGACAACATACAGCAACCCATGTCAGAGTCTGAACACTCATTACAAAGACTAAGAACAATAGGTAGCTCTAAGAGACAAATTCATTTCTTCAGCAGTGGTGTTGAAACTCTTATGTTACAGCATATTAAAGACCAAAGGAAACCAGAATTTTAGTGCCCGATCACCTCCTGGGCAGAGATCTTTCAAATTACATAATCCATCATGGATTGAATTCTGCTGTGAAAAAAGTTTCATTCTTCTTTTACCCACAGTAACTACCAAACACCTCCAACCACAGCTGGAGAGATCATAGGGAAGTAAATCACCCACCTACTTATTATCTGTGACTGTCCAGAGATCCAAACATTTCAGATTCCATCTATGAAAACCAGCTTACACGAAACCACAACACACTTTAGTAAAAGCTCCCATTAATTATGTTCTAGAGGACAATGACACTCCTCCCACCCCCTAAGCACCAACATTAAAATATATGTATTCAGATTATTATAAAGAGCATCAGGGAGAAAATTCATTGTCAACACTGGCTCATAGGAAAAATATTCTGATGTTGTGATATAAAACAGATTACAGTTTAGATTAGATAGATCCAGGACCAGTTTGAGATGTCATGGACATTAGCTGATGTGATATTGTATTTTTTCTGTGCAAAGAGCACACAAACAAAAACCTTCAGCAAAAACTACATAATCTCAAGAGATATCTCATGTAAATATATCATTTTAATCCTCATACCCACGTATCTAATAAATCTCTACACTGACTGCTTGGAGACCTATTAGCATAGAACAATACTGCATCAAGTAAACATGTTTTTTTAACATGAACAATGGTATATCACTTGCCATGTTCCTACCTATATAGAGTACTATACTATAGATCTGTACATGTCACGTGTACTTATTCATAAATATTCATCCAAAACACATGTCTGGCCAGATAATCAATTTGTGTCCCTCACTGGCTATCTTACAGGTGCCACAGCTTGTAGCAGCCATGTGGTTGCCAGCTGTGTAGCAGCATTACTTTGTAAACACACTTTGGAATCTGTTGCTCTTCCATCCTAATAACATGTTCATGCCAGAAATGACACCAAGTCTGAACTGGTGCCAACAGAGGTGTTGCCAAGTTTGACTTCGAATATCCTCCTTACTGATCATATTCTGTGACTTAATACTGAGCAGCTAACAAAGACAGCTAGAATCAAAAACGTCAATCTGGTGCTCTTCAGCTTTCCTCAATGTCCACAATTCATGGCTCCACAGCAGAGTTGGTATAGCCATGGTTCTACAGATCTGCAGCTTTGTAGCAAATTTAATGTCATGACATCCCCAGAAGCTGCTGAAGAGCTGAAACATGGCAACAGCAGCTGCTATATGAGTGTTCACATCTTTTAAGTATCCTCAGTAAGAGAACAAAAAACCAGCAGAGTGGAAGAGGCAGTTGGAGGCAAAGAGGCATCCTCTAGAAATTGGATGTGAAATCCTACTGAGGAAAATAGAAAGGAGCATAAACTTTGGCAAGTCAAGTGTAGAAGCAGAATAAGAGAGTGTAATGGGGTCCCTGAGGTGCAGCCTGGACTGTGGGACCTCTGAGCCCTCCAAACCCACCAATCTGAGCTGCCTTTCACACTGATGATAATGTCAAGCTACAAGCTTCTGACAGTCACTGCACTTCCACAACCATCCACGGGCAGGGACATACCCAATTAAGTAACATGAATGATCTCCCAGCCACTCATGAACCATCAATTGAGAGGCTTCAGCCAATCTGTCCCCCATGCCCCCCACCCCAATCTCTCCAGCCTTGCACTATCTGGCACTGGTCAGAAGCCCGACCAGAGTAAACTCATTACTTACTTAGTTTGCCCCTCCCTCGTGTGGAATGGAGCTGAAATTCCCTACACACTTCAACCAAAGACACACTGTTTTAGGTAAAATATACACAACAGATTTATTAACCACTGAAAGATAGATTTTAAATGATTATAAGTAGCAGGCATAGAGATCAAAGTTGGTTACCTAAGAAATTCTAACTGAAACAGACCAAGCAAGATTTGAATCGAGCAGTGTTTCACCCTAACAAATGGTACAGTCAGCTTACAGTTCCTCAGTACACAGACTGGACCCCCTTCTTTAAAGATCCTCTAGGATAGTGGATTCTTTTCTGATGGGCCATTAATGCCTGTCTGGCCAGTGATGGGTTCTCGTTTGGCCTTACTGAAAGTCTGGCTGTGGGCATCTCCCAACCTCACAATGTATTTCAATAGCACATATAGCAGTACTTCATAACTTCACATACAATGATAGTACATACAATCTAACAGGATATTGAGCAAATCAAGATTTTTAAAATTATACCTCACAAGATATACTATGTATGAAACATATCATAATTATATGAGAGTGCTGAACATGAGGGTTCCAGAGTGCTACTTTGAGGTACAGAGTGTCACAGGCAGACCAAGAAGAGCAACTAGCTAAAGACAAAAACTAACAATCATAAGTTTAAGAACATCAGAAGCAGGAAGCCTGATAGAAAAATCAGTGGGGCCACTGGATGATCAAGGTGCTAAGGGAGCATTCAAGGAAGACTGGTCACTGAGTAGAAACTAAATGAATTCTTTGCACTGGTCTTCACTGTCGAAGATGTGGTGGAGATTCCCACATCTGAACCATTCTTTTTAGGTAACAAATCTGAGGAAGTGACCAGGTTGAGGTTTCAATAGAAGAGATTTTGGAACAAATTGGTAAACTGAATAGTAATAAGTCACAAAGACCAGGATAGTATTCACCCAAGAATTCTGAAGGCTCCAGAAACAACCCTGGTAATTACAGGCCAAGGAGCCTAACCTATGTGCCAGGAAAATTGGTTAAAACTATAAGAACAAAATTAGAAGACACAGATAAACACAATACATTGGAGAAGAGCCAACATGGCTTTTGTAAAGGGAAATCATATCCAGTCAATCTATTAGAATTCTTTGAGGGTGTCAGCAAGCATGTGGAAAAGGGTGATCCAGTTGATAGCATGTACTGGAACTTTCAGAAAGCCTTTGACAAGGTCCCATACCAAAGGCTCTTAAGAAAAGTAAGCAGTCATGGGATAAGAGGGAAGGTCTTCTCATGCATCAATGACAGGTTACAAAACGGGAAACAAAGGATAGGAATAAATGGTCAGTTTTTGCAATGGAGAAAGATAAATAGTGGGACCCCCCATAGATCTATACTGGGACCAGTGCTGTTCAACATAGCCATAAAAGATCTGGAAAAGGGTGTGAACAGTGAAGTGGCAAAATTTTCAAACAATACAAAATTACTCAAGATAGTTAAGTCCAAAGCAGACTGCAAAGAGTTACAGAGATCACAAAACTGAGTAAGTGGATGACAAAATGTTGATAAGTAATGCAAATAATCCCAACTATACATATAAAATGAGGGAGTCTAAATCAGCTGTTACTACTCAAGAAAGAGAGCTTGAAGTCATTGTGGATAGTTCTCTGAAAATATCGTCTCAGTGTG
Organism: Dermatemys mawii; assembly: GCA_007922305.1. Taxonomy (NCBI): domain Eukaryota; kingdom Metazoa; phylum Chordata; order Testudines; family Dermatemydidae; genus Dermatemys; species Dermatemys mawii. Next base: position 4,467,944 of record ML677386.1, read on the forward strand.
CAACAGCAGTCAAAAAAGCTAACAGACTGCTGGGAACCATTAGAAAAGGGATAGGTAATATGACAGAAAATATCATGATGCCATTATATAAATCCATGGTACATCCACACTATGTACAGTTCTGGTCACCACATCTCAAAAACAATATTAGAATTAAAAAGGTACAAAAAAGGGAAAATAAAAATGATCAGGCACAGGTGCTAACTTTCATTTCTCCCATGGGTGCTCTACTCCAAGGCCCCGCTCTTGCTCGGCCTCCCCTGCCCCCCACCAGGGCCCTGCCCTCACTCCATCTTTTACCACCTCCACCCCGCCCTCTCCTCAGGGCCTCCTGCCCACTGAACAGCTGATTGGTGGCCAGCCCCAGGGCCGGAACCACTGTGGCTGGTGGGTCCTATTTTTTTCTGTGGGTGCTTGAGTCCTGGAGCACTTATAGAGTCAGCACCTATGATTTGGCATATGGAACATCTTCTATACGAGGAGATTAAAAAGACTGGGGCTGTTCATTTTAGAAAATATATGACTATGGGGGAATATGATAGAGGTCTATAAAATCATGAATGGTACAGAAAAAGTGAATGGGGAATTGTTATTTACTCCTTCACATGTTATTTACCCCTCTTATGTTCTCCAGCATGTCATTTCATCCAATCAGATTAGTAAGTAGCAGTTTTAAAACAAACAAAGCAGTACTTCACACAACACAGTCAATTAGTGCAACTTGTTGCCATGGGATGTTGTGAAGGCCAAAAATAAAACTGAGTTCGAAAAAGAATTAGAGAAATTCATAAGGATAGATCCATCAATGGCTACAAGCCAAGATGGTCAGATATGCACCCCCAAGCTCAGCATGTCCCTAAACCTCTAACTGGCAGAAGCTGGGACTGGACAACACGAGATAGATCACTTGAAATTGCCCTGTTCTGTCCATTTACTCTGAAGCACCAGGCACTGGCCATTATCGGAAAACAGACCATTTTTCTGACCCAGCATGGCCATTCTTGTGTTCTCCAGCATGTCTATGATGCTTCCCATGTCTTTGACAGCTACTACCTGCTTGATGTCCAACAAGTTAATACTGAGCTGGTTGTAACCTGGAGCTGGAGGCTGCTCGGTGGTAACACCCCAGGGTTTTAGATAAAGATATATCTAGGTGGCACTCAATCTGCAAGAGATTTGCCATGATGATGATGATCCACACATAAAGGGTTTTAAGAAAAGATTCATAGTTTGCAATGATAGAAGGGACCATTGTGATCACCTAGTCTGAACTCCTGTATAACACAGGCCATCAAACTTCCACAAAATAATTCCTAGAGAAAATCTTGTAGAAAGCATCCAGTCTTGTCTTCAAAATGGTCAGTGATGGAGAATCCACCAGGACCCTTGGTAAATTGTTCCAATGGTTGATTACTGGCAGTGGTAAAAATTTCAACCTCATTTCCAGTCTGAATTTGTCTAGCTTTAGTTCCCAGCTTTTGGATTGTGTTATGCCTTTCTATGCCAGATTGAAGAGCCCATTATTAAATATTTGTTTTCCATGTAGGTACTTACAGTCTCTAATCAAGTCACCACTTAGCCTTCTCTTTATTCTGCTAAATAGATTGAGCTCTTTTTATCTATCACTATAAGGCAGGTTTTCTAATCCTTTCATCATTCACGTGACTCTTCTCTGAACTCTCTCCAATTTATCCATATCAGGAGTCAGCAACCTTTCAGAAGTGGTGTTCTGAGTTTTCATTTATTCACTCTAAGGTTTTGTGTGCCAGTAATACATTTTAACGTTTTTAGAAGGTCTCTTTCTATAAGTCTATAATATATAACTGAACTATTGCTGTATATGAAGTAAAGAAAGTTTTTTAAATGTTTAAGAAGCTTCATTTAAAATAGAATTAAAATGAAGAGTCCCCCAGACCAGAGACCAGGACCTGGGCAGTGTGAGTGCCACTGAAAATCAGCTCACAGGCTACCTTTGGCATATGTGCCATAGGTTGCCTACCCCTGATCTATACCTTACTTATATTGGGGACACCAGAACAGAGCACAGTATTCCAGCAGCAGTTGCACCAGTGCTAAATACAAAACTAAGATAATGTCTCTATTCCTACTCGAGATTCTCCTGCTTAGGTAGCCAAGGATTGCATTAGCTCTTTTGGCCACAGCATCACACAAGGAGCTCATGTTTAGGTGATTATCCACCAGAACCCCCAAATCTTTTTCAGAGTCACTGCTCCTTGGAAAAGAGCTCCACATCCTTTAAGAATGGCCTACATTTTTTGTTCCTAGATGTATGCATTTACAGTTAGCCATATTAAAGTGCATATTTGTATGCTTGAGCCCAGCTTACCATGCCATCCATATTGCTCTATGTCAGTGACCTGTCCTGTTCATTATTTACCATCCCCCAATTTTTTTTGCCATTATTGGTGATGATTTTCTGTTTTCTTCCAGGTCATTATTAAAAATGTTAAATAGATTAGGGCCAAGAACGGATCCCTTCAGAACCCCACTAGAAACACACAGTTAATTACAAAATCTATCTGTTAACCAGGTATTAACCACTTAATGTGTGCCATTAATTTTATATCTTTCTAGTTTTTTAATCAAAATGTCATGTGGCACCAAGTCAAATGTCATACAGAAGTCTATTACATCACCACTATTACCTTTGTCAACCAAACTTGTAATTTAATCAAAAAGATATCAGGTTAGACAGACAGGATTTTCCATAAATCCATGTTGATGACATTAAAGGAGAGTAATGTAATTAATTATTTATTATTTGATTCCCCTACAAATCATTATCTTGTCTGGGATTTGATGTCAGACTGATAGGCCTCTTACTACACGGGTCATCCAGTTTACCCTTTGAAAATATTGGCACATTAACTTTTCCCCACTCTTCTAAGATTTCTCCAGTGTTCCAGGACTTACTGAAAATCAGCATTAATAGTCTGCAGAACTCCTCATCCAGCTTTTTAAAAAAAGCTCTTGGATGCAAATTATCTGGACCAGCTGATATAAAAATGTCTAATATCCGTAGCTACTGTTTAACATCCTCCCGAGATACTAATGGAATGGAAAGAGTGTTATTGTATGACATGATGATATTGTCTGTTCTTTCCAAAATACATTAACAGAAGTATTATTAAACACTTCTGCCTTTTCTACATTAATATTGATAATTCTACCATTTCCATCAAGAAATGTACCAATAGCACTGTTGGAATCCTTTTATTCCAACTATACTTAAAAACCTCCTCTTTATTGTCCTTAAGTCTGCTGCCAGAGATTTCTCCTTGTGTCCCTTTGTTTCCCTTATCAATTTTATACAATTCCTAGTTTATGATTTATAGTCATTCCTATCAGCTTCTCCTTTCTTCCATATTTTGTGTGTGTGTGTATATA